>JANVCC010000022.1:18542945-18603607 GCA_025345505.1 Todiramphus chloris collaris
AGAAAGAAAGAAAGAAAGAAAGAAAGAAAGAAAGAAAGAAAGAAAGAGAGAGAAAAGGAAAAGGAAGAAAAGGAAAAGGAAAAAAGGAAAAAAGCAAGGAAAATAAATAAATGAAGGCAGAGTGAAACAGAGAGAGATGAGGGAAAAGACAACTCCAGTATATTTTCTGATAGAGTTTTCCATAAAGGGCTGATTACAGTACCAGAGGGAGCCTGTGGAGCATAATTACTTAAGAACAAACCAAATGCTGCAACATTACTGTAAGCCAGAGGAAGAAGGCTGTGAAATGCTGTGGGCACCTACACACATCAGGACAACTAGGAAAGGTAGGTGGTGACTGACCATTTACTTCTATGATACCTATTTCTTTTTAAAAGATTGAAAATGGTGGTGTTTTTTAATCAGAAATACAAATATTTCTATCATATCCTGATGTCCTGCTACCAAGTGATTTCTGGTCAATTAATCAGTCACTCAAGTAGTCAAAATCTTTAACCATATAAAAATCTATTGAGAACAAGTCTTATTTACAATGGTGACCTGGCGAAGGAAGCTCACAAACAGCAATATGTAACATCACTTACAGACATACAATCACTATTGTATATTACTAGAAAGCTCCCAAACATATCACTGGGCATAAATCAATTATATAAAATACCACAAACATCAAATAAACCAATAAAAGAGGGAAGGTCATAACACCACCAGACATGTCATGAATAACTGCCACAAACATCAGCTAGTGTTTCATCCACAGTATGAATAAAAACCCAAAAGATATACAAGCAATTCCTGTTAGATCATTTTGTATGCTGTTAAAAATGTGTTACTGTCTTTTGATGCTGTCTATTTTACAACATTACTTCTATTTATATTTCACTAAGGACATCAATTATTTTTAAAGTATGTTAATTAAAATTGGGATGGCTGTCTGTTTTATAAATATGCATTTTAGAGTGTTTTGCTTAACAATTCATTGCATATAGTTCCATGCTTGTTTATAATCAGTTATGCTTTCCTTTTAGTAATATAATTCACAATATTATTATAGTTTTGTCTAGTGAAAGAAACTGCACATAGAACATTGTTTGGTATCATTGTCACTGTCATGTGTGTGTGTGTCCCTTCCACTCCTGCCCTGGATTCCAAACATAATTCAAAGGACACTGAGATTTGAGGAACACTACCTCCAGGTAGTCAACATCTCTTAGAATTGCACCACTATTTGTATATTAGCAACAAGGAACACATATACAACCATCATTAAACTTGGTCTTTAGATATCTTATACATAGAACAGCATATATGTAATGATTAAATGTGATTGCAATCAATCTATTTTTAAATGCCAGATCATGGCTTTCTGAGTGTGTATGTCTTATTCCCAGAAGCCCATGTTAAATCCCACCAGTCTAGAAGGGTCCTATTCCTCTCCACTGGAATATATATTTTTGCAAAGGCCACAAGTTTAACCTTCACAAATTATGGTTTATTTGACAGTGTCTGACACATGATTTTCAGGTTGTATTCAAAGCAGCTCTCTCATCTGTATGAATGAAATGTTATGAAATAAATAATATAGAATATTCCAAGTTCAACCCTCTGCATAGTACTCCGAATTATTCAACGTTAATATAATGTAAATAAGAGTTACCTTCAATCAAACTCGACAGAAAATTAAACAGTATGTCTTATCAGATCCTGTTCTCAAAAGGGACATCTATGAGCAACTCACATCTTACAAGGTGGTCATGATACTGTCCTCCATTTACACTCCAAGTAGTGTTCAGCTGGTGAGACATCAGCAAGACAAGCCTGTTTGCTAACTTGGAAACAAAGGCATTTTATTGCTGAAAAGGAGATTTGCATTTAAAACTCTATAGCTAAACTGATTGTAATTGAATGGAGAAAGTGGATGAAAAGATTTGGTTTATTTATATACATCCTCTTTCAGTCACGAAGCTTATTCTGAAATTCAGAATAAATAGATCATCCAGACTCTAATCTAGATCCCCTGCTTTTAAACTGATGATATTGGCTGAAAATCAAACTGCCATCATTTCAGATTAGTCATTTTTCCTTCATTGATATCATATGCACTTCGAAGCAAGTTCTGCACATTTAGAAAAAAAAATAAATAAATCCAACCCTTCTATGCATGCATTTTCAGATATAGACCCAGATAGTATATGCTAACACCAAGCAATTTGTTTTGCAGCATGTCACATAATTCTCTTTTTTTACACCCAATATCTATGATTAAGAAATGTAATACATACTAAGAAAGTCTTAGATAATTTACACGATGCATTAAAGTGTTTTGCATGAGAATATAGTATGATGCAGACAGCAGAAGAATTATGTCTTTCATTAAAAGGTTTGCAACTCAGTGTGCTATGATATAACCATAGCAGTTTTTCTGTCTCAGTGAAGGTTTTTTATTTTAAACACTGCCTTGAAAACCGAGGGATGCATATGCAATAGCACTACTTTGGCTATATGCTTTAACTTAATATCACCTCTTAGTAATTACACACTGTCAGTTTACCTGCTGTCCCAGGGTTATGGGTGAACACCCATGCTGTCACTGTTCTTCATCTCTCTGAATCTTGATGCAAGCTGTAAAATACAATGGCATTTTTCCATTATTTAACATTTAAAACAAATTCTAGTTCAAAGCCTGTTTGAAGTAGTTCATCAAGAATGATATACACTAAGGTCAGGATTAAAAGAAAACCAATTACATGGAAGAAATATGATTTTTGATCCTTTATGTGCAAATTAGGTGTGTGTTTGCTACCTAATTTAGAAAGCACCAAAGGACAACTTACAGGGATGTAGAGTAGCCTTTGGAGGAGTTCAACATTTGTGTTTCCTGAGGAATTTAAGCAGGAAAGAAGAAGCACTTCACAAGAAGGTTCGTGTTTGGGGTAAAGCCCGTTCATTGCTCAGCACGCTTTTCATTGTCTGAAAAAACACTTTAGGTGTGGACTAGCAGCTTGGAAGCCTCTCCAGCTTGGAGTAATCTCCAAATGTGGCAAGATGCATATAGGTTGTTCTGCATCCTACTCATACCTGCTCTGCGTTGTTGACAGAAGAACTCTAAGCTGATGCAGCATTTTGATGCTGTCTGATGATAAGAATGATTTACAAGGCAGAAAAGGGATCAGCTCTTTGCTTTTCAGGGTCTGTTTCAGAGGCACTACAAACCATACTCAGAGCCTTACAGATGTCTTTCCTCTCTCCCACAATGAAGAACAACCCAAGCATCAGTTTCTACCTGTTTTCTCTTTCTTACACTGTCTTCTCATCACTTGCTTTACTTTTGCCTTCACTGGTTCTTCGTATTTTTGCACTGAATACTTGCTTGAAATATGTAGTTACGAAGCTGGCCTTTCTTTCCACGTCAAAAATATGCTGCTATATTTTCAGGGGGGTGGAAAATGGATCATGCTTCTTTGTATCATCCAAACACCATAACTGTCATTTTATTGAGTCTTTATCTCAGCATGTAGATCAGCATATAGGTAGTTGTTTCACACTGTCTCCTACTCCATCTAGGTCTAAGCATCTACAGCATCAGGGAGAAAGTGGGAACATTTTGTTCCCTGCTCAGTGAACTATTACTATTGTTTAGCTTGTAGTGCTTTAAGCATAAAATAAATTTGAGCTTCTGGCGCAAATAAGAATGATGATACCTATCTAAGAATGGTGACTATAAACTAAAATGCATGAGATTGAGTTTCCCTTTATAATACTTAATATTGACTTGTATAAGAGCTAATACCATTTTAGCTAAGTGGTGAAAAAGACTGCAATATCTAGCTCTCAAACATAGCTCCTCTGTTTTGCTGTTTCTGACTAATAGAACAGACAGACTTAATAAATCCAAGGCATTTAAAGGATTTTTCCATAAGATATTTTGTTAGTATGTGGGCTTTGGTGAAATTTGTCAAGCTATATTTAAAAACAAATTGAAGAATCAGTAAATCTTTTGTTGTTTGGCCAGAGCTTACTTGTACTGGAAGAATAATAATGTTCTACTGTGAGTGCAGAACTGCCAACACCGAGAATCTGTACATCCTCCTAAGACCTTATTTATAAAGACAAGAAAACTCAATGTGGTTTGTGCTGTACTGATACTTTACCTTAAAGCAGCTGTATTTCTTCCACATCCTCCTCCCCACAGACCATGGCAGGTTGGAGTCACAGCCCATAGGATTTGGGCAGCAGTGTGTTCCCAGAGCAGAGGAGAAAGCCTCAAGGGACATAGAGCTATAGCGAGACCCATGCAACACAGTGTGCTCAAATTAATGGTAGCAATATGAAAGTTCTTGACTACTGTAATGGCTTTTAAGGGTGGGGACATCTGGATGCCAAGGATGCGGACATCTGGATTGGGAGTGCTCAATTCAGTGATACCATGCATCCAGACCCCAACATTATAGTGCTATTTTTGTCTATTTCTTCCTGCTGAGCTGAATTCCAGACCCCTGTAGTGATGTCCACAGCACGCATTTGCTGTGTAGTTAATTTGTTGTGTGAATTACAAACCATCTCCCAAATGCTCTGGGAATCTGAAAAAGTGAAAGTGACACTGACTAACCTTTTGAAAACATGGTGCATTGGGCAATGAATGAAAACTATTATGGCAACTGGTGTGTCCTCAGAGCAGTGGAATTCACAACCAGTTGCTACTATTCAGGGAACGACCTTGAGGAAATTTATTTATTTGATATCCAGTTAACTCAGGAGAATAGAAATCTTTAATCTAGTAAGACCTCCTTTGGCTCAGATGTTTGGAGCAAATGAGCCACAGCTGATACTTCACCTGATGTAATTCTCCCAAGACCAGGGCTCCAGACCAAGGCTATCTCTGAAATCACTGATCAGAAATTAGGAATCAAAGTTAAGGTAAACCAAAGAAGGTAAACCATGGATCTTCCTGAGTTCATCTCTGCCACACAATGTCTTAGTAATGCCATGTATCTTGCTCTGCAGCAAATTTGCATGTAGTCAATAGCTCTTGTGTTGTGACTTTTAGCACTAAACATTGCTCACAGCAAAAGTCACTGGCAGATGAATTTTGAATGTATGAAGACCTACATATTACTAATTACCTCTCCTCTCTCTTGCCAAAATTAACCATCTAAAAGGGACAGACAAATCTATTGGAAACATCTAACTTTAATATCAATCTACTTTAAGTCAACAGCTGTGAAATAGAGGTAGTAGTGCCTGTTTACCTCGAAGAGCTAGTAGGAAGATCGGCGTTTCACAGAAAGTAAGTGCTCTATTGGTAAGGACCACAGGCACTTACCTGATAAAATGAGGACTTCTGTCTTCAGAACATGTTTTGAATAGTGCAATAATAATAATAATAATATTTCATGGAACTGTATACCGGCAATAAGGGAAAAATGGATTCAAGAGCTTCTTGTTTAGTGATCACAGCTCATCCTCTATATTAAGTATTACCACATCCTGGAGCTTGAGAAAAATATTGTGGAACTTGTGTCAAAAATGGCATGCAGTTATGTAACTAAAGGCTTTAGTTAGGTGCATACATGCAAGAGGTTTGAATTAGTTTTGTACAGACTTCAGTTATTCTAATGTTTCTTAAGTTTTGTGTGCTTCGCTTTGTAATCTTATTAATGTTCTCTCAGAATAGTTGTGCAAAATTATAAGAATGATTAAACATAGAGAAAAACATACTATAAGATATATGATCTAAGGAATTTTTTAGCCCAAACATCTATGTTGGTATTTGCCATCCGATGCAGTGTGTATGGGGTCAAATGAATACAGCTGTCAAAGCAGATATCTAAATGAGTATGAAAAAAAAATCTTTGTACATTTTCCCAATATCAAAGACTCTTGCATATATGACTGGGATTTTTTTTTTTTTTAGTGTTTTTTTTAGGGTATTTTTTTAGTTTTTTTCTTTATTTATGCTAGCACACATAACATCTATCGTTTCTTGTATACTCTCACATGACAAAAATTCAGAAGTGAGATGAGCATGGGAACAATCCAAAGGATATCTCAGGGTATATCTCTGCATCCTAAGGGCCCAAAGTATGACATTTCTCTCTCTTCAGAACATCTGCCCTTTCTTTGTGAAAAGAATTTCATCTTTAAGAGATGGTGTTTATCCATAAACAGCCACCATTCATAAGACGCTGCATGAGTTCTTATAAGGCAATATAGATATACCCAGAAACACCTGCCCTGTGAAAAAACTGTAATGAAGTGGCACTTCATTTGAAAAAAACCAATGTATTGAGGTGCTACTCAAATTACACCAGGCAGACTTAAGATCTGTGTGTACCACATTTACATCCTCAGGAAAATATGCCATACAATTAAAATATAAAATGTTAGAGATTTTCTTTCTTATCCCAGTTAACAGAAAGTATATATAATATAATGTACACAGATATCACTGAATGTAGAGGCCTGTTACCTCTGCCTAGTGCCAGCAACACCCCACGGTTCAATTGATATTGCAAGTGGTTTTCCCGTTAAAGCTGCAGACCATTATGAAATGTCAGGCTTCCTTCTGGTGCTCTAAGATGGGAACCAGTTGCAGAGACTGGAATAAGTAATACAGCTAGCCTAGCTTCCAGCAGCACTACTAGAGGTGTTTGCTTTTATTTACTAAGCATTAGTCACTAAGTTCACCAAACCCCATTTTCAGTCATCAGTGCAATGCTGAATCAGAGTTGAAGATCAAGTGAAAAGAGACAGCTTCTCTAAGACTTGCAAGTTAATATGTTAGTTAAATGGAATGTGTCCAATGATACTCTAATTTAAAATAGTGTAACCCAAAGCAATTCAACTTTTAGTGTTGTATATTCTCATTCAGCTGCTGCAGGGATATCAATGACACTGTGTGGTAAGTCGGTGCTCAGTAATAGTTTTGCTCTGTACTTCCCTTCATTGCTATCAAGAACTGTAGAAGAGGTTTTTAGTTTGTCTTTGAGTCTAGAATTTAAATATTAATTTGAGCTGCAAATTATAGAAACAGGCAAATTTTACAGTGTAAAACCATTAGATATATTGAGTTCCACAGCTTCCAGTTATCTTAGTTCATATAAATAGAAAAACTATTTTTAAGTGTCAGAGAAAATTACATACTCTCTCAAAAACTGAGTAACATGTCTTCATAGAGTAGTTAGTGAGAGCACTAAAGGGCAGAGGAACCTCTCTTCTTTTGTTATATGAATAGATCTTGAAAATCATTTGCAGTACCTCCTGATGTCATGAAGAGAAGGGTCTGTTTCTGGTGGTTAGCAACGTCTCTTGCATCCTGAGTTCTGTAATCTGAGGACTTGAAGGTTTTTAAGGTCTCTTAATGTACTTGGCTATTTTGAAATCTGGAACAGAAAAGGCTGATAATAAAAAAGTTCTACACCTCAGCTCCTCAGCTTGTACATGAATGTGTATGTCCAGAAAGACTCTTCAAAGAGCTGCCTTACACCCTCAAGGAACTCAAAATGCACTGTTAGAATTTGGTTCCCTGCTTACAGTAGGCCACTTTCATAATCTTAGGAATGAAAAACAAATTTTTTTTTTGTTTTGGTTTGGCTTCTTTTGTTTGTTTGATTGTTTTTTGGATTTTTGGTTTTTTAACAGTGCTTACTGTTAAGATTTAAATTTGCATAAACAAGGGCATAGAAAGACTATTTTATGATACTATCTCTTTTTCCAGTGATATTACAGGGTACCAAATGTAGCTATGTGATCATGTATAAACATGACTCAAAGCCATTGGCAGTCTGTGGCATTAATATCCTGATTATACTGATTGCTTTAGCAGAAATTAAGTGCTTTACAGACATGGTTTTTTAAATTAATCCTTACTTTTGGAATATTTTGTTGATATTTCCAAAGCTATCCATTTTACCATGTGAACTAAGAAGGTATTACATAGCAAGACAAAGCCTCTAAGTCCTACAAGAGTGGCTTCATCTTAGAACTGGAAGCCCATCAACAGCTTCTAGAAACTAAGGAATGTATGGTTCTAATAACTACCCTGGTAGTTCTATAGTACATATACCTGCCTGTTGGCTGAGGAACATGCCCTTAGACTACTGAGGTTGAAAATACATTTTCTATTACTGCAGAAATAAAATTCCTGAATTAAAGTCTTGTATCGACTAAGGTAGATAGCAAAATTCCCATAAAGTTCTCACAGATTCAAGGATTTATCCAAATACTTCATCTCCAAATGTGAGTTTAACTGTAGTCTCTGACACCAGCTACAGAGATGAAAAGTATCTCAGAGTGTGATCTATACTTTTTTGCCATATAATTAAAATTTTTATGCAAAGGATACTGATCATAATTGAAGTATGTTCTTTCATTAATTGATTTTACCCCACTACCATTTATGCATCTGTTTCAGCAGCAATGTACAGACCCATTACTAAATGAACAATCTCTAGCCACTCTGTAATAAATTTTACACATTTCTAATCTTTTAACATTTATGGCACTGCCATCTTTAATTTTGACAAAAACAAGGTTTGCCCATATTTTAAAATAACATGGCTAATTTACTAAATGTGTAGAATGAACAATGCTTATTGTTATGATTTAAATTGAAGGGCAGAGAAAGACTCTGGGTTTTGTTAGCATTTTTTTTTCCAATTATTTTAATTTTTCTACTTAATGTAGCTATGTGATCATGCATAAACATGATCATTCCAAAAGAGGCTGCTGGCCTTAGAATCAGTTCTTACTAGTGAAATTATAGAAGCTTGGATGGCCAACAGTATCAAGAAATAATTGCAACTTTATCAGGCTGTTCTCAAGAAAGTGCTGTCACTGCCTGAATCTGGTGATAAATGGCATTGATCACGTAGGTTATAGAACCCCTATCAGTATCAAAGGAAAGACATTATAGTTTGACAGTGGTGTCTCCATTGTCAACTTCTGGAAGTATTGTACTGCACTACATTGAACGGCTCATTTAATAACTATTTATAAATTAAACAAGCAGAAAAAAAGTATTCCTAGCAACGGATAATGCTTGGGACAACTTTTAGAACACGTATTTTTAAGAGACACTTGAATTATGTACAAGTTTCAACTCTGAATCTTGCACAATGTTATTGCAAATAATGACTTGGTGAACACACACTCTAGAAAGCAGGATCAGGCTCATTCTTTTTAAGAGCACCCATTTGTATGGGAGGGTAACACGCTGCATATATTGTAGTCAGTTAATAGGAGTTACAGAGGAGCTTCCCCAAGCTGAGTGGAAGCCCTGGCTTCACAACTGTCAGGAGTCTTTCATACTATAGCAAGATTATGAGCCTGTATTTACTTCATATCTGTAAGTGTTTTAGGATTGCTGTAAAGCTTTGAGATTGAAGCCACAGTTCTAATATTTAATTTGAGTGGGATATCAGCAGGCTGTCACACTGAATGCTGCGATATACGGGTAAAATGTTATGTGAGGGTACTTCATTAATTTTAAACAAAAGGTGAAATCCACAGTAAAGTCAAATCTGCCCCATGGGCCAGAAAGGCACTGTTCTTATGCCTTAAGGAAATCTTTTGTCACCCTTTATGGTTTGAGCAGCTGGCCAAAATTTTGATTTTTTTAAAGTTATTCTTAGGAGGAAAACTAAGTCAGAAATTTTAATTTAGAAACTTCTGCTTTCTTAATATGAGAATATAATTTGTAAGAACATGATGGAAAAATTTTAGATTAAAAGTAGCATGAAGTGAAGTATTGCCATTACTGTAACGACATTTTTTTCTTCTCTATTCAGTATTGACACATACAGAATAGGCTGTTAGGCTCCAGATCTCTGACTGGAAATTGACTCTTTATAGGGAAAAATCCAATATCCATTTCCTTGTGTTTCTTGTGCCTAAGAAACAGGAAAAGCTTTGTGTATTTGGATACAGCTGCCCTCCACCCATTTTTAATTGATTCTATTCTGAGTCTTAAGAAATGTGTGGCTTGGTCCTCAGTCCCATCTTAGCTAGCTTCAATGAGGAGAGCTAGGAATTCAAAATAAAGTGTCTCATAGGTTATGTCTGCTAACAAATTTCCACTAATTGACATCAAACTGGTTAATTTCCATATAATAAGTGTTGATTGATTCAAGGGCTTGACTCAGCTGGCCAAGACTGTCCTTACAATGATCACTTATGGGCTACCTTTTTGGAAAGCAGTGGAATATTTAAGGTCTTGCCAGATTTCAAGGATGCTGGGAGTTGGAACAATGTTTTTAATCTTGGCTACTAATTACGTGGCAAAGGTATAAACTGGGCTTTGCAAATCATTATTTCCATTAGAAAGGTGTTGGAAGCAATTCCACTGAGGGCTTCCCTCCTATTTATGCAGCTGTTATTCCCATGGGAGGAGGCCATTGCAGTCATGGCTGAAACATGGGCTTCTGTTCTGTTTCCACAGCACTTGGAAGAAAAACAAAACAGGACTAATGAAAAACACACACGGGAAATGCTTTATTATTTCATCATCCTCACCTACTGAGATCTGGCACCACTCTGTGTTTAGGAAGAACTTCTCCCGCCCTCTCTCTCTCTCGCGCAGTGTGGTTGTATAAGGCTGACACTCTGTCATTTCCTGTCAGATCATTTCAGAGGAATTTGCTCTTATTTCCTCCCAGCCTCATCCCCTCCTCCTGGCCTCAGCCTTGGCTGCATGCCCCAGCAGCCATGCTGTGTTTACTTAACCGCATGGAGCGCTGGGCTGCCTCGGCTAGAGCTGCTGGGGCAATGTGAACACACGCACATCGTGAGCTCGCTCGCGGGAGTTCACGTTCACACTCAGGAAACAGACAACAACTCTTTTGTGAAGAAAGCATACAAGGTCCAAAGCTAAACCTTATGCAGGGTCTTTGTAGACTGTAGGTAGGTGAGTTCTAAACTGTTTCACTAGATGTGGACAAAAATAACACACTTTTTTGTCCCACGAGTTTCTAAGTAAATTTATCTTCGAAGATGTATTTTTTGGTCATTTCACATGTTCAAATTGAGGTGTATTCTGAATTTATTTGTGTATCATGGAATTCATAGTACATGACTACTGGTTAATTCAACATTCAGATATTCTGTTAGGATTAGCCAAACAGGCCTGGCTTAAATATATCTACCTACAGCACTTCATATATACGTGGTTACTACTACTAGTTTTTCTGCTTTGGCACACATATAACAGACTGGATAGATTAGCTAAAATGCCCATGCCTTGTAAATGGTGTAGAACTATTTTAGCACCCAACAATGGTGTGAAAATAAACCATGCAGAAACAGGGCATTTATACTTGAATGATATGTGAGCTTTTCAGTGGGTAAAGTGGTCACAGTTCATGGTTTAAAAAAAAATAGTCTTAAGTCACTAATAATCTCCACACCAAGATTTATGGCAATGGAGAAAAACAACTAAGTAAACTATCTGACTGAGAAGTCATTTCTTCCTTCCCTGGCAGCACAGGATTTGTTTAAACACTGTTAGGAGAAGACTAATTAAAATAATTTTTCCAGAAGTCTGGGAGATTGCTAGATCCAACACCAGCTCAGTGCTCTTGATCTGGAATAACAACTTGTTTCCTAATATAAACTAGAAATTTCTTACTGATACAGAATATTAGAAGTCAGAGAGAGAAATATTTCCTTCTGACATAGTTGTAACAATAACCATTATTTTGAGTAGCAGTCATAAAATAAATGATAGTTGACATTTTATGACAACATTCAGGTTTTATTTAATATTATTAGTGATGTTTATTTAATTTAAAGCTAATGGGCTACCTTCCAGGCCAGAGCAAGAATGGTTTCCATTCCACTCACTTATGATAGACTTTTCTCGTCCAGAATGCTGTCAAAATTTAGAGCAAAATCCTGCAATCACAATCTGTATGAGATTCTTTACTCTTATTAGCTGGAATTAACATTTAATCCATGTCCTTTTGTAATCAATATCAGGTAAAAAATTGCAGTTATTAATTTATGATTCATATCCTTTTTCCTTTCTCAGTTCATTCTACATTTAGTAGAGAGAAATAATTAATACAAACAAGAAAACAGCAGGATTTTCATTTTCTGAATATCCAGAGTCTTAAGCTTTGAAATCTAATATTAACACAACTTCTAGAATTTTCCACATTCTAAACTTATGAAATGGGAGTTAAAGAAATCCCCAATTTCCAAGAAAAAAAATTGACTCCCAGTATTAGAAAGTTTGCTCATATGTCTGGAATTGTGCTATTAATTTTGCAAAGTAGCTACGTCAGGTAGGCACAGCTCTTTCTTCAGTAAACCAATTTACCAGATATGATACTTTCATTTTCCCAAGTAATCATGGCATAATTATAAACGCATTTTCTACATTTTATCCAATTTGAATAATGTTTTTGTTATGTCAGAGGTACTCTCATGTACAGTTGTTAGTTTGTTTTCAGGACTATCATTATATACTTTTAGCTCTCTTGAGTTTGTTTATATTCCTACATTTTTAGGTCCTTTATAGTGATGACTAACCGAAACAGTAAGTAATCTCAGTGGAGAAATTTCAAACCAAAAAGAACATATATTGTTGTTTAGCTCTGAATTATTTTTTATTTTTAAAGAGAAAACATAAGGAATGCAAGAGAACCTTACTATTCATAGTAAAATAGCACAGAAAATTTATCACAAGTGCTGACATCTCATCTGAACATGATTCTGCTCATAACCACCAACAATAAAGATTTTCTTAAATTTTACTCATTACTTAAATGTATTCAGGGATTCTTTTTAACTCTAGTCAGTTTACTGTGTAGAATTTCCTGTAAGCATGCATTACATGTTACTCAAAAGTCTGAGCTGTGTTTCTTAGAGGTTATTGGGCAGGGCGTAATACCAGCCTTGACGTTTTGTGAATTCTGTCCTGGACTGTATGGTCTCACTGTCTCCTCTTGAAATACTGTGTTTCTTTCTTGATGGAGCAATCTGTGAGAAGGAAGAAAACTGGTTATTTGTGCTGGGAGCTGATAAAAGTAGTTACAATACAGAGAATCAGGATGTTTGAGTCCATTGTCTTACTGCAAAGCAGGAATATCCATGTCCTTTTTAACATTTCTTGTCTAATCCACTCCTAATGTCTTGCAGGGATGGGAATTCTTTATCTGCAGATTATATAAAAGCCTAAAAGCCTATCTAATACCTATAAGATCTTATTTTAAATATCATGTTTGGGATGTAGAGAAGAACTGAGGTTTTCCAGATGGAGATAGATAACTTGAAAAGTTGCTGAAGTGGACAGAAAAGGATCTCACTAGCCACCAGTGACTAGGGCCTCAGAAACTATAGGAAAGTGGGCAAAAAGGAAACCTAGTACTAAAGATTAATAACAAAATAGTTTCTAGTAAGTGTATGCAGAAAGAAAAAAAAATAATCTGAGGCAATAAGCCTAGAAAAAGAGATCGTCTAGAACTGTGATGACTCATTCCTCTGAAGCTTCTGAAGAGCATAGTTAAGATGAAAACTTATACTTTCTATAGTAACTTCTCACATGGTATTTTTTTTTTCCTATTCTGGGAACTATAATTAAAACTATTTTGGAAGAAGAGGCATATACAATTATCATGACAGGCTTTATGACTTATTAACCAGAAACAGCAAAATGATTGAGACAGCATCAACAGTAGCATAAAAACTGGAAGATTGCTCTACTGAAAATACTTTTTGTGATCTAGTATTTTCCAAGGGAATGAACAGAGGGATGAATTTCATATCTACTTTGGTGCACAGTCTGTAGATGAAATCTAGGATTGTATTGCTGTGATACACATATTTTAGTATGATTCTAAAAAGCTGTCAGTATATACCAGCAAAGCAAGTCTACCAGCAAAGTATATACCAGCAAAGTCAGTCTACCAGACACCTAAGGGTGACCTAAGAGTCAAAAAGATTACTCTTCTGAATTCATGTACAGAAATGAGGGGCTGTTAGATCTGTCAGTAAACAGAACACATCAGTAGAAATATTTTTTAAATGAATGCTTTGACAAAGACTTAAAGGAAGTGAAAATGCCTATTCAGGCAGTGATAAAGTTATATCATATGCAGCTGGGAAGAAAATATGAAAGCTGTTCTCTCCTGCATAAATAATCTGAAACCTATTAACGTTCCTGGACAACAAAAGCAATGTGATGACTTTAATAGTAGACTCTGAGTCCAATCATCAAGCTGAGCTATGCCCCATAGATGTGTTGAGATCCTGCAAGCATAATAGTGGCCAACTGGAGAAGGGATGGGATATTACTTTTTTGAATGGTGCCCTTGGGAACAACATATGACTGGAGATGGAGATCACTGCTGGGATGGTCAAAAGCAGCATAGATATGCAAATGAGGTCTCACATACTCCCAGAACAATTTTGTCTGAATAAACTGGGCTTACACACTTCAGCACTCCTAGGGAAAATACATGAAAAAAAACATATATTGGCCTCAAGAAGATACAGATAAAGTAGTGCAGAATATGGAGCACAAAGCTCAGGATTATGAGATCAATCAGTCCACAGAAAGAAATGCCACCTATACTGCTATGAAAGCACTTACAGAGACAATGTTCTGTCTAGAGAACCTAAATGCACCTAAAATTCTCTCTGACCCTTATGGAGAGTTATAGGAAATATGACAACTTAACTGTGAGTTTAGTCAAGGTACGGCATTTTTGCAAGTAAAAGTTCTGGATGGGCACAGAGAGTATTTATATTTGAGGATTCTGTAAACATCACCTCACACTTTGGAGAGAGGGTCTCTGGAGCAAGGATGCCCACTGAAGATGATGTGTTAGCAAAAGCTGGGGACAGGAGTGACCCAGGCCCTAAGTCAGGAGAGATGCAGCTTTCTAATTAATCCTTTTCAGATAACTATTCAGAACATTGTGCCAAAACTGTCAGAATTTGAATTATTTACTTTTATTTGTAAGTTCTGACAGTGTGCTAAGTACCACAAAAGAGTGAGCCCCTGTTTTGAGAGGCTTCCAAAATAATTTTTTTTGTTTGTTTGTTTTTTTCCTGGAGTTTGGCCCAATGCCCATTAGTAGCCAAACTGTGATACAGTCCTAGACATAATGTGCTCATTTTCCTCTGGGAAAGAAGACTGATGATCAAGCTTATGAAGAATTTCATCTATATTATATAGGGACATATATTCACAGACTGCATGGCCATGTGTCATTTGGGAAACAAGCATGCCTGCAGTATTTTCCAATGCTGAGGTACTTGAGTTAATTACCTGACTTTTGCTGGTAATATTCACATGTGTAAAACTCACCAGGAAATAATTAGGAATGCAAGATATAATCTTGATTCCATTGGAGTAAAGATGAATTTTCCTGTTAAATTAGAAGTTTACAATAGCCTCCGCTTTGCTAGGTGAAGGGTGGTCATCTTTTTCGTTCTGCTTTTGTGCTTCATAGGTCCAAAACCTACAGCTGTAGTATGTAACTCTCTTCTGCCAACTCATTAAAAATAAGCTCCAAAAGAAATCTTATCATAACTGTGAAATGACCTAAAACTTCACATTATTTCTTGATCTGATTTTTTGAGATCTTTTTAATTTAAAAAATAAATCAGAATTTTACTGAGCAAAAAAAATATTAAAAGGTCCTTTTTGTTCTGTCTCATAAATTGATGATTTAAATCTAATGCCCCAGAAATCCATGGAATTATATTATAGGTTATAGAGAGTGAGAATCCAGATTTGAGTATTTACAGAAAATTCAGTTACATAATTATCCTTATGTGATGTAGTAAACTGCTTATTACCTTACTTGTGAAATAAGTGCACATATAAGCAGATATGTTTTATCCATGCCTTTAAGAGGGAAAAGTGGTAGATATTTTTAATGTTTTACTTTGTTGGATTTGAATAGAGTCTTGTTTTTTGTGAAATCTGGCTTGAATTCAAGTTAAAACATTGTTTGCTTTCTTTTTTTTGGTCTTCCTGCCCTTAACTATTCCTTTGCAGTGTGAAAATACCACAGTCTATGGTTGATGTCTTCATCACAGTGGAATGCTTTTAAACTTAATGAAGAGTTGCAATAAATCAGTACACGTCATTCTGCTTTCTATCATCAACACATACATACTTTCTTAGGTATTAATCCCCTTAGAGATTATTAGAAGTCAATAAGACACTTTAAAAATAATTACTATTAACTTTGAAATGGATTGTACTTGGTATCATATCTGGTAGCTATCTTGTCTTCAATTAAATCACATTTGTATATTATTCATTTATTAGTTCCTCAGAAGAATACATAGCTTATGGCATTTAGCCACAGAACATGCTTTAGGATGCTGGATTTAAGCTTGTGCATTTTATGCAGAACTTGGGTCTTCACTGGATGACCCATTCAAACAAGGATTTATGTCATTCTGTGTTTGCCTGGAACCTATTACAAAGTGCTCAGGTACTGCAAGACTCTGTAACAATCATAAAAATATCATGTTGATTTTTATTTTTCTGTTGGCAGGTGGCCAAGAAGGCCAACGGCATCGCTGCCCATATCGGAAATAGTATAGCCAGCAGGAGTAGGGAAGTGATCGTGTCCTTGTACTTGCCACTGATGAGGCCACACCTCGAGTACTGTGTTCAGTTCTGGGCTTCTCGCCTCAAGAAACACATTGAGTTGCTGGAGCAAGTTTAGGGAAGGGCAACCAAGCTGGTGAGGAGTCTGGGAGAACAAGTCCTGTGAGGAGAGTCTGAGGGAATTGGGATTGTTCAGTCTGGAGAAGAGAAGGCTAAGGGGGAGACCATATCACTCTCTACAGCTATGTGAAAGGAGGTTGCAGTGAGGTGGGCGTAGCCTCTTCTCTGAAGTTAATAATGACAGGACTAGAGGAAATGTCCTTAAGTTGCAACAGGGGAGTTTTAGACTGGATATTGGGGAGAATTTCTTTACTGAAAGTAGCCAGGTGCTAGAACGGGCTGCCCAGGTAGCTGGTAGAGTCACCATCCATGGAGGGGTTCAAAAACCATGTAAATGAGGCACTTCAGAACATGCTGTAGTGGGATGGTGAAGTGTTTTTTTTTCTTTTGGGTTAACAGTTGGACATGGTGATCTTAGAGGTCTTTTCCCACCGTGACAGTTTTGTGATGTTTCTTAGTTCTAGATGTGGTAAAGTACTCCACAGGTAGGGCTTTTTTCCCTTCAGTTAAAGGTTCAAAACTTTTTACCCAAATCCCACAGGCTGTCAGGGCCATAAAGATGTTGATAGGCCTGTCTGCCCCTGCCTGATCTGCAGCCCCGGACCCTTCACCAGCCCCCTGTGGCCAGCAGCCCCTGCCCCAGCAATGCCACAGCAGGGCAAGGTCTCCAGCTCCCCATTTGCCCCAGCCCTCCTGCGGTCCCATAACCCAGCACAGCCCCCCTGTTCCTGACCCAGAGGGTGCCCAATGCCCAGGGCTGGGGCTGTGCTGCTGCCTCCCCAGCTGCCCTGCCCGCTCCTGTTGTGTGTCACCCGCAGAGTTGCACCCAACTGACCAGCTTGCCAGTAATTATGGTTTAGTGTGGCTGTGGTTCACTGCTCAGGGCTCTGCGGGTCAGTCTGAGAAACTCGGCTTTAGAGAAAGTGCTCCGTATCTCATCTCATCACACATAAAAAATAGGCACAAATAGCTTAAACTCAAACTCTGGTGTCTAATTCCCTGAACACAGAGAACTTTTGAATCAAATCCTAATTTGCCAGACCTCTCTCTGTGGTTGTGCAAAACCAAATCTTGTGGTTCTGTCTCTTCGTAGCTGCAGCCTTTGCAAAAACTTGAAAGCTGGATCTGCTAGGAGCAGGGAGGTGGGCAAGCGATTCCGCGGGTACTGTCAACTCACAGATTTTCAGTTCTAGTATCCTTTAATTGGTCATTTTCTGGGCAAACACACAAGTTGGGTTTGGTTATCCTTTTTTTTTTCCTACCAACAGAATTAAATTATGTAAATTAAATGTACTATACTTGAAACATGCTTTTTTAAATACTGAGAGTGATGGGTAAGGCAGGTTGCTGTATTTTGCCTCAGGTATTTCTTCTTAAAGATAACAAGAAAACTAATAAAGGGGCAAAATATTTGCGAAAGCAATGCAAAAAGCCAAACAATGCAAATGTATTCATTATGTCTGACAAATTTTTACAATATATTTGTTTATAGGGTTGTCCCTAACCAAGGTTACTAGCTTATTAAGGAGGTTACTATGGAAACAGTGAAACAGTTTCACAGATTTCTGGATTGCCCTTCTCAGCTTGGCTTTATTATATTCCTTGTTGAAAAATAAACTATTCAATCTCTATAAATAAATAAGTCTCTTTGTGTGCAATGGGTATTTAGGATTGTACATGACATCTCGACATCTTACAACATATTAGAATTCCATTTAATGGTTTATGTTCTATGAGGATACAAAATATTTTATGCAATTTTTTTGGTCTAGAAACAAGTTTAATACCACCTTAACTGGCAGTGAATTGTTAGTATTCAGTTTTTCTGCTTTAGGGACCCAAGTAATAAACCTGTAGTAGAAAGACACCTGACTGACAAGCAGCATAAGATAGGAACCTGAATTAAAAGCATTTTTTTAAAGAATAATAAAATTCTAAAATAGCTGTTTATAAAAATGATTTCGTGCATATTATAAACATCTCCCTGAGGATGACACTGGAACAATGTGCAGAGGACACGATCTACCCATGAAGTGGGATGACCCTTAGCAGATTATGAGGAGTTCAGCTAATGTTCAGACACTGCTATATTTTCTTCATTGGAGGCAGATGTTTTTGAGATCAGATCAGACTAAGGCCTAAGACAGTAACTGTGCTTTGGCTCTCCAACAGTGACCATAGAATTTAAGTTAATTGAAAACAACTCTTTCTAGCTCTCCTGGTTTAGAAGAAATGCTCAAAATATGAATTTACAGTAACAACTACAGTTTGGTTAAGTGTTGAGACAGCCTCTACTGAAAGCCATAGTTCATTGTTGTATTCCCAGCCTGACCAGACTTGTCCCCTTCTTTTATGGAAAGAAAACACAGACTGTACAGCATGCAGGGCTGGCCTTTCCTCAGTGTGCTTTGAAGGCAGGTTGTGAAATTAGTGATTTTGTATAGCACTATTCCCTACAGTGGCTCTGTACTCACATGGAATCAGGACCAGCAAGCAATGGAGTAGGTGCACCAGATGTTGTGTAGGCTCCATCTGTGGAGGTTTCAAAAACAGAACAGATATAGCCCTGTGTAACGTAGACCTCAGAACTGATCCTTCTTTGAGCAGGTTGCACTAGAGACCTCCTTCAGCATCTTATGACTCTATATTTGTGGATGAAACCGTCCCAAACTGGACATAAGCAACGTATCAAGCTACAACTTCACCAAGGAGACTATTCAGATGTCTGGTCCACTCACTTTCTCCTTCTTTGGTATCCAAAGTCTTGTATTTGATGGTTAGACCTCTGAGTATAACAGAAGCAGGTCACTCCTCTCAGTACTTTTGAGTACTGCTTCAGCAAAGAATTACTGCTAGAAGTCCTTTGAGATGTGAGAAGCAGCAGTGTGTTCAATTAGATACACAGTGTTTCTGGTTTTTTCCTTAGCCATGGGTGCTTATTGTAGATCTAAATGGAAGTTGAGAAAGGTTGCTGAATTTCAAAGATGTTGGTTCTGCACTGCAACAGTCTTGGAACTTCCCAGTGGGTTAGTGTTACTTTAACGATGGTTGTGACGCATGTCATCTGCAAGTAGACTAGAATTAAAAGCACTTTTTCATATAAGGAAACAGACAAGCACTCAGTGAAAACTTTCCCCTAACAGTCTTAGCTTTGAAATGCCTACCTACTGATCTTTCCTTTGCAGATATACAGTATAATACATAGGCTACAAGATTTCTAATTGTCTCTGCTATTAATGTAGGACATCTATTTGTTATGTTTTGCCTTGAGCTTAACTAGTTTACTTTGAAATGCATTCAGGGCAGATAGTCAACATCTAAGTTCATTTTGGGGTTAGGAGGGTTATGCTTTATATGTGCTAACTTAGAGATACACTGGTTACCTAGAAGTTTAATAATTAGAGCTTGATTTCTTTCTGTGGACACTGAACCGGATCAGCTGCATTGGTTCACTGCCCAGTGGTTTTCATGCTGAAATATATAAGGTGCTTGTTCATAAAAGAGGTGAGAGAACAATCTACTGGCTTTGTGTAAATTCACCATCAATTTACATTGAAACATGGGACTTAACTCGTTGGCTATTTGTTTTTGTACAGAGATAGCTATGTATCTAACTGCTGACTATACTGAACAATTACATTATTGTAATGGTTAAATTGCTCCTAGAGGCCTATTTTAGCCTGATAAAAATTGCAAATGAATAAATTAAACTGTGTTTCAATATTCAGCGTTTTATTACTGCTAATAATTTAGGAGTTGATTTCCTTTGCCTATTTTATTAATGTATTTATAGTACACAAGGAATACGCAGAGGTTTAATTACTTTTTTATTTCCAGTGCTTACAGAAATTAAAATTCTGCACTGGACTAAATTCAGTTCTCAGAACAGGATATAACTTAATACTTACCCTTGGTGGTGTCTGTAGGGAAAGGGTTTGAGCCTACTGTGATGGTCCTGTTTTCCTATTTGCTTTAAGTTTTTTATGAAGCCAAATTGAAAATTTTTAAGTATTAAGTAATTCTTCAGGGTGCATAACAGAATCTAAACAGGTTTTTGAAGAATACAGATAAGCAAGAATATCTTGAAAATTTATTAGGTGTAGACACTCGTTTAGACAGTCACAAAAAAGACAGAACTAAAAAAGAAACAGTCAATTTGTCAAAACCAGCCTTGTTTGAAATATATGCAACACAAACTGCAGCAACTTCTTATATTACAGAGGAGAATAAGTGCTGAACAGAAAAGGTTAGCTCTTATCACAGACATCATTTAAACCCGTCTTTTCTAGTGCCAAAGGTACACACTTTACAGGGTTATAAAAAGTCAAGGTACTTACCCTACTGGTTTACAACCCACAACCATGTGCTTAAGTGCTTTGATGGATCAGGCCCTTAACAAGAACAAACTCACAGTGAGATGAGGTAAGAACAATATAGAGGGAGGACTGATATGAGGTCATTAAATGGGAAGTAATGACATTGTATATGTACCCTGAGTGAGAGTGGAGGATCTCTGCCTTGGAAGCCCACACCTGGGGGACAGTTCTGTGGTACTCCAGGCAATTTAGACACATCTTTTTCTTTGAAGCATCTTTTTGCTATTGAACAGTGTGAGGCTTCTTAGAAGAAATGTGTTAAAATGTAAAGAAAAATTAAGTTTGTTCTGTGAATGGGGAAATACGTAGCTCAAGCAGAAGGTCAAGCACTGTAGAAACCGGAAAACCAGACCTAGCTGGAAAGGGAAAAAGACACTAAAACGGCAAAATGGCATATTTAGTGCTTTTTCAGATATTAGCAGACAGAATTAGTTCAGACCCAGTATAGTCTTTCGTGGAGCAGACTGCAACTTTGAAAATAGGGGTTTTGCACAGTTTGCAAAGGGGAAGAAGCTGAGTATTTTTTTACCTGTGCTTCCACACACAGTAATATACTTTCCAACTACAGTTTCTCTCCTCCAGAGAGTTTTTCAGCCAAGTAAAATAAAATAAACAAAACAAACAAGAAAATAATAATTTAAAAAAAAACCCAACACACAAAAAAAACAAGAGCAAAGGGTAAAGTTAATAGCCACTGAGAAAGACATGAACTGTGTGCTGCCCAGACCTTGTCCACACTGTGGGGAAATAAACAGCAAATGGGTTTTTCAAGGATGTGCTCTCAAACCAGACCTGCATCTCTGTAATTTCATCCTTTTGAAACCAAAACAAAATATCAGTACCAGATGTATCTGTTTGTTGGTAAAATTCATGCCTTAGTGATGGACAGTTAAAGACACTAAAATTTAGGTGAAATTATTTTGTAACTATTTTCTCCAGCTGGCACTTAATCTTCTGGAATTTCTCAGGTAACATCTTGAAAACAATAGGAATGTTGTTTTTTGTGATGTAGGTATTTAATACAATGGGGATGAACTGCAATGGAGATTTCCACATTTACCTAAATAAAGTGAAGAATAAAAGTGACTAAAAGCTTCATTACACAGACCTTCAGGCATCCAAAATCTACATGTGGCCAGTCCCTTATGCTGTCATCCACATAAAAGCTGAGGATCCAGGACTGTTGGAACAGCCTCTACAAGTAAATTGTAGAAAATAAAGTAGAAAAACTAGCATAATTAAATAATGTGCACTGCATTTCATACCCCCAGAACAAAAAAGTGCTTTCAATCCACATCAAGTGAATGATGGATCCACATATTGGACTTTGTCAGAGTCCTGTGTCTACCCACAGAGCCATTAACCAATTTGCTAGTTGAAACCATGGCTGCTGAAGTAAAGACTTCATTCAAAGCACATGAATTCCCAAATCCTCTGGCTGTAAGTCCCAGAGCAGTAACTATCTCTTATAACAGAAGAGATCTGGTGTCTACATTTTTAAAGTTAATACATTGAGGAAGCATATGTGAATGAAATGGGTAGCTGTCTAACATGCTCCTTCCTCCTGAACACTCCTGCCTTTGCAGGTGCCTGATCTTCTCTAAAATGGGGAGCTTCCATGTAGCTCAACTATTCACTGTTTTGAACACGTATTACTTAACAAATGCAATTCAGTTATTGCAATGGCCCTGGCACAAGTAACGAAGATCATTCACTCATGGCTTGAGCATTTTGGATTTCCAAGCCAGGAAGCTCATCAAAAGAAGAGACTGGACAGTTACATGGAAACCAAGAGCAGAGGAAAATCTTAATGTGCTATGTGATTGGCAGCCCAGTGTATGACTGAGCCTCCTGGACCGTGTCAAATTCTGACAGGAGATTAGGAAGCAAGAAAAATTTCCTATTACTAACCATAGTCTTGCAACTTGTATGGACTGTTTAGACTTCAAGCAGGCCTAAAAGGTATGTCTGCAAAGCTCAAACCATTGCCCTTCAGAAACTGTGTTGGCAATATCAACCAGGATTTCAGTAAGATTCTTCCCATTAGATTAAGGTATATCTCATAAAGATGATGAAGAGCTATTCTTTGATAGCCACAGTCAAATAAAAATGGTATCAATCCAGTTTTTCTGCATCATTGTGAAGGTTTACGTGAACACACCTCACAAAGGCTCTCAGGCCAGCTTAAGTAACGTTGTTGACACTCAATGGTACAGTGTACAAGATCAACACAGCTTTCAACCAGTGGCAAACTTGCAGAGGTTTGAAATACGAGAGTCAGTTCCACAAGGGAAGAAAGAGGTAGTCACTGCAAGGAAAACAGCACTATCAGAAAGCACACAATAAAGCAAAGTATGGCCAAATGTTCTAGCATCACCTGTGGGACCAAATTCAGCACTGGCAGCGTGTGGGGCTCTGTCTCTATTCATCGTAAATGTTGATCATCACAGACCTGTAACTCAGTTTCCAAATCAACTGAATGACAGATTGGTATTAATTGTTGGTTATTTTATTTACTGTAATCGCAATACTTTTTTTTGTTCTCTGAAGCTAAATTTAACCCCCCTGTATCATTTAGAGGAGATGGCCAGAAAGCTGCCTGGTAGCAAGGATTATTCCTTGCTATGCCATTGCAAGAGACATTAATGAAAAACTCTTGGCTTACCATTTGCACTCTCTTAGCCAGTTTTCAAATAGCTGGTTCCTAAGATTTGTGTTCCAGCTCTCCCCCAAACACACTTGCTGAAATGTCATCTGCTGAAATGTCCAAGAGGCCTAATACATCCAGCACATTCATAAAATGATGCACAAAGATTTTCAGGTGGTTCTTATTCCAAAGAAAGGTGCAGAATTTCACAGAAGCAGCAGGCAATTTAGATAAATTAAAATAAAAGAGGTTTATGTGAGTGATACCCAGTAGAGGAAATTCACATGGTGAACAGAAAGCAGAAACAAAACAGATTTAATATCTCTTTGCCAGCAAAGCACTGTAACTTCAAACCTTAATTAAACTAAATGCATGACTGAATTAAATATATTGTTCTGAATGATCCTCCAGGTCAATGAAATTATTAACTGATTGATCTGCAAAGTAGGACAGGTGATGAATCAACCCAAATTTACTCAGTTTTCACCCCACCCCCCCAGTGTAATTTGTTCTCAACAAACTGGGTAAGTAGATAAAAATGGATAAGTCATTCTGCTGATGGCCTGCAATAGTGCTCCTTCTATTTGTGCTATTAGTGTCTAGGTGTTTCTCAGATTAATCCCAGCACCTTTTTTTCCTATGTATATTTGTGGGATGTTAATGGGGAAGGGGGAGTAAATGACTGAAAGAAAATAAGTAAATCCCTGATGTTTTATTCAGGTAACCTAACCTGTAAACTGCAAATAAGGGGATGGTTACAGGGCAAACATCCCAGTTTTCAGCATACCATAAATTAATAGCCCATTTGGTTAGTTACTATTCAGAGCTTCAAAAGCTCTTTCAGAAAATCAAATGCTGTATGACTATACTTTTAATAGTGAATCGAGCCAAAAAGAAACACGAGCAAGCCCCTAAACCAAATATTCCTATACACCCTAAAAAAGATAAGAGACACAAAGGAGAACTAAATCTATATTTGCAATATTTCTATTGCTTTTCTGCTAGCCACAATCACGTTTCTGTAATCAAATAGAAGGTGAAAGAAACCATCTAGCAATGCCTACTGCTATAAATAATGCATGAGTGGCTGTCTGAAACAGTGAAAAACAGTTAACAAACAGGCCAGTTTTGTGAAATGCAGTCCTGTAATGCTGCCAAAGACAACGTCTGCCTAGATTATCTGTGTTGTAAGGGTTGGCTGTGTAAACTAAAGTCACCTGGGGACGCGTTAAATTGTACTCTTGAAGGTCTTAAAAGTGTTTAAATGCTTTAGGTCATAAATCAGCATCTTTTGATCACTTATTGCCCTTTCTTGGTCTCTGAGCCTGTCAAATTTCAAAAGGTAAGTGGGGATTGGAAAATGAAAGGACCTCTAAGTAAGGCATAGGCCAGAAATGATGACTTTTGCAAGTTTTGTTCTTCCTAATGAATGGACAAAAAATGACAATTAATTAGGGAGAATTGTAAAATGCAACTCGTGGTGTCATTCTCTAGACTGAGGTTTAAGGCCACTGGGGTCACTTACAATCTCAGATTTATTTCACAATGACAGTGATTTAAGAATATTGTTGGGTTTTTTTTTCAAAAGTGACTCTCTCCCATAATGAGTTTTAGGTTCCAAGATCTCTTTTTAAAACATACTTGTGCGCTTTCCTCCATTTTAGGGTACATAGATGCAGGTTTCATATCTTTAAAGCAAAGTGAATTTAGGTGCCAAAATGCCTTCAAACATTTTACTTTACCTAGCTCTTGAGACAGGAAATTTAAGCTCCCAAGACACTTTTTTTTTTAGGATTTCGCCTCACTTCACATCTTTCCGATGGGATTAATTTCCAATTAAAACTAAAGGAATATTATTTCCATCATGAACACTCAGTGGAATTATTTGGGTGCATTAACACAGCTAAACAAGTTCCTTTTTCAGTTTTACGTCTTACAATACTCCTTGTTTTCTTTGCAAGAATAACCAGTCACATTTGTTTGCTTTGGAAAACTTATTTAATAATGCTTGTCTCCTGAGGCAGGGGATGGAACATCTATAGAGCACACTGAACACGAGTCCATACTAGATGAAAGCCAGTACTCAGCCATTGGCAGCTTGTAACAAATCTGACACAGCACAGGGGAAAAAAAATGTATCTCCCATTGCTTCCCAGAAGTGTCAAAAGCCTACTTGTTCCTGCACTGGAGACAAGACAGCCTTGGCCACAAACCTGCCTGCCTGGGCTGAGCCCTCCATCCCATATCCTGCAGTCCATCATTTGACAAAGTTTTAGCAATTAAATCATCTGTGCTTCTCCGTAACAGCAGCAGAGGACGTGAGATGTGAGAGTGCGTGAATTGCAGGCAGCTGAGCAGACGGGAGCGACAGGGCAAGGAGCAGGGAGGGTGCTGCTCTCCAAGCCCTGCACCTTTACAGACAGGAGACACTACACACACTGCTGCTGTGAGACCTGTGTGGGTAAAGCCATCTGGACTTGATCTATGAGTACTGAATTCTCGGCCATATTCATTCCAGCGCTAGACTGGTGCAAGGTGTGTGAAATACACAATGGAAAATTTAGAAATATACCAAAGCTGAAAACTGAAATTTACTCATTGGAAAAAAAATCTTAAAAGTCTGTTCGGTCCTATTTTTGCCTTGCTTAAATCTCTGGCTGAGTATAGGAAGTACAGGGTTATTTCTTTGTATTTTTATAATTCTCTGTTTCTCTGCTGTTGGACCATAGCCTTTTGAATGTTTTTTGAAGGCAGTGTTTTTAGCAGTTAAGTTAGAAACAAAATAGAAGTGTACTGCTTTTTCCGGGCAACTCATGCAAACTGATCTCACACTAGTAAGCATTTCAGAAATTGGTCCTGCTCCTTAGTGTGCGTACATAAACTGCCTCTTGGTGAAAAGGGCTGTGTGACATTTAGTTAAATGAGATTGATTACATTAGATTATACAGATTCAATTAAATCATCTGTTATTCTGAAAGCAACAAATTCACGCTGTTCATTAAGAATGTGAAAAACGGATGTTATATCGGCCTTCCTTTATAACTTGCTCTGTTATAGTCTACCAGGACATGCTGAGCTATAGCATAGTACATTGGTTACATTACTTCAAATACTAAAATTCATCATTATCTATTCTGTTCTTCTATGGAGATTCAAGCCCTTCCACAGCACTGTTGGAAAGCCAGAATGCTAAGGAGGCAGACTTATTTTCTTGGTTTTCCTTAGCTACCATCCCTGTTTGCACCTGCAAGCAAAAATTTCAAATAAAAACTCTTGTTCCAACAACCACTAGAAACAGCGTTTTAGAAATTGCAAAAGGCCCACACAGTTTCTCTCTCATTCCAGTCCAGATTGCTTTTACCAGCTGCCCCAGATGCCAGCATGGGGACCAAAAGGAGCACACAGTTGTCATTTAGCCAGCAGTACATCATCCTCAGTAATACGAATGATATCAAGACAAACCAAAGCCTGCAAAGGCACACAAGGGTAGAATGGGGACGAGACCTTGACCTTGCTCCTGCCGCAGACTGACGTACCAGAAATTACTCCCTGCAGCAGATCTTGGATTCTTTTACAACCATGCAAGATTTTCAGAGATACCCATTGTTCAAAAGAAAACACAATTCTTTTGTCTGATACAAAATCATCTTCTATATCCAGTAGACAGTACTTTCCTGAACGGATTCAATGGCCTAAAATCATCTATAGTTGAATTTTATCAGTTATTTAAAGGAAAATATCTCTTGTGTTTGTCTTTCAGAGAAAGTGATCATTCTGGGGGGATTGCAGATAATACGCCTGTGTCTGTTGTATGTGATTTTGTAATGCATAGGGTCCAACCAATACCTGCTCATAGGCATAGCCCAAATCTTATTTATAAGATTCTTTATACTGTAGATAGAGTAATTGCAAGTACCTTGGTAAGGAAGGTAATTGTAACTGTGACTGAACATACCGCTGGTAGCTCTTTATTAAGCAATAAGACAGCACACTAATCCATCTTTAATCTTGGATAAATTCTACACTTCGTTTCCTGGTGATGGTAACAATCATTTTGAGCTCTTATGGCATTTCAGTGTCATACTCCAAATAGGAAAGCAATTAACTCTTTGCTTTGATGGTAGTACTTAAGTCTATATTATTAATTTAAACCTTATTGACTGTGGGTTGCCACACACAGTTAGCTTTAAGATGCACGCTGAAATAGGCTCCAAGAAGTACACAGGCTGGATTCCCTTAATATTCGCAGCTTTAATGCAGTAAATTAAAATGTGATCAAACAATAAATCACATGCATGCATTTTGTTTATTTTACTATGGAAGAAAAGCAACATCTTGAATTTATGAATCTGATGATCCTTCCAGGGAGTAGGTAATTCAGAGTCTTGAGACCAAATCTTGATCATATTTTTAGAGTAATGAATATAAATTATTTATCTTTTTTTTTTTTTTCCCCTTTTTTTAACCCAGTTCCTTGGAATAAATGCTCAGCATAGTAAAATGGAGCTTTGGTGTTTAGAGCGCTGGTGTATATCAACCCTTACTGCCTTTTCATATAATGTGAAGTGCAGCAATCATTCTGTGGTGTCAAAAACTGTTTGGGCTGTAAGACAGATGGGACTTTCAAAATGAAATGTACCTATGACTGTTTGCTACTATATATATAAAACGTCTCATTTAGTCTCATCTGTGATTTTCCAAGAGGAAAATGTTATCACAAGTAATTTATCTCAGTCCTACAGGTTTGGATCATTGAATGACCACCTCAAATAGGTCTAGCAATTGTGTTTCTATTTTTCTGAATTAAACTTAGGGGTTTTGTCTGATTTATCATGAACACTTTCATGCTCTTTTAAAATAAACCAAACAAAATTAATTATATTGTAACCCAGAAACAAATATTTCCTTTTTATTCCAGGATTTAATGGTTGGTAGGGGTTTTTTTCAGTTTAGTAGAGGGGTATATGTACCTTTAAACCCTGGAGTTAAGTTCATCAATATAATACATGGGATACATACAAAAATGCAATAATATACATTTTAATATAGAAAACCTCAAGAAGGTCTTTGGTCAATAGGACAGATGGTTGACTATCCCATCAGATGTCTTGTTGAATCTCAGAGAAAGAAGGAAGGCACGACAAAAGTTATTGTATCTGAGATCTGTCTACAAGGAGACTTTTTCACAGCTATTCACCTGAGGAGTTAATCTATATCCCTTGATGCAGCAGCTTCAGCAAGTAACTTTGCTGCTAACTCTCTTTGTAATGAGATAAGCAAGGGAGTTTTATATATAAAACAGGGGAAAGAGACATTTACACATTTTAGAAGAAAATTAACTTTTCTCTGTCTTTTATGTAACAAAGTCAAATATATTTGCAATAAGTACTAAGTGACACAAGAAATACTGAAGCTTTTTTTGTTTGTTTGTTTAAGCAGAGACTATTCTATGATAAAGTTTTTATTCTTCTGTGTACTAATTCATTTTAAAGTATTCACTTACTGACCTTTTGTAGAGTATAAGATGGTTTGCTACTGGACATGGCTGCAATGTCCAATCCTTCGGCATGGGAGACACAGGAGTCTTAAAAACCAAACAGAATAATAGAAGCATATAAATAATACAAGGTCTTGCAACACATTCCATATATTGTAGTTTGTATGAAAAATCCTGCAGTGGTCTTTTATGGGTAGTAGATTTTGTCATGTTTATAAATATTTTAAAGAATTACTTTTTTCCTCCTGTAAACCATCAAGTTTACTCTTTCAAATTATCCTTTATCTATGATGTTCTCTCCTTTCCATATCCTTCTCTCTGAAGTTATCATTGTCTTTTGTGTTTTGGAATGTAATATATTCTGTATTTTTGCATTTAAACATGTTTAAATATATTTTTCCACATTTTTAATTATTGTGTGAAGCCTTCCTCCTATGTTGATACTTTCTTTTAGAATTTTAAATGCATTAATCCAACAAGCAATGGATAATGCTAAGTAAACTGCTTTTTTATCGCTGTGAGGGCAGAAGAGAGTCTCACTGTAAAAGTATCTTTGCTGTTACTTGGGGAAGAAATATTCCTGGAAGATACCTAAGAGAAAAAGAACAGCAGCTCCCAAGAGCTAATTAAGAAACACGTCCTACTCTCTATCTCCAACTGCCAGCCCCAGCCACTTATGCTCACAGAAAGCCCCACTCCAATTACAGCAGGAACACCAGCAGGCCAGCAGCACTAGTGCCGCACGAACAGAGTGAGTCATCGCTCTGAGATCAGTGGATGAAGAGTGGGGTGTTGAGAGCTCTGTTCCCAGGTCTGTCAGTAATTTACTGGTACAAAACTACCAGGGCCAGTTGTAGAGGACTGGAGCTGAACCAACAAGCCAAGCATCCGGGGGAAAACGTCAATTTACAAATGACAGTTTCCAGTGGTAGTTAAATAGAAGGCTCTCAAATAGTGATTAAAAGTTGGAAATAGTGTTTCAGAGCCAAAGGAACAACAGTGCTTTGTTTACTTCATTACAGTACAGGTTTTTCTAAGTACCGCTTTGGAAAAGGGTATTTTACAATGGTTAAGCCACAATCAAACTTCCCCAAAGTCAAAATAATTTCAGGCCTGATTAGTGAATTTATTTCTTGAGGAAGCGTGGCCAGACAGAACCACAGACTATTTCATGTCATGCCCCTTCCCCTATACTGAGTTTCTCTGGTTCCTGAGTGGTACTTGTCTCTGCATTTGAGACCATGCCCTCTGCACTGTGCACGCGCCCCACCACGAAGTGCGGTTCGTTACAGGCCAAGGTCACATTTCTGCAGAGGTCACAGGGTCACCAGAATTCACATTTCTTTCTAGCCACATGTCATTCTCCCCTGGCATGGAAAAAGTAATTAGCTTTCCCCATACACCCCCATACTGAGAACAGAGTTCTTCGTTTCCTTTCAGAGGAAGGGTGCCGCTTCCTTTCTTTACTGGGTGAACATCAGCAAAAGAAAATCATTACTGGGTTCACTCAATATATTTGTCAGGAGATATTTTAGCTGATTTCTTTTAAGTGAAGGGAAATTCCTTTCACAGGACATTGCCTCACAAATGCTCAGTCTGATGTTCATCAGGAAAATGAAGCTGAAAATGATGGCTTTGACCCAGTTGAGGTAGGAGCCTTTTTAAGGCCAGGTTCTATAAGATGCAGGGCAATTTCCATTGTGTGGGTAGTTCCATTTATTTTTGCACAAATATCTGTGTGTGGGAGCATACAGACCAAGGCTAAAGTCTTTTCCACTGTTTTCAACCACAGACACTATCCAGACTTCATTTGCTTTGTCCAGGACCTTCTGTTTCTACCAAACCAGTCATATTCCATTGCCATCTCAACCTCCTACAGACTGGATTAATTTGTAAGTGAAAACCTATTATCCCAAGTATTACCAGAAGGGGAGGGTGGATGAACCCAGGAACTATAGATCAGTCAGCCTCACTTCTGTACCTGGTAAGATCATGGAGCATATTCTCCTGGAGGCACTACTGAGTAACGATGAAGTGATTGGCTACAACCAACATGGTTTCACCAAGGGCAAATCATGCCTGACTAAACTGATGGCCTTCTATGAGAAGGTCACAACATCAATAGGCAGAGGAAGAGCAACCGACGTCATTTACCTGGACTTGAGCAAAGCCTTCGACACTGTCCTGCATGACATTCTGGTCTCCAAGATGGTGAAATATGGATTTGATGGATGGACAATTCAGTGGATAAAGAACTGGCTTCATGGCCACTGCCAAAGAGTGGTTGTCAATGGGTCGGTATCCAAGTGGAGACCAGTGACAAGCGGAGTCCCTCAAGGATCAGTACTGGGACCAGTCTTGTTAAACATCTTTGTCAGCGACATGGACAGTGGCATTGAGTGCACCCTCAGCAAGTTTGCTGATGACACCAAGCTGTGTGTGGCAGCTGACACGCTGGAGGGAAGGGATGCCATCCAGAGGGACCTTGACAGGCTGGAGAGGTGGGCCCATGCCAACCTCATGAAGTTCAACAAGGCCAAATGCAGGGTCCTCCATCTGGGTCGGAGCAATCCCAAGCACCGATATAGGCTGGGCAGTGACTGGCTTGAGAGCAGCCCTGAAGAAAAGGAGCTGGGAGTGCTGGTGGATGAGAAGCTCAACATGAGCCATCAGTGTGCTCTCACAGCCCAGAGGGCCAGTCCTATCCTGGGCTGCATCAAGAGAAGCATGGCCAGCAGGTCGAGGGAAGTGATTCTCCCTCTCTACTCTACTCTTGTGAGACCTCTCCTGCATCCAGTTCTGGAGTCCCTATTACAGGAAGGATATGGATGTGCTGGAATGCGTCCAGAGAAGGGCCATGAGGATGATCAGAGGGCTGGAGCACCTCTCCTGTGGGGACAGACAGAGAGATTTGGGGTTGTTCAGTCTGGAGAAGAGAAGGCTCCAGGGAGACCTTATTGTGGCCTTTCAGTATCTAAAGGGGGCTACAGGAAAGCTGGGGAGGGACATTTTAGGCTGTTGGGCAGTGATAAGGACTAGAGGGAATGGATTAAAGCTAGAGATAGGTCGATTCAGGTTGGACATTAGAAAGAATTTCTTCACCATGAGGGTGGTGAGACACTGGAACAGGTTCCCCAGCGAGGTGGTGGAAGCCCCATCCTTGGAAGTTTTTAAGACCAGGCTGGACGGGGCTCTGAGCAACCTGCTCTAGTGGGAGATGTCCCTGCCCATGTCAGGGGGGTTGGGACTAGGTGATCTTTAAGGTCCCTTCCAACCCTGACAATCCTATGATTCTATTCAGTTCTATGTAAATGGCTATGGGGACGTTCCTACACACAGGCCTCAAATACGGGCTGTTCATTGATCCTCTCAGTCTACCTTTGGTATTCTTATGGTGTGACAGTTTGACTACATCCACTGCACAGTATTAAAAGATTATCAGCAGTTAGATAAAGCTTCTATGACTCAGGCATTTCTTCCTTCCTTATTGGAACAACATGAGAGCCTCTTAGATATATATCTAAGTATGAGGAGATGAACATCACAAGTCTTTAGCAGTATGTCCTTGGCATAAATTTCATAAGGATCAAGAATTCACCCTATTCCTCTTTCTTATTTTCTTTGACTAGTTGCCATCTTTATTTCCTGTGATCCTGTGAGATGGTCAATACTAGAGTAATATTGGATATAACAAAGATAAATTTATATCACTGAAGAGTACTAAAGAGTTTAATTGCACATTTAGGATGAAAGGAGTGGAATCCATATCATTGTATTATGCTAACAATCCTTATGAATGTCTTCTCGCATTGATGTACAGTACCTTCTGTCATTTCAACAGTACAACAGAATTTCACAGATTACGGAGATGTTTTCTTCCACTGATCAAAAGGACATAACTTCCCACCTCACCTACTACTTGTCATTTAAGATATGTCTGTTTTCAGCTTTGAAGGATGGCCTTCTCTTTAGCCATAATAAGCCAGGCTACTGTACGTCCACCTTTTACTAAGATACTCAATTCTGTCATTGATCAAAATTCTTAGCTCAGTTACACCACTGAGTTTGCTTCAATTCCTTGAAAGGAACTAATCTAATTTACACCACAGAGCAAAGCTGATCATGTTTGCTGTTCTTGCTATTAATTCAGGGATTTCAAAAGCTCTAGGCAGAGCCATGTTGTACTTGGTGTTTCTAATCACACAGATGGCATAACCTGATAACAGCAGCTTAGTAATAAAGTCTCTAATGCAGCCATGTAGACCTGCACTAAACTTATCACTTCCCTGTGTAAAATCATTGTGACTACTTGCACACGCAAAGCTGGGAAAGTGCTCATTGGCTTAAAGATGGTCTTGCCTTAGTGGCTATGCTGGTGAAAAGACAATGATTGGCACATTGGTGGTGAAATGATGCACCTGTGTGACTTCATGAGATGGTAAGTAAGCATCAGTAGCAACTTCTAAGGAAAAGGCTGCACTGACATTCCATCAGGGGAAAAATACCTTCATCTTGGACTTTAAGAATTTAATTCAGTTTTCATATTTAGTACAATGGTGTTTCAAAGGGAAGAGATGTTTTGTTTTTTTAATATTTTCCTGTAAGGATGGAACATTTAATGCTATGGATGCATTACAACTGGAGAGATTTTCCTTCTTTATAACCATAAGAACTGTTGAAACTTCTGACTTTCTCAAAGAAATGGTTATTTTCAGCAAGATTACCAACCTTTCTCGTCTTCTCCCCCCACCCCACATTGACATAAAGATTTAAAATTTACAGGACCTTATCCTGCCTGGTGTTTTTGGACTCTGCCTGATCAGGAACTGCTTTTGTGTGGTGGTTGAGTGATTGCACTACGTGAAAAATGCAGGCATGCTGGAACCAACTTACTAATTACCTATTAGGAACTGCAGCAAGGAGGAGACTGAAAGCTGTTGATTTCATTCATTCTTTCCCAAAAATCCTTAATCCCACTCTAACCCTATCCTCCATTCTGTTTCATAAAACAGGCTCAGATGGCAGGATGGAGGATCTGAGGTCTCCGAATTTACGTAATAAGTAAGTCAGGAATAATTTAAATTAAATCAGTACTTTTGTGGTCTAGAAGCATGAGCAGAATAAAACTGCAACAGTTTGTGCTCTTAGATGTGAAAATGCAGATTTTAAGAATGTTTAAGGTAGTCAGTGCAGTGTAAATTCATCTTTACCACATGTTTGTCTGACCTGATGAAGATCTACATGGAAAATTAAAATCAAACAGCGCTATATTGAGAATTAGTAATGGTAATAATCTCAGACCTATTATTTCAGAACCAGATATTACCAGCTTTTCAAGAGCTGAAAGTAATTAAGTTTCTATAGTTTACCATGTAGAATTGTGTACAAAAATACTCCTTTCTGCAATGCTTAAATCTGATAGTTTGTTTATAAACATACTAAAATATATATAGTCCGTCTTGAGCTTTGCAGAGGAACTAGGGATGAGAAAGGAAAACAGGATTCCTTTTTGCTTCTATCTCAGCTAAAGCTTCCCACAGTATAATTCAAAGGAGCAAAAGAACTGCTCAAAATAAATGGGTCCTCAGTAATTAGTGAGCCTGCTGCTCAGCTCTGTGCAGGATTATTTTGTTCTTCTCTCATATCTGGGACAAGGGGCACAGAGCAAGAGGCATTTGCTGGATCCTAGGTTGTAAGGGCAGCTTCACTGCCAAGAACCAAAGAGTTAAGGCCAGACTTAGACATCTTTCCTCATGGTGAGTATTATCCCCCCTTCCCAAGCAATTTCATTGATTTCAATAAGAGTGAAATGCTGCCTGGCATTAACAAGGAGAGTGGAACCTGACTTTCTAGATCCTTGGCTTTTAATAGAGCTACTTAATTTTGTCTTACACAACTATTTTTTTAAAATACTGACAGCTGTGCTTTGCCTTATGTGTCTCTCAAAAAGCAGACTGCTAAGCTAGCTGAAGAAAATGCTTCACAAATCTGACATGTTCAAACTATCCGCATCAAGAGATAACTTTTTTATCTTCAATTTATTCTGCACAAAGACTCTGGGGGGTTTATTTCAAAAAATGAAAAATGGGCCAGCAGAAGCAGTGGTGTACAGCTCCTATTTATCTGTTTTACAGCTATCAGTTTGATTGCTAGAGTAGCACTGGAGAAACTAGATGCTTTCTTGAGCACGGTATAACAAACATTCTATTAATACAAAGTGAAAATAAGTTAAAAGCAGAAAGATAAGCCTGAGATGCTAGATATTTTATTTTATTTTATGGACAGTAAAAGATGTGACTCCTGAGATCTCTTGAATTTAACTGCAGAGAATACTGCTCCTACAACAAGGAAAGCAGAGTGGGCTTTCAGTTGCTGTAGCTCACACCTAGATATATTAATGTAGCCTACAGTTGATTTCAGTGTGCATCCAGGCAGCAGGCCGGGCACTGTGGGTGCAGAGGAGTGGGCACACCACTCGCTCCGCTGCCCAGGAACGGTGGCCCTGGCAGGTTCCGGCAGGCATGGACAGCCTCTGCTCACATAGGAGTGCTCTCTTTTCCCAGACTTCCTCAGGCTAAATCAAATACACGTTCTAATGGACTGTTACCTGAATTAACTCATAAAAAATTCATCGTGTTCTAGGCACCAGAAGCACAATTTAAAAGTCTTCTCTAATAGGAAATCAGGTATTTTTAACAGCACATTTCTTTGATCACAACAGTTAATTTAACCACTGCTGTCTGCTTCACATGGGCTGTGATCATTGAAGCTGTTCTATTTTCTGACCAAAATAGGAAGTGCACATAGGTAACTCTGCTTTTGTTACAGACACGTTGGAACAGCTTGAGGAGAATTCAAATCTGTCTAATGATCAAATTACAAACCAGCAATAACAGGATAAAGAAACATGTTTGATGCCTTACTGCAGTTAAGTGAGAGCAAGGGCAGTCATTAGAAGTCATGTGTATCCTGTCCTTCTAAAAGTTTGAGAAAAATCAGAGATCACTTAAAGTTTGTAAGGCAAATAATTTTTTTTTTATGTTATTTTTCCCAACACTAGTTGTGTTTAAGGGATTGCCATCAGAAACAATCAGTGGAGACCTAAACTCCAAAAGCAGCAAGTAAAACTGCACTTTCATGATATTTGAAAATTTCTCCTTTGTGGTAGAAACTCTAGACTGCACACATGGTGCCTTCAGGACACCAACTGAGAATAAAGCTGCTTTCAGAGGCAGTAAGTGATTTCATTCTATTAATGTCCAGGTGATTTGTGGTGCCCATTACAGCATCACTAATGTGATGGCAAACATTTCCTGGGCATGCCATGTTTTCAATGTTCTGCAGAACACAGTCAGCTCAAGTGCTTGTACAGTGCTTGATTGGAAAAGACAGCCCCTGGGGTTCATTCTTTTCATCAGTCAAATACTAATTCTGAAACAAAAGGGGATCTTTTCATTTTCAAAGATGCTGAAATAAGCCTAGTGTAAGGGAGCAGGACAGAGTCAACTAACCTAGAAAGCAGGTGTGTAACTCAATAGAAACAGATGCAGAATTTTTCTATATACTATTCCTTTCATATAACTTTTGTCACGTTTGTTCTTTATTCTTCCTAGTTGAAAATAAGCCAATATTTAAACTATGTGTATATATGTGTGTCACCATATAAGTATGTTGGAAAAGGCAAGGGCAAATAAGGAGGCTCATACTTTGACTGGAAAATGGAGATCCTGCTGTCAAATATAAGCAAATATGCCCACTGCAGACAGGGCCTTCAAGGATCTCACTTGACCACTGCCCTCCCCCAGGGAAAGTGAGTCAAACTTTATCTGCCTAAAGCTGAATAAAACATGGGCTAACTGACCAAAGTGCATCTATTCCTCATTATTTTGCTCAATGGAGGGAACAAGGAAGTTATGCTCTGTGGGACTGAAAAGAGGTAGCTGCCTGCCTGAATCACAACCTTCTCCACAGCTCCCAGCTCCACCAAGCACTGAGACACCTTGTGAGACAACACCCATCGTGGTCCGTCACCAGGAGAAGCCCAGGCAGGGGCAACAGACCTGAAGAGCAGGTATTCATGGCTCAGACTCTTTACTCACAGTCCTGTGAATGCTAAGGAAAGTGTCATGGCATCTGCAGAAGATGATAAGTGGGTGTGTGTTGGCTTGAGAAGTCACAGTTCAGAAGCGGCAGTGTTACAGCTCCTGAGAGAACTGTACAGCTGGAAAAGCCTGGTTGTGCAGAGAAGCAGACAGGAGAGGCCTGTGATGCATGGAGCTGATTCAGAAGGCTCTGTTTCCTAGGAGGAGTGTATTGTGAAAGCTCCGTGTAGGTCAGTGTGTAGTGTTTCCTGAGGTTTCTCTCTGGGGCATTGCAGCAGGAGTGTAGGCTGCAACTGCAGATGAGACACAGACTCTGAAACAGTGAATGAAGCTCTGGAGTGCAAAGAAAGCGTGTAAAGGAATGAGCACAACTGCAGGTCATTGAATAATCCTGATAATTATCTAGCTTTCTCCTACTGCCTTACACTACACTTGCTTCCTACTAATAAAGAAAGTAAGATTTTATTCAACTTTTTGGTGGTATAGCAGAAGTAGCTGTGGAGGAGCTGGAATAATTATCTAAAAGGATATGATTTTAGAATGAAAATGTTATCCCTTTATAAACTCAGTCAAGATTTGGATTCTTTGTAAACCAAGATAAACTTTAAAAAGGATGATAGGGTAAAATCAATATTGATTATTAGAAGTGCTATAATTGAGGCCATAAAACCTTTTAAGATCCAGCTAAAATTTCTCAGTAAAGCTACAATAAATTATTCTTAAAGAAGTAGAATATTTGCATGGAATTCAATGTCATTATATCAGAGCCTGTGTAATGAAAAAAAAAAAATAGTATTACTGATTCTGCCATGAAGGCTATTATAAGAGGAAGATTAGTGCAGTTATTTTGGCAAGTTACCTTTTTCTACTAATATTTCATTGCATTCTACAAGAATCTACTTCTAAAATCTCTACATTCTTTTAAGATATCACTTTTCATTGTCACTTGGTTTTCTGCTTCTTAGACCTTTCAGATCTGACATATTAGCTCCCTTATTATAGCTCAGCAAGAGCAAGCCCTTTTAATTTATGGAGGCCCCTAATTTTTATAATCTGATCTCAGTACAGGTTATAAATCTTTTTAATGATAAAATAAATGGAAATCTAACATGGCATTTTTGTCATCACTTCTTTAATAGTTTCTATCTAGTTTAAATTTTTAGAGTTGTGATAAGTAGAATTATGCAAAAGAATAAAATCAAATAATATTGTGAATCTACATTTACAGTGTTTGGGAGTCGACTCACTCATGTATTATTCCAGTTTTGCCCCCAAATAACTTGAAGTTCATGGATTTAATTGATAGCATGTACTGTGTTGTTCAGTGGAAGTATATCCCAGAACTGCTATCAAATGAGGAAGGAGACATAACTAAATGAGCTTATATTTTAATTTACATATAGTGGAAAGTTTCTGATTGCTTCCACAAAAACAGAATTTTTGATTATACTTCCTTCAAAATCAGATAATGCAAATCAGATCTTCCAGACATGGAGTGGAAATTGTCCAGAAGTTGAAGCTGAAGGAGAGCACGATATCCTGACAGTACAGGGAAGCTTCCTTCTGCAAACTGACCACTGACCTATAAGGGGTACCTGTAGGTTTCTACATGAAGAGGAAAGCTTTACTTTTAACCTAGAAAGGCCCATGCTTCCCGAGATACAACTGTCTGAAGGACTGCTTCTCCTACTTTTGTGCTGGTAAGATCATAAAAAGAGCCACTGCACAAAAGAGAAGAAACCCCGGGCTGAGCCAAGCATGAGTTCCGAACCTTCACTTCTATGTCTCGTCTGAAGTATCTTGAATCTGGTCAGCTTCATAGGACAGGGCAAAGCTCTTTTCTTCAGGATGAGCTGTTGATGCTGTAGCTTTCTCTCTTATGGCATGTAGAACTTATGATTAATATTTACATTCACTTCAGTGAATTCCACTGTGCAACGGGAATTATCACAGTAGTTGTTTTATGTTGCATTAAACTTCATATATATAAGAGTCCTCCGTGGAGCATATATTAGTATAATGTGTGTACCCAGCCCTGAATGGGAGGAATTCCCTTTAGGCTCAGCCAAAGAGCTGGTCTGCTTTATGTAGTATCTGACCTCTACATCTCAGGGGTCCATCTACTTGTGTAGAAGGCTGAACCAGCCATGCCATGATGTGCCATGTAAATCAGCATGGTCTTGCACCAGAGAAAGATATTGTACATGAACTACTACCCAGTGTACCCATGAAAGCCTTTCCTTGTATGCTGCTCTCTTGCCTAAAGAACGGTGCCTATCCTGTTGTACTAGACTGATGACTTGGTAATGAGTAGCAATTTCCAAGATGTGCGGAGCAATCTGGGGATGGAGGTGCTCATCACCATACAGGCATGGGCTCCTGTAGGATCATCTGTTGTGCTTAACAGTGACATTTGGGAGAGAAAGGCCTTTGTCTGAATGCAGGGCCTTGCTGCAGATGGATCTGCACATGGGAGTTTCTCACCATGGCATGCCGAGAGCGTGGAATTTTTCACATCAGGTTCTTGTGGTTTCACACCACGAGGTTTGAGCCTAACATGGTTTGGGAAAAAAAGTCAGGATGGGAAACTAGTGGGTGGGTTTCATTAAATTAATTGGTGGTAAGACAGCCTTCTGCTCTGCAGCTCCCGCCATCTGGAACAGCCTTTCTTTATCTCTCTACCTCATTGACTCTCAATCTGATTTCAAATCTCAGCTGAAAACTTCTCTCTTCTATGCATTATACCCTGTAATTTCTCTTTCCTGTTGTTATTTATCTCTAACGTGTTTCTAGATGGAGCATAAAAGTTACCACACAACAGTAAGTGACACAGCACTGTTATTCTGATCTGCATCAGGCCAAGCAGCAGCAGTTAGCATTTTTCCCACTAGAATATTTATAGATTTAAATTACCCAGATGCATGTCAATTGTGTTACTTAATATGTACATTTCAATTGTTGTTATAATGAATTATTTTGTGGAAGGCTTTTATTACTTCTACTTGCAGTATCATCTCTTTCCTCAATCAGCTGCCTTAAACAAACTAGAACTGATTCTCAGTGTTAAGCACTCCAAACACTACTGGATTTTTTTTGTGTCTGTTATTTAGAACAATGTGTCTCTACTACAATGAAAATATCACTTTTGGTCACACGCATATCCCAAAATACCCATAATCTGACAAACGCAGGTTGCTAACACTGTAAAGCTTATAGGCTTCAGCATTCTGTGTAAAGGTTGAGTGGTGGATGTGTTGATGATGATAGCACTTACATGCTGCATAACGTTTCAACCAGAACACATAGGAATTGTCAGTGGAGATGGGAAGGAGGTGAAAACAAGTATTTGCATTGTGCCTCATAATAAATCAACTGGCTCACATTTAATCAGGGTATCTGTGGGAAGGCAGCTTCCTAATGGGCACTAAAAATGCAATAAACTCTATTATTTTAGTATTAAAAAGCAAGGACCCAGATTACGGAACAGTTTGTTGCTGTCCAGATAGGCCAAATCCTGAATGGTGGACACCTGAGAGCCTAACAGGTATTGTTCTGATGGGGATTTGCTGTTACAAGAATGTGAAGGAGTCAGAGCAGCAAGCTTACAGGGAGAAGTGACACTTTATTAGAGTGATTGCCATCACTGTGAAAAAAACAAACACTCAAACTTCTGAGTTCATAAACCAGCTTTCTGGTCTGAAACAGAAGCTGTAAATGTCAAAGAGCAAAAGCTCGTACCACCCCTACATTGCTTCTTTCTTTGGAGACTCATGGTCTTTAGAGACTACCAGTGTAGAGACTATAGCGTAGAGAAGGCTCCATTGGACTCCTTTTCCCCGGATCACTGTTCTCCCTTCCCCATATGATGGGATATGATGATTTTCTGCAACTATAGCTTCATGGTAGGCAGTGAGTGTTCACCCCTGCCCCTGCATATTTCATATCTGCCACACAACTGAGCCATTCAGCTTCAGCTAAGGTCTACCACCTTGGAAAGAAGGACAGAATTTAATGACTTCTCTAATAACATCAGTGATAATAAGATGTAGTTTAAAAGACAGTGGGTGTGCAAACCCCACCTGGCTCCCTTGTCTCCCAGAGATAATGATAACTTCTAGGAAGACCTTCTTTGAAAGTGTCAGGGTGTATGAACTTATTACTAAATGGGCTGTGAACAGATGCTAGGACATTTTGTTATTTCTGTATAAAGTAGCCTTTGTGCGAGGTCTATGAATGTGTTGCCTAATCTGGGATTGTCCCAAGCAGTTCAGGACATGTGGTAGGGTAATGTGGAGTGGACTGAAATCACTGATCATAAACCATCTTGAAAAGAAAAATATGTGTGTTTACTGCCAGAGATTACTGAGAGTAAAAACCTGTTTTAAATCAAGAACTGGAGCCATTTCAATTCCTTAAACTAGCTTTGTTTTAGCCTGGAAGTTAGCACTGCTTTTAAATGTAAAGCATCAGATGTAGACCTCTGTAAAAGCAAAGTAGTATAATAACTGAAGTATAATCTTGTTTATGTACTTTTTAAACATGACCATCAACACTGTCAGATTATACCTTTCATGTCATATACTTGCTGAATAAGTTCTTTTAATGTGCTAATAATGATTTGGGGCCGGATCCTACCAGATTTTACACATTCCCTGCTCTGTTTGAGTTGATTCAAATCGGAATTGAGGGCTCTATCTTGCTAAGCTTCAGGGTCCATTTGCTGCAATTTTCTTCTCTATTGTTCTTTCGAACTTTTTATCTGCAGAATGTAAAAAAAGGACCTCAACAGACAGATGGTCACCTTTAAAGTGCAGTCATCTTGGATGATAGCTGTTCTTTTAAAAATTTGCTGCCTGAACTCTTTAATTATTTCCAAGCATGTCATTTAGATCTCCTTCTAGAAGCCAATGGATTTCTGAGAATATTACATGCAAATCTTTTAATTAGCCTCTTGATCATCCCTGATCAAGGCAACTTTTCAAGCTGTATTTTATGAAGCATTATTTTAGTAATGCTTCATGTCATGGTTGGTCATTTCCTAATACTTAGAAGTGCTTCAGTCAATAACTGTGGGGATATGTCTGCTGTGAAGAGACATCTGTTTACTCAATAGATCTTTTTATTTAATTTTTAATAGACCTTTTCTAATTTGGCTTGACCATTTCTTGTTAATGTATTTATAATGATTACAGTAGCTATAATTTATATCTAATGATTTTTTCTACATCTATAAATATTATTTATTAAAAGATAAAAAGTCAATATTTCTTGTAGCAGCCATTACAAAGAATAAGTCAGCTGTTGCAAAATGAAATAAATATATTTCACACCTGTACCACAATAGATAAATAAAACCCAAAACCTAAAGATGTACTTTTGATACCAATGAATTTATGTTATCTATCTACTCAAATAATGGAGATTTGAATTTGGCCCTTTCTGTACTCTGTTGCAGAATGGTTAAACTTCTACAATGCATATTAAAAAAAAAACCACTAGATTTCAGCAGTTTCTAAAAAAAAAAAAAAATCTATAAAAGTGAAGCTGATTTTATCAGTTTTATAAACCAATTTGAGATACAAGGAGCCAGATTCTGCTGTCTGCTACCCTGCTGTAGTTCAGTGGTTAGACGAGCAGTCTGTAGGAAGGTAGGGCATGAATTCTGCTGTCAATTACACATTTGTGCATTTGGAGTAAGTCTAAGGAAGTTAGTGCATTTTAAAACTGCAAATAAATATAGGCTTAAAATCAATTTCTTCACTTACCTGCTAAAATTGAGTTCAGGGTTTGACATACACAGCACTTTTTCCATCTAAAGAATTCATAGTACTTTACAAAGGTGAATTAATATTACCCCCACTTAAAAAGCTGAGAGATGAAGACAGACAAGTGTGTTGGACAGAATCCATGGCTGACTGGACTAGAGATTGAAGATGCTGTTTTTACAGATCCAGGGGATACATTTTTTTCCTCAGTCTTGTACCTGGATTCTAAAGGACTGCTGTGAAGATGTTATCCTTTCTTTCTTAGCATTATATTTTTTTAAATCAATTATATACAAAAGGAGAATAGATGTGTGCCTTATTCACCCAAGTAATTTATTGGTTTTATAGATAATGTGCCCCAATAGTTATCCCTCAGGTACTGAGCTCACAGCTTCTAGTTGGTCAGTGATGAACTACAGCCCAGTTTGGTAGTAGACTTAATTACTAGGCAGTATGCAGGTAAATTTAATTTTGCCCTGAGTGAACTTGTACTCCTGGGCCCTATTCTGTCAGCAGAATCAGCTAGGAAGCAGGCAGCTTGATGGAAGCCTATTTGCTGTGGTCTGATGGAAAGTCCAACAGGGGCTGCTATGTCTTGCTATGTGAGTACAATAATTTCCCCCCAGAATGTGGTCAGTTTCCTCTGAAAGCTGTCAGAAAAGGGCAATCTCACAGTGATTTTACCCTGTAGAGTATATTTACTTACATCAGGCCATTTCTTAGGTGAAGATTTCTCCATCCTGTGCGACATTTTGGTTGATAGACCTGACTGAGACATTCCTCTCCGTTTTTAAAATTCCCAAACTGCTATCAGTGACCAAAGCAAACCCTGGGCCCTCTAAACCACTACTGTACATGGTTGTGCTGAGTTTATCTATCAACAAGCCAAACAGCAATAAGGCATAAAGCACAGCTTTACAAGATGAACAGTTCCTGTAGATTAGCATTAGTTTCATATATCAATACTAATGCACATATCAGCATGTAATATCTTTTATCTTCACTAATTTCACTTGAAATTTTTCTGTATTAGTTAAGCTTTTCCAGTAGGGTGAAAATTTGATTATTCCCATATTAAAAAGGACAGCTGTGGAGATTATTTTGATTTCTATTAAGCAAAGAAGTAATGCAAACTGCATGGTTTCTGGCCATTGGTAGTTATGCTGTAGAGCAACAACATAGGGATCTCCATAACAATGTCGGAATTATCCTCAGACAATTTATGCGCAATAGACAATGTCTTTTTATCAATCAGGCTTGTATACCAGCCTCAACAAACCCCACCTGCCCTGTCTCAGAGTCACCTATTATCAACACAGATGTTCATATATCTTCACCCATCACAGATAATCATTAATGAATATTTTTGTCAACAGATTGCTCAAGATTAGTTATACCACAGAGTCACCTCACTGCAAATACATGAATTCTTACAGGTTCAGGCAAGTTCTGCAAACAGGTGAACACTCAGTAGTATAGTAGTCTGTGTTAGATAGTTGACTATCCAAGGAGAAAGAGAATTTACCTTCTATTTTATTTTAATGCACATTAACCAATTAATTAGAAAATATAGCCTAAGATCTAATTGCCTTACACCTGGAAAAATAAAAGCACATGCCTGATGTTTTTGAAATTATACCAAAATAAAATATTAATAATAATAATAGTAATAACAACAACTACCTTGAGATAGATGACCATCACTGCACTTGACTAATTGGTTAAGCCATCCTTGCTTAACGTGTGCTACCAGTGTATGAAACACATTAAGAACAAGATACTAAACATGTCAGAGGAGTGTTTTAGCTGGTGGAGGAGCACTGAAGGAACACTGACTAGCAGGTGATCTGGGAACAGATCTAGGCAGATGTGAAATAGAATTACAAGGGTAGAAAGGGCGTAGAAGCTTGGTAGGGCCAGGAGGAGTAACAGCAGAGTCTGTGGCAATGCAAGTCCGCAGCTCTGTAAAAAGGGCTGAAAGAGGAACGCTCATTGGATGTTTTTATTAATTCAGCCATGCTGACATCCTTCTGCATTTTCTCCCTGTGATCATTTTTGCATTTGATTTGCCCTGACATGCAGACAGCTGTATGTGCAGATCTTCATAGTAGCTTTGTGATTACCTCATGCTAGAAGTCAGGGAAAGGACTAGCAAATACAGCTTAGCTATTAGTTTCTTGCCAATATTAATCCACAAACTGAAACATTCTTGAAAAATTGCTAAGTCATTACAAGAGATAGATATGACTGACTGGAATCTAATCAGCCTATGAAACAACCACAAACATACAAAAAGATTTTGTTTGGGTTTGCTCAGCTGAAATGGGGAAGCCAAGCATCACATACTGAAGGCAAGAGACCAAGCATAATTCCTGGGATGGAAATAATTTATCAGCATGGTGAGAAAGAGAAATTATTTCAAAGGAACTAAAACCACTCAACAGATTTAATATTGTTATCTGATGAGGGTGGTAATTTGAAGGATGCAAAAGCTTTGAGAAAGAAAATAAATAAAATAACAAAAAATAAAATAAATAAAACAAAATAATAACAATAAAATAAGCTCAGTTGCAAAACCATAGAAGTGAGGGGCAAGATAAAATTTTGGGACACTTTACATTATCTTGATTTTTGCCTTTAAATTTGATGTAGACTAAAAAAAGCAACGGAAAATGGAGTGTGGGCTGCTGTTACTTTGCTACGGAAGTTATCTGATGTTATCTTTAGTAATCCCATGAAAATCAAAGTTGATTTCATTTGGCTATTGTTTGTTGCAAGGTTTATGAAATAATATAATTCATCTCTAGACAATAACTAATTATTACTGATTACTAAGGAATAAGTCAACAAAGATATTTTCCTGTTTACATTCTTATCAGACTGTATCAAGACCATCTGTATTTTCAAGTCCTTTATCCCAAGGGATAAATAATTTTTGTTGTTCATTTGTATACACATGCAAACATGTCATTTGGATTTGATGCACGTTTACGAAGCCAGAGCTAGAGAACTTAAAAGAGAAAACAAGCATTAATATACAGGAAGAAAAGCTTAAACGTGCAGTCACAGCATATAAAAAACTAAATACTTCAGGGAAACGATTCTGCAAAACTATTATACCAATTGCACTGCATCAGTGTTTGTATTCAGAAAGTGTTCTAGGCGTTAAAATTCCTATTTGCTGCTGATATTTTTGCAGATGTCCACCCTAGGAGCGTGTGGGTGTTTGGGCACACGCGTGCGAATGTGCAGTCATGTGAGAGAACTGCTTTGCTCACAGCAGTCGCAAATTGCCCAAGCTGTAGCATTCAAACCTGGATCTGGGGAGGGAAGGAACGTTGAAAATTTTAGAGTGCTTATGCTTAAAAACTCAAAGCTGATGGAATGGCAATATGCTTGCTTTCTGTGCACCCCACTGCTGTCAGAAAGTAGACTAATCTCACTTTCACTTCTTTCGGTCTCCACTCCTTCAGAGAGTGCTCTTTGCCTAATCTTTTGCCAGAACTGGAAGGATTTTGTCCTTCCTAGCAGGCTGGGACTCTCAAACTCCAAGCTCATTTCCTCTCTGTTGCTGTTTTCACATCCCACCCTTGTGCTTTTGCTCTCAAATATTGCTGGCATGATGGTGGTAGTGATGTGAGTACTTTCTAGTGCAGCTCTGACTTTTTTTTTTTTGCCTTTCCTTTCCCTGATTTTCCTGGCTTCAGAAATGGATGCCACAGGAAAAGGCAGGGTGTGCTGTGGGACAGATGCACACGAAGAGAGGTTTCCTAGCAAAGGCAGCCAGAGACACCAGGGACAAGCCTTGCCCCACCTCGCACCAGGCAGGAGCTTGCACCTTCCCTGAGCACACAGGACTCCCCCTGCTTCCCCTTAACCTTCGGAAATGACATCCCCATCCTGCAAGTCAGCAAAGTGCCCAGCCTTCACTCTACAAAAGATCACTGCAAAATAACTTTTCAAGCGCTACACTGTTCCCCTCGCAAGAGTCAGAAGTGTGAGAGGCCCCTGAAGGTTACTAAGCTTTCCTTTCATTTATTTTTGCTCTGTCTGTGGATTTACTGTGATCTTTTGTTTTATGACTACATTTTAAATTTTTCAAAGTCTCGTGGCATAATAGGATATGCCATCTTTTGGCACTACCACGTACAAAATTGTAGTTAACACACTGCTCTCACTGGACTGGAGACTGTCTATACACATGCCTTTGTATATGACAGACACCCCCCTCCCATGCCCACGGGAATGCAATCACTGCTCTTTAGGAGCCAGCAGAAATGAGTTGTTTGTATCTGCTGATCTTTGGTTTGATGACAGTGTTTGTCTGTTTAATGAAATCACAGTGTCTGTGAAGCTTAGATAGGAAATGGGTGTGTCTTTTCACCTTCATAGTGCCTAAAATATTCTTGAGTTGTGCCTTCTGTGAGCTACATTATGTTAAAAACAGCTAATTCAAAATGGAGTTAAATACCCTTTTTAGCTGGTGGAGCAATATGGCTCAGTTGGAGGGCTAGTGGGAGATTATGTGTCCTGAAGAAGTAACAGGCTTCCTTGTGGCAGTGAGAGCTAGTGTGCTGATCACTGCAAAGGCTTGATTAATGGAGTGATTAAAGCAGCAGAGGGTTAGTGCTCTGGCAGCTGGGGCATAGGAAATGGGCATGGAAACTACTGGGAGAGGGGAAATACACGGCTTCAGAATCAGAGGGCTGACTTGCCCTAGCAAACACTTTGATGTTGGAGGTGGGGAAGGATGAAACACATCAGCCAAAAAGAAAAAAAACCCTCCCACCTCCCCTTCCCCCCTTCCCCGCCTTGTGCTTACAAGGGAAAGCCCCTGACTTTTGGCTCACTTAGCAGAAGGCAATAAAGCTTCCTATTACGAGGCTTCCTCTGATGTATCGTAACTGGTCTCAGGCTCCAGAAATCTGATCCCTTGGAACAAAACTTACAGTAGATGCTAATAGAGTCTCTAGCCCAGCAATGCTACACACAACAACTTGCATGGGCCCAGAAAAACTTCTAATTCAGTCACATCCTTTATTCTTCAGCTTTCCAACTCTCTGGACTGTTTCTTTTTCCTAGGTTACTCCACTTTTAAACAGAGGTGAAACAGACTACTCGTGCTCAAGGAATGAATTCCCCCAAAGCTACAGGCTGAGAGCCAATTTCTGCCTTTGGGTCCTTTGCAATAGCAACAAATCTATGTGTGTTGCTCGAGTTGGTCCCACTAAAGATAAGGATCATCTACAGAGCTGGAACTTGTATCTGGAGTCAAAATTCCCAAGGCTTAAAGGGTTTAGATCAGATGTCTGGGAATGGAGCCCTCCTTCTTCGCCTTCGACATCCGATCTAAAACAACTTCAAACCTGTAACTCCTTTCAGATTAACCTCAGCTGTGAGAGGCCTGGGGATTCACATTCTTGGCTTACTACTATGACTTCCCTATGCTTCACATCACCACAGTTGATTAGAAATACTTTCTTTATTAACTTTCAGCTCCTGTCTCATGCATGAAGGTTAATAGCCAAGAATATCCTTAGAGAAAGTACTTTGTATTTAACAAATGAAGACCAGGATGGGGCATGAAAAGGGGAATAAAATTCACCATCAGCCCACTAGAGGGTATCTCCCCTCAGATCACAGCTGAAAGCCTTCAGCCCAGCCCCAGACATAGTGTGCTGGGCTTGCCAGCACTTTGCTTGACGTGACAAAGCAGCATTAACGGTCTTCTCTCCTTCTGTTACCCTCTGTAGTCTCCAGTTTCTAATTTAATAACCACATCAAAAACATCAAAATTCTATAATGACTCTCCTAGAGAAAGATAGCAAAATAAACATCCAAGAAGAATATGCATCTGAAATTGTTAAACCTTTAAACAATAGACAAATGGCTACTAAGCAATGGCATTTTAATATATAATCTGGATTAACAAGTTTCAGTCACCTAAATTTATATCCCTAGCTTACTATTTGTGGGCTACAAACACTGATATGAAGAGGATAGTTTGTGTGCATTATGTGGGAAGCATCTACATTATATATAATGCATAAAGAAATCTACACAGCCTTCAGCATGCCAGCTGTTTCTGTTTATGACACTGAGTTATTCATGAAATCCAGGAAGACATTTTGTAGTAAAATACACTACCTGCTTGCTTTTAAACTGCTGGAGCTGCCTGTCTAGCTAGCTAAATAATTAAGGGAGCGATGTGAAATGAAACATCACATTTCAATCCACCTTGTCCCTCCACCAGTTCTTTCTTGAGCCAGGAACTAGAGAAAAATATGACTCACAGGGGCTGTGTAGGTGTTGCTATCCTATGTACAGAAGGTAAAGAGAATGATAATAGCCTTTTCCTGCCTGTAATAGTGTTCACTGTAGCAAACCTTCCTGCTTGTTACAGTAGAGTAAGTGGGGTGTTTAATTAGGGATTCAGTGTAGTCTGGAGTCAAGGTGCAGCAATTTTATTACAGAATACAGTTTTATTGGAGGCTGAAGATTTAAATTCTGCTATCCACAGATATAAACATGGAAGTTCTGCTTTGCATCTACAAGCTCATACACACAGAGTTCTTGTATGTTAAACATGCTCTCTGATTTTTCAGTTCGAAGAAACCAAAGAATTATGGCATATTTCTGCATTTCCTAATGCACTGAAAAACCTTGTTAGAATGCGGTCTCCTCCACCCATTGAGAAAAGAAAACACATACATGCATTCAAAACGACCAAGTGCTATTTTTCATTTTCTCTTTACATTTTTGACAGCACTCTCAATGTCTCCAGTTCACGACCCCCAGAAAGAAGCTTTTGGGTTTGGAAAATATTTTCTTTGTTTAGCTTTTTTCCAACAAACGGCAGCAGACCCCACCCCCCTACCCCCCAAAAGGTGTTTAGATCACGTAATCATTTCTCCTTTATTTAGTCTAAATCTTAAGACAGAAGTCTTTCAATAGAATGATTTTCTGGCAAGGCCGCAATATGATGTATATATTTGGAAATCAAATTATTTAGAGTTATGACCATGTCAGCAAGATAAGCCGTTTTGAAATGCGCTGCTAGCTCTCCAAACAGATTGTATGCGGAAAAAAATTGGATAACACTTGGCTTGAGCGCTTAATAGTCAGTAGAATGAAAGCACCAGGGACCGTTTCATTTCATTTTTGCCAGGGACGAAGCCCACCCCCCACCGCCTCCGGGGCTGCGGGGCCCGCGGAGAGCCGAGCGCGGCCCGGCCCGGCCCGGCCCGGCCTCTCGCCGCCGCCAGGGGGCGCCCTGTCCGCAGTTTCGGGCCTGCCGCCCGCCCGCGGGATGACTGACAGCCCGGCCCGGCACGGCCCGGCACGGCCCGGCCCGCGCAGGGGGCGCCACAGCCCCCGGCCCCCAGCGCCAGGCCGCTGCCTGCCCGCCGCGCTGAGCCTGCGTTGGTGCCACGGTTATCTGCTCCGCCTCCTGCGTTTTAAATCTCCTGTTTACATCCCTGGCAAACCAAAGAGAGGAGATTAATATTGTCGCGTGGACCACGAGTGCTGGCGTACTCGTGTGTCAGCTGGGGTTACCGGCGCCGCTTCTTCGGGGTTACCGGCACTTCTCTATGAAGCTGCTTTCTCTAACGTGCTACAGTAGCTATGCACTGGGGTGAAAGGAAATTATTTCACGGGCAAAAGAGGATGCTCATCCTGCTGTGGGTAATCACAGGCAATTTCCATTTCATTAGCATTTCCCTAACTGTCTTTTGTGGTGCTCTTTGATACCTAGCTAGTGGGAGCCCAAGGTCACTGCCTGCTTTGGCTGCTATTTTGCCAGCAACATATTTACACTGAAGTGTGGGATAAATTGCACCCAACTATTAAAAAAAATTAGTCTGAACACATCTCTTATGAAAGATACCAACAGTCCAAGTATTAACTCCTTTATTTGTATATGCACGTAGCTTTAGAATGAGCTAACACCTCGATCTCACCAATGACCTCAACCTTGATCTGGAGGGACCGCTTATTCATGAGCAAAACATTCATCCTCCGTGCAAACTGGTCCTGGGACTACTGCCTGTGTGAGTTTTGGTCCTCTATTAGTAAACACATAAACCACAAAATTATAGTTATTTCTGTCCTTTTACCATTTAGGGTTGTCTGTCATGCACACAGCACCATGGTTACTCCTGAGGAACTTTAAATTAGAAATCAGCATTCAGTGTCTTTGTAGATCTCGCAGAGGAATAACAGGCAGTCTTGAGGCAAACGAGGGCTGTGAAAGCACAGAGGGACAGGCACAAAGGCAAGCACCGGCAAAAGAAGCTGGTCTTTTTTAGCTGAGGAGAGGGCATTTTTCATGACCGCACAATGAGTGTGTTGCAGGTCCCTGTTCATCAAAATCATAGGAACCACCATTTTGCAGTCCACACGCAACTGCAATAAAATGGTGGTTCAGAAGGGCTAGCACATCCGACTCAGCACCGGAGTTCCTCTGCTCACTCAGCAACCCAGCTCTTTTTTTAATTATTATGAGATGGCAATAGATTTGAGATTAGGAATGAGACAGGAAATGAGGGGAAAATCCTATTGTGCATCTGGAAAACACACAGGGTAAAAATTAACCTTGAAGCTCAAAGAAAACAATGTATGTATACATGTGAAAATAGTCTCCATATGAATTTTCCAATAACTAGAAGGTGTATCTGCATCCTAAAACTTGTAACCTTTAGAATATTTAACACAATATGTGCTGTTGTGATGCTGCAGAAGCCAATTAAGTATTTAAAAAAATAAAAACATATAACAGAAATAATTATCTTCAATTCTAAGCAGGAATTAGTTTGGCACTGCAAATGATGAACCTTGCTTTATAAGAAGGGGGCCTTTTAATATGATGATTTGGCAATTTGAAGGGATGGTTATTTTCATTTTAACAGGCCTCTGCTTAGTGTATGTCCCCTTGGGGATGTAATGAAGGTTAACAATTTACACATGGGGAGAAGGGATTTTAGTGATTAGGGAAATTGCAGGCTCCAGTTTATGTGAGTATGTGACACAGAGAGAGAAGAGAGGGAGAGAGATTCCCTCCCCATTTTAGACATTGCTGCATAAAATGTGTGTAAATGTGAAACATTTCTGTGGAAAACTCATATGTAATATAGATAGCAGTCCACCAGGGGCTGAACTGAATAGCAAATACTGGCCTCCAGACTCTTCACTGGTGTCAGACCACATGTCAAAGCAGAGAGGGATAGTTCACTTCCAACTGTGCATCAGCATGGTCTGTCTTACTAAAACTCTTGGCTTGACAAAGCAATGTAGATCACGTACTGGCTTCAAGTCACGACTGGCAACTCAGAGAGGCAGAACTTAACCTCTCTCTTGTCTACAATCCAGTAGTGTTTTTCCATCAAACTTCCTATGCACTGCATGCAAACTGAATTCAGAGCTCAGAAGAAACTCCAGGTGATTTTTTCACTGTAATGTTTCCCTTTATAAGATTTGTTATTAAATTACTTTATAATTGATATGGTATTAAACAGCAAATCAGAACTCCACATTCAACCAAAAGCAGCTGTCCACTTACATTTCTGTGCATTCTTGACCCAGTGTGATGATTAGCAGGGGAAAAACATACCTTTACAATATTGAATGCAGTCCTATGCCTGGACATTCAACAGTATTCATTGGCCTGTATAACTTAAACAAGAGTGGTTTGTTAGCCTAATAAATCCAAGATTTGGGCTGAGAAATAAAGGTGCTGTCAATAACCCTTTAGCCAGATAAGAGAAAGGGTATTATGTTACTATTCTGTCAAAAAATTAGGTTTCATGCTTTTAATTGGCATCATATCCTATCGTGAGTCTGTAGGGTTTAAATCACAGTCCACCAAGTTAGGGTGAGAAGGAAACCTAATAGTAAATCCTTTCAACCCAGAGTCTGTGGGTTTTTTATGTGAAGTCCTAATTTCTGTTAAAATACTTCCAAAGAAAGACAACAGGAAACAGTAAACATGGCAACACCACAAATATACTTTTCTGATGCACTATTTCTATCATTGTTCAAAGAATAAGTTGCATGGGTTGGAGAGGAAACTGCTGTATCATTAAAACCCAAGAAGGCTCAAACAGCCACCCTTTGTAAAATGCACACACCCCCCCCCCCCCCCCAGTCTCTCATAAATCTTGTTTCAAACTGAGCTAAAGGCATGAACTGACTTTGCCTTTAGCAGTAATGGCTTGAAACTGTTGTGCATCACAGTTCTACGTTCAAAGGGAGTCAGGAGTATTTAAACACAACTTCTGGTGCAGGATGCAATTATAAGTGACAGCCAGATGTCTTCCCTGTCTGGAACAGCAAGCCTAGAAGAGATTGCAAATGGTCTTGAGACCTTTGGATCTAAACAGTGCACCGAAGTGAGCGATACACAGATAAACAACAATACCACAAATCACTGACACCAGCCAAGAGGTTGCTGGTACTGATAAAGATAAAGATGTCGGGAAGGAGCTGACCCTTCTACCATCCCCTCTCTTATTTTTTACTGTGTCAAAGCCAAAGTATATTAGTGCAAAATGACTCGGCCCACAAAGTGTGTTTGTATATCCACTGCCAGAAGTTCATCTCGTGAGGAAAGTCCTGTAAGTTTACAAAGTGTTTAGTTTACAAAGGTTAACTGGAATGCAGTGAAAGATGTTTGATATTTTGGACAGATTATAGGTCTGGAACATTTGTAGTAAGTTCTACAATAGGCGGTGCTCCTTCCAGGTATATTACCTACTAAAAACATTTTTAAATGGTGTAATGCTAAAAATGGATCCTTCTCTCTCCACAGTCTGAGTTGGTTATTATGCATATGAGGTGCTGCTTTGATGTCAAAGTATGTTTTGTATAGTATTTGTAGGAATATTCATATATTTCTCTGTCTTTAAACAACATCCTATTTACATATCTTTTTTGAAGCATGTACACAGACCTACTGACTTAGCATGCACAGGCTTATGTGGGAGTACACTGAATATTTTACAAAGCTTTTGGGAAACCAGCAGAAACCACTTATCTTCATATCCTTTGATAACATTTGTTCATTTTCCATGGGCAGTACATCAGGCCCTACCTGGCTTTGGTGACATTTTTAAAAGAATGTGCTGTTAAACTGACATACATTCACTGTATCACAGTGTTAGCTTACAGAGAAAGGGATGTAGAGTGTTTGAACAGTAACAATTTGAAGCAGTGAAGACATGCAACTAATGTGAACAAAACATAAGCTAATTTTTCAGACACTTTAAAAATTAGTATTATATTTAATTTACCTTTACGATCACCTTCTTCCTGTAGTATTGTTAATGTCTCTTTAAAATATCTAATATCTGATAAAAACTTTATCTACTTTGAATTATCTTGGCTTGTAATTGAATTTGGTAGAATTTATGAGTAAAAAAAAAAAAAGAAAGAAAGAAAGAAAAGAACAGAAGCTGTCCAGGAGACATCTTCTTCTTACATTCCAGTGAGGAAATTCACTGCATCACTTTATCACAGATCTTCAGAACGTCATAAAGACAGGTCTATGTAATATCATTAGAATGAAAGATAAGGGACTCCATAATAAAAGATGTCATCAGTGATGGGAAGATTCCAATTTTGAAAGAGGACTCCTTTCCAAATATCAGGCTTGAAGGATTCAGTATCTTGAAACATTTTTCAGGTTGGTTCAATGTCACCATGATAAAAAAGATGTCATCTAAATCACAGCAACCTGATGTGTAAAGTTGTCCTGCTGGATGAATTGCCAAAACTTTTATTTGCAGAAGACTCCTTTCAACTAGACTAAAAACTGACCAGACCCTTGCCCATTCCTTGAGACAAACTTACTTTATGGACTTTATGGTGAAGGATCACCAAAACCTTTCACTGTAGACTCCATTCTTTCATTGGCTGTCTACCCCTCCTTCTTGACTCCCGTTCCCACAACAGGCACTGCTTGTTTGGACATCATCATTTGGGGCTCTCCTGCAGTTGATCCATTTAATTCATACAGCTGTAAACTTACCACTTTTGGGGGAAAACAAAAAAAAATGTTCCTATCCCTAGGGCTTGAGATACTTGAGCTAAGATCTATGAACAACCTGAAAAAATAAAAACTCAGCTTTTCACTGTAGTTTCTGTAAAAGCAAAGCAAAAGTGGCAATTTGTCGCTCAAAGGAGCAGCAGCTCCCCAGCCAGGTACTGTTGCAGCACACCACAGGGTGCGGCACAGACGTGCCCTAGTGCACCTTCATGCCAAGAGAAAAGGCCCCAAAGTTATGCTGCACACCAAGACCCTGCTGCATTAGCACAAGTGTTAAAGCATTACAAACCACATCTTTTTTTTTTAAGTATGAGTGAAAAAAAAATGCCCTAGAATTCCCTGAGAAAAATAAAGAGTTGCCAAGGGTATGTATGAGATTTGAATCTTCTGTGAAAAGCCAGATGACGCAGAGGGAAGGACGTGGGGCCTAGCGGTAGCCATATTTTGGCCAGCAGCGAAGTCTGGGAAATAATTCATGAGAGGCTCAAGAAAGCCTCTGGAGTCTTCTTTAAATCAAACTAGCACATGAACAAGTGATGAGTTTTAAGCATTCCATCTGCTTCTCCAAGTTTGTCATTTTAATAAGCTTTGAATGGTCACATAGCCCAAATCCATTTTGATGTGTCAAATTGTATTTTGTTTGTAATAATTTTAATGTTAATGATTACTGTAATATTATGTGTGGGCCTTTTCTTGGAGACAGTCTTTATTTACATGAGAAACTTTTGAATTGCTACTGCAATATTCAGTGTTAGAGCACTTCTAAATAATATTTTAAGATCCTGGTGATTCTCATCAATATGGGAAATATAAATATTTCCTCACCCTTGCCTCAGAGTGCATCAGGAAAGCAGTGCACACAGATCAAGAGGGATAAAAAATGCCTGCAATCAGCCCTTCATCTCCCCTGCAAACCATCCCAGCAGTGTGTCTGGGACTCTGCAAAGAGAGGGAGAAACAACACGGTCCGAGAGACCAGGGTGGTCTGCAGACAGTCTCCATAATGCTCCCTTAAAGCCAGAACTTAGGTCCAAAATAGGAAGCTTGAAATTGCCCCTGTCCCCAGCCACCTAATGAATAACAGCTGCCTCTAACACCCAGCAAAAAAGGGAGCTGAGAGCCACTCCCCAGGATTCCCCGTGCACCGCTGGGGTGCAGGCACTTCTCCTGAAAGCCCCAGAGCTCTGACACCTGCACCTCATGGGGACAATATGTGACACCCCAGCTTAATCCCTCTGCTGTAGCTGCTCCTCGTACCTACCCACTTCCCTGCGAGACCTGTATGTTATGTCTCCTCCCCACAGAGTCTGGCTCCCTGCCATGCCACCTTTTACAGAGGAAGGTGCAGGCAGTTTGCTGTAAGAGATTTCATGCTGCCTTACCTGCTGTTGTTAAGGGCTGAGTTGGTAACTTGAAGGGTACAAATTCATCTTCCTCCTGTGTCATTCAAATCTGTGAAACCTTGGAGATACCATTTAAATTCACAAGGATGTTTTACGCAGGTGAGGATGAAGACAGAAGCCAGGCAGATTCTGTGAGAACAGAGCACCTAGTGGGATTTGCCTAGCGACCTAAATACCATCAAACTGAGTGCCTCAGTTTCTTCTCTGGAAAATTGATATAAAGCTAATTCCATACCCAGGAGGTTGCAAGGTGCTGTCCTGCAGTAGTAACCAGAGCAGCACCTGGGCAGCTAGAGACTTCCCAATAACTCTGGGAGCTCTGGGAGAGCCCTTGCCATGTTTGTTACTCATGCCAGTGCCTCACACAGAGAAGGCACAGGACAAGTACAGGGGTGTTAAACTGCAAAACGGCCCCTAATTCTTAAATATTCTGCAGCAGTTTGGTAGGAGTTTCCAGCACAAGGTGGGAAGTTCTCTCATTGGGTTTGCTGTTTATAACTCCTTTGGCTAAGAATTACACCTTGGATTCCTTGTAGTTATTCTGAGCTGGGCGTTACAAGGCAGTCATGTTAGACTCTGTTTCTATATTACCATGGTTACTGTTAATAAAGTTGTCTCCATAAGTTACCAGGAAGCAGGCAGTAAAGAAATGTTAATGTTTTCTTCAGAACTAGTAATTATATATATATATGTATAGTGCAAATAAAGGAAAAGAAAAATGGGACTAAGCCAAAATAATAAAGAACATGAAACGATTCTTTTAACTACCACTCAGCTTAAGAACTTAAACAACATTGTATTATAACTGATAACAATGTTCCTAAGCAAGAAGCAAAACCCAGGCTCTGTCTTGAGAATTGTAAATGCTATCCCTTTCTGGTCTCAGCCATAAAACTGGAGCTACTGCTTACTTCCTGGGAAGGGTTTCTGGGCTTTCAAAATTACCACACTCATCAGAGGAATTTGGGAACCAGTTTACTTCAGATCAGAGTTCAGAAAGTAAATCCAAGGGCGTGGGTAGTATTGAGTTAGATAGGAGCTTCATTGATTGAATAATCTATAGCTGCAGAAAGTACAGCTATTTTTCTACCGAGTTTCACTTATCTGACTTTCTTCTGAGGAAAGCTTTTATGGGGTATATCTATCAGCTTGGACACAGAAGCGCAACGCTCATTGGCATATGTCCATTTAACTATAACAGAACTACAATGCAAGTAGCATTTCAACTGTCTTATTTTTATATACTTTAAGTTTAGATCATTCTTTTCATGCACTTTCATTCCCTGTACATCTACGGCATACTAATCTCTGTACAGGATGACTACATGGGTCTGCCCCTTCATAACTGGCTATTAATAACTAACACTAATTAAGATGACTGCACTTTCAGTCTCAATGTGGACAACGGCATGTGTTCCATTGACTACATAGGTGTAGGATTTGTCCCATCAAAATAATTTCTCCTTTTCACCAGAGCATCAGTAGATATGGCACTGTACTGTGTGCTGAGAGTGTGCTGCATTTCACTGCTGTGCCTGCTTGATGACCTGTTGAAGAGAATAACGAGACCATAAGCAGGGGTTATGTATAAATACAGTAACAGAATTTCCACAGATTTCCTTCTGGACCCACATTTCCCATGTCTCTAGTAGCATCTTCTGGCCATCTTTAGTGGATGGGGATGTCTCTTCCCACATACCTACCCTGACAGTGCCCTGTAGGGTCCAAGAGACCTCTCCCAGAGCTGCCATTTGTTCATGCTGGGGACACTGCTATCCCTAGTCATGCTGCTGCCTTAAATTATTCCATCAAGGTTGTCCTCCTTCAGCCAGGATGATCTTGCCTGCCTTGCACACCTCTCCTAGGCACCAGCTCAGCTCCAGTTACCGAATCCTGCCTCTCTGTTTCCATGATGGCAGGAATGGCATACTTGCTTTCTCAGGCCTTTTCTGATGTTCCAGGGGAAAAAAAAAAAAATTTCAGCCCCCCAAGAAAGGGTTACATTAGCTAGATGCTTCATTGATTAAATAGTATGTGGCATGTTCACATATTTATACTCAAGGCATTTCTAAGTTTGCTCTTTCTCTCAAAAGAACAATAGCAAATGCTCCTCTTCCAAGGTTAACAGTTTCCAGTCCATCACCTCTTTCACCACATCATTTCATCCTGCAGGTTTCCAGTTTGATGGCTGTTAAAGGTTTAAGAAGTTTAAATTGACCTTGACCTGCAAGCATATGATTTACAGTAGATTATATTGTTCTGGAAAAACAAAACTTCTGTCCTGAGGCTAAAATGTATTTAATGATTTATATTACTTCTCCTGGGCCAGGTTCTGGTGTATTTACTAACACTGTATGTTATTTTAACTCCTCCAGAAGCCTCACTGGTTTTGGAGGCACTCTTCCAAGGTGAGGCAGATTCATAATATGAATAAATATACCAACATGTGGTCCTCTAATATACTGTCACGATTTCAAAGACAAATTCTTTGATCACTTCTAGCCCTGTCTTCAGGTCTGTTTGTAAAGTCCTTGCAAATTATTCAAATATAGTTTAAAAATACACAGCTAGTACCTGTTTTCTTTAAAAGAAATCCCTCTTGGCAGTATCATGAGATGCCTTGGAATACTTGTTACATATGTTTGTGCTGGAAGAAAAATGTCCTCCTTCTACTTTGGAAATTGTGAGATGCATTCTAGTTGCAGACTTTAATGGAGCAGGTTTTAAATCACAGTGAATTGAACAGCTAATTGTAAAATGATGAAAGAATATCTTTCTGGTGTCCCTGCGAAGCTTGAAAGTTCATAACAATGTGTGTTAAGGACACAAGACTGGCACTGAAGTGTTCGTGGTATCATAGGTGATTTTTCTCTTTTTTTGGCATGCTCTTTAGGAAACAGCAGAGAAGGAAAAATACGAAATTGAACACAGCAAATTTAATTATAAAACAAAGCCACCCACCTTGCTTTCAGGGTCAGGAAGTGCAATCGCCTCCTTTTGACGCAAGAATGAGTTTAACAACATATGTTTAACGAACAATTATTTAAAATAAAAGGAAATGACCTTAAAACCAGCTGCAGTGTCTCAGGCTGTGGCTCCAAGAGCAGTGCAGAAGTACAGCCCATTGTGGAGCGAGGGCACGTGCACAAATGAGAGTGTTCCAGCAACCCTGCCCTTGCAAAGACAAAAGCAAAAAGCAATCATTTCACAGAGTGCTGTGAAGTATCTCGCTTATATTTGATCTCGCCATCTTGTTCTGCCTCTGATTTTTTATTTGTTTGTTTATTTTGCTCTTTCTTTTTTCTGTGTATTTATTTGTTGGCTGCAAGGCCAAATCCTAATGCCCAGAGCCACTGTTTGCTGCACAATGGCATGATGACATTGGGTGTTTTCCAGGAAATTGTATTTTAATGAATGTTGCGAGCAGTGGAAACACCAGAGCAAAGCACATCAGGGCTAGATGCACACCTAGGAAAAATAAAAAGAAAAGAGGTTGTTTTGCAACAGAATAAATCCATTTTTCTTGCAAGTGTCCGGAGTCACATGACCAAGCGTGGAGCCTTTAGGACAGCGCAGAACCAGCCTGCAATGGGAAAGAAATTAAGCAGGGCTGCTGCCTCCTCCTCGCACACGCCTTTTAGGCTGTCGACGCGCTGCCTGTCCATATCCCTCACAGCGCATCTGTAGAGCCATTAAATTGGATAATCCCTCTGGCCTTTGATACATTTCTGGACATGATTATTTCATTACTTGCAGTATATCAGTAGGATCATAATAAAAAGGACTTCTGACAACCTGCCAAGAGTTTTGTGGCCTTGTAAACACAAAAGTGCTCTAATAAAATTTTATTAAGTGTTAAAAAGTCATAAAAAGTGAAATAACATAAACTACAAAATTTACTGTCCTCAGCAAATGCTGAAAATATCGTCCATAGTAAAATTAAATTAGCATGTAATAGCCAGCACGGCACTGTGGAGTGGGGTTTAAAAGAGGATCCGGGAAAGGAAAGGAAAAAAAGGGGAAAAAAAAAAAAAAAAGAAAGATTGCACTTGAACTAAATATGGGTCACGGGGGTTTAGTTTATGGCGATCTTCGCGTTTTACGGGCGGGCCGACGGGGCTGAACGCGCGGGCGGGCTG
>JANVCC010000022.1:18604007-18810713 GCA_025345505.1 Todiramphus chloris collaris
GAGCCATTTACAGCGATTTTGGCGTCTTCTTGCAAATCAAACAAGAGACCAGCATTCCCGGGGCCAACAGCACGAAATGGGGCGAGGAAAGCCATGCGGGTAGAGCTGGGCTGGAAGGCTCCTCGCGGGGCAGGCGGCGGAAGAGAGGCTCCCGGCGGCTTCGGCCGTGCCACCGCCCCGGCTCCGCACCCGGGGCAGGGGCAGAGGGTTCCGCGCCGGGGGCGAGGCGGTAGAGAGTGCTCGCCCTCCGTGCTGCCGGGGGCCCGCCGCTGGAGCCAAGTAAGTTCAACCTTTCCACTGCCGTCGGTGCTGCGCAGGGAGACGGCACGGCCGGGGCCGAGACAGGACCGGGGCTGGCAGCGCCGCGCTCGGCCGCGGCGGGGCGGGAGGGCATGGGACGGGATGGGGCGGGTTGCCGCCGCTGCCTCGCTGCCCTCGTATCGTGCGGAGCCGTGCCGTGCCGAAACGAGCCGTGCCGTGCCGTGCCGTCTGCCCGTGCGGTGGGACAGGGGAACGCTTGTCTCCGGGCTGGTTTTGGGACGGGCAGCGCCCTGCAGCTGGGGTGTGGGCACACAGGAGGCGGGTCGGGCGGCGCTGGCACGTTCCCGTGGCATCACTCTCCCCTCGGCACGTCCGTCCTTCGGGGCTGCTCCGGGATTTACCTGCGGTTGACCGGGAAGGAAGCGGCTGAGCTCCCATCACACGGAACCGCATGGCAAAGACGCCCAAAACTTAATGCAGGGGTCGCGGGGAGATAAAATAGTAATAAACCAAGGATATTGACTTCAGAATCGTGGGCAAAAAAAAATATTCTAAGTTTCATTCAGGTGAAGAGGATAACTGATTCTGATGTGGCAAGGCTGATGTTCAAGGCCAACTACTGTACGAAAAATAGTGACTTGCTTCCTGAGTGTGGCTTGTCTTTGAGCCCGGGCTGGTGCACGCTGTAAAAGCAGACCAGAAGTGCAGCCGCATCAGCTCCAACGGGAAGCAGGCAGTGAGAGTCCTTCAGGGGAAAACTGGTTTGAAGGGACAGAGTATATGAGCAGGAACAAACAGCTTTGTTCTCACTAAGGGGAAAAATAAAACCATATTTTTAGTAGTTGTTATTTGTAACAACTCTAAGTAAACTGCACTTTAGTAATTTTGCATCTATAGACTGTATTAAGGCACGTTACAAAGAAGAACACAGATGGTATTATGCTCTATTTTGAGTCATCTGAATGAACAGAAAATTTGTAGGTAAAGTGTAAAGTAGTGCTTGCTTTAGATTGACTATCTTAAACCAAGATGGTTTTCTAAAAATAGGTATTTCTGTTTGTAGATAAAGTTGGCTAGACCAGTGTGCTTATGCAGACCATACAGACATAAAATGTAGATTTATCTCACTGATTAAAAATTTGTAACATTTTCTACACCCTTATGTTCATCACCTCTGATTAAAAGAATGAGGATATTACTGTGTAATTCATATACATACTGACAAATGACAGACATAAAATACATTTGAATAAATACCAAAAAAACTTCACTTTTTTCCATCTTATATTTTTATATAAATCTTCAATAATTTTAGAGTAATAGCTGTAATTCATAATGCTCACAGAAAGAAGCTGTACTTTTTAAGCCAAAGGAAATGACCACATGACACTGTCTACTGCATTAAAAAAAATAATCTGAGCTCTAAACCATCTATGGAAATACACAAGTTTTCAATGAACTCTAAATAATGATTTCCTTTGCCCCCTAATGAAATTTTTGGTCTTCTGTCACCAGATATAATGTAAGGACTGCAAAAATGCAAACAGAAAGTGTAGCAGCAGTGTGATCAAAGCTTTGAACTTATATGAATTAAAAAGTCAGTGAAGCATTACAGAATTCCACATGCATGTGGCTAAGGTGTGTGTGCGTCTGCGTAAGTTAGAAGAGTTTTATAATGAAATGAAGTGGTTTGGGAGTTAGTTTGCATTACTGAAAGACTCTTCAGCATCAATACTAGTATTTGTCAGATTTGGGGAACTTTCCTAGGAAATCCCTCTAGGCTATGGTGTGCAGAACCACACCACCTTTATTTTTAACTAAGTTCTTTAAAAACATAACTCCATCATCTGGCTGATCAGCTGTTTGCTATTTTGTGCTGCACTCTTCCTGAACAAGTACGTGTGCAATATCACTGTGTGAACAATCCCATTTGTTCCATGGGGTTTACAGACATGAATCAGGGTATGTGCTTATGTGTGCAGGATCCGGGTTTCGGTGGTGAGAGAAACTTTTTTTTTTTCCCCCCTAAATTCAGTGTTCTAATTTATGATGTGTGGTTTTGAGTATGCAGCATTGCTTTAACAATGGAATTTTTATGGCAACTTAATGTGGTGTAATACTAAAAAAAAAAAAGATGTGATAGGCGACTATGGGTTATGCTTAAACAGACACAATAAAGACCTGATGGGCAAATGGCTGACCCCACATTGGGCAAGGCTGGAGCTCACATTGTTTACATCCAGCTTCAGCCTCACTTCTTTCAATATCTGACATTGTGCCTTGCACCTCCAGCTGCAAGAAGCAAATGCGGGAGTCCTGCCTAGGGAAGTTTGCAGTCTGCCTTTCAGAAGGGCCTCAAAGGGTGAAGAAGAAAAGTACAGTTACAGCAGAGCACGATGCTTGCAGAAGGCAGGATGGATATAGTCTGGGCCCAGGGACTGGGGCTGCACATGTGTCCCTTCTTTTGCAGGGTTTCTTTAAGTGCTTGCAGAATTTAAAGGCACGCACCATCCAACAGAGGCCTATCTTGCAATACATTAACCAGAACTTTCTGAGTTGATTAATGGCTTCAGGCTTTTGTTGTTGGATTTTTTTTTTTTTCCTTTCTTTCTACTGTAATACAGCTGGGCCCTATGCTACAGAAATAGATAACGGATGAAATCTTGGCTCTCCTCAAGTCAGTCACAGATCTCATTGACTTCATTAGAGCCACATTTTCATCGTCTGCATTGTAATACTTTGTATCATCCATATGGAAGAGATTTAAAATTGGCTTTAGAAGAAATAGAAATTAACTCTTATGCAAGTAATTTGCATGGGTTGTTACCTGTTTTTTTCTCCAGGTAATACAAATGGCAACTCTAAACTGACAAAAAGATAAATAACTGTGTAACATTTTGATTTCCCGTAACTACAGCATAACTCAACTAAAATATTCACTTAAAATTGCCAAGGTTGGATTACCGTATGTAAGACCAGGAGGTCTGATCTGGATGATGCAAGGGCATGGAAAGACATTCAAAGGCACAACTGGCTATTTACAGTTCATGACACTCTTTAGGACCATGGAGATGTGAAATTGGATGTCGATGATGACAAGAGGCAGTGAGTTAAGCAGGAGAGACAGTATTAATTTGCAGCCCTTGCTTTAGCACATTTAGTGTTATTGAATTTTGTTTCCCTTTGATATTTTAAACAGGTACATCATAATGGACTTCTTAAAATCTGATTTAAAACATAACACCAGGAAGTACAATTTTGTTTAAAATGGAAGGGGAGAAAAAGAAACTGCTGGACTCCCAGTCATCTTTTCACAGACAGTTTTTTCTGATACATTAGCCTGCCAGATAAAGAATGGCACCCCTCCAGTGTAAATATTACATTTTCAACATTTGGATGGCTTTTTGAGCAATATTTTTCATCCTCTGAGAATGTATACTTTATACATGCAGTATTATCTGCAATTCAGAGCTAGATTATGGTAGGATGTGACTTCATAATGCAAAAGATATTTAAAGAACTCTTGTGTCTGGACTCACTGTATAATAAAACTTCTTCGTTATAGATATTTTAATTTACAGTGAAAATGGCTAAACCACAGCATCAAACTTTTTTTTTTTTTTTTTTTTCTGGATTAGGAAAGATCCAGACATGATTTTGGAGGAAAAACTCCATGTGCAGGCAAGATCTGTTGCTACTGTTTAGCACCATAATCTGCACTGTGCATATCTTACAGTGGGACACCTCACTAGCATCTTTGGGACCTCACTGACTAAACTCTTCACTGTGTATATTCCAGTAATATCCCACTGACAGTGCCAGATGTTGACAGAACTCTTCATTGGAAATAATGATGAAAACAAGCTCACCCACATCCACGTCCATAGCAAGTACTGAATCTTCATAGAGAAAGAATTTGTTCTGAAATTTCCATCTCTATTTTAAATCCTTCTCTTTCTCTTCAAATGGAAAATGGGCAATGTTTGAACTGAGCCCAAACATTTAGTTTTACTCACTGTTCTTTAAGTAAAAACAACGTAGCTGGTTTGTCTAGTCTTGTGTAGGGGAGGAGTAACCGCACCCATGCATGGCAGTTACATCACAGGTTTAGGCTGCTGGGGATTTACACGGCTGAACAATATGCCCTGAAATTTCTGTTTACAATGAAAAAAACTGACCTATCTTTAACTACAGCAGCATTGCTTAGGACTGTTTTAATATATATCAGATACAGTCCACTAAACTGGAATAAACATATTCCTGAAAATACAACCTTCACATTTTCCTGGTTGTAGGTAATGTTCCATACTCATCATCTGCTGTTTTGGGAGAATGTCCTTATTTCTTGACTTTGAACTACAGAACAGTATTTTTGTCTCCTGTTTAGCTTCCCCACCTTCCCTTCAATTTGTAGCTCATTATACTCTGTGTATTGTGTCCTATATTTACCTACCTTCAATACAACATTACCAGCTACTGCGTGATTCTCATTTGCAAGTCACTGCCTGTAGATATCAAACTTGTAGGTCTGGCAGCACAGTAAAGCCTAGGTCCCAGAGCCTAAGTGAAGAGGGAACCCAGCACACACCTGGCTATAACAATAAAGAACAAAAAGAAATTTGAAATTTTCATAATAAAAAGTTGGTAAGAAAATTCATGGCTTTCAAGCTGGTAGAAGTGTTTTACAATGGGCATTAAGGAGATGGGCCAGTGTGACTGGCTGGCTCCTGACTTGTCACCAAAGCTGAAGAGAGTCCCTTCTGGGGCAGCTGTGGTTTTCCTCAAGCCCATCCACTGCCCCAGCTGTGCCACAGCATGCAGGCAGGCAGCCAGGGTGCAGGCACCAGGACCACACCAGTTCTTTCTGGCAGAGAATTGGGCCTTATGTTTCCAGCCTTTGTCAATGCAAAAATAACCTTGCGAATATGAAGCCTGAGTAAACTAAGGAGCTGGCAGGAAGTTTGGAATAATGGTTCTGAGAAGTGTGAATTGTGCCCATCAAATGTGATACCTTAGAGGCCTGATAACAATACATTCAGTACAAGGCAATATTAACTATTAAATGGCAAGCCGTGTCAACACGAATGACTGACTAACTGCTTATCCCGCAGTCCATTCCTCTCTAGAGGAAATGCAAACTTCTCAGGCCCTGCACATTCCTGGGGAGAGGGAATGTCTCGGTTTTGTACCAGGATATCTCATTCCTGTCACTCTGCTCCCTTGTGTAGCATTGTGTACTTTGCTGAATCAACACTTACTTCCCTGTGAGGGAAACCAAATGGGGAATAAGCAGAAGGAACACAGGTGGATCTTGTACTTCTTTGGTTTTTACTGAAGAACATGCCTTATACCCACATCAGAATAAAGCAATTCAGGATGATGTCAAGTGGGTACCTAGGAATCTAGGACAGATTTGAAGCTGAACTTACGATGTCCTGGTTGTTCTGGACAGTAAAGTCTCTTCTTCTTGTGTCAATGTTCCTGTACAGATGAGCTAATGAAATGCTGAAAATGCTCTAACTTTTGGACCCTGGGAGCAAGGGCTCAGGATGGATCCAGGCACACAGGCTGTAGCCTCTTTGCCACCCTGTGGTTCTGCCCTGCTGAGAGCTCTTCATCAGCACCCACAGAAGCGTACACACACCCCTGTGCTTCATGTTTAGCATCTTCAGTCCATTAGCCAGTGAAGCACCTCGATTGCCTCAAAGCTCCCACGATTTCAGTTTGAGCAAAGGCAGCAGAAATTTGAAATCAGATTGGAAGGCACATCCCTTCTGTATATACTTACACCACAACTTTGTCTGAGTAAACTGTCGTCCATTCTCTGCTTACTGTTTAGAGCAAGCTGCATGTGAAAGCCAGAGCTGTCAGAGTAGGAATAACAGCTGAAATATCTCTAATGACATTCAGTGCTAGAAAGCGCTTTGAAGCTGTTTAGCTGCTATTTCTTCTCTATGATTTCCAAATGCAGAAGGAAAAAAAAAAAAAAAGAGAGGGAGAAATATCACTGTTAAAAGCATCAGTCAGTCTATCTCATTGGACAGTAGTTGTCTGTGACATTTCATTTCTTATGATGATGATGATGGTATGAAGAGAGGAAAGAATAGAATTTCCTTGATAGTTATAAACCATGCATTATTTACTTCTGAGGCCAAAATAGCTGTAATAGTAAGATTTACATATTATTTCACTATTTTTACTCTTTTCATGTTTCAAAACACTGAAAGCACTTTGAGATTTTTTTCTGGTACTGTCCCACATTTCCATTTCTTGTACATACAAATGCTAGTTTATAACACTCTGTATCAGCTAATACATCGGAAATCAAGGGCATATCTGTGAGAACATTTAACAGCATAGTAGGTGGAAAAAGAACTACAAACCTCATCTGTTACTCTATTGACCCAGAGAAAACAGAAAGAAAACAGAAAGAAAACCACTGACAGGTGTATGCCCACATAAAAATACTAAAATACGAAGCTGCTTGTGTTTTGTAATAAAATCATGTCCTCATAATAGTTTTTGCTTTAATTTTGCTTTTATGTGTGACTTCAGTCTATCCAAACCATTTTCATCCATCGTTAAAGCATGCTTTTCCAAGTTTTACACGTGCTTTTCTTTAGTTGAGAGCCATAAAGACTGTCCGTTGCTACCTCTAACATTTCTATTTCACCACTATGGGCTGCAACCTCACATCACCCTGGTACTGAGCCCACCCACCTTTAACACCTCCCTTCATGATGCATTTTCTCCCAATAGTGCTGGAGATGGTCTATAACATGAAAAAGCTTTCTCAGTATGGGACGATGCCAACACAGGTGATTTCAGTGCGAAACTACAGAAAAAAAATTCCTTACTATTGGCACACGTTTATGTATGTTTCATTAGTATAGAGGATATTACAATGTAAAGGAAATTTCTACTCAGAGGAGACTTTGGTAGTTTCCGTAACCTCTTTTTCTGGATGACTGGTGTTAGAAGTGGTGTGATTACTGGGCTAAATTGTACCTGATTACTACTTTAACCTTACTCTTCTCCACATTGTGCTCTGGAACTAAATATTATCTGCTTGTAGAAGATTCTAGTGATATGACATTGCTAACCAGAGGTGGGAAAAATGCTTCAGTCAGGTATTTTATTTATCAGAATTTTGCATAAACAAAGATTTTTTTTTTAAAACCCCCCCCCCAAATGAAATGAAACTTTTTTTGTCTTTACATGGAACTTTTTTTCTTTCTTGTCTTTAGAGTCAATCCTAAAAGATTCATCAAGACACTTTATAATTGTGCAATTTAGGTAGTGATTATTTCATCAATAGCAAACTCAGTTTCTGAGTGTTTGATTTTGAGGGAACCTGTGTCACTCCCACTTGCTGATGAAGCTGTTCCACTGTGTTACCCCAATGTCAAACAGGTTAATGCAGTGTATGTAGCCCATGGCCATCCTTGCTACAAGAGTAACATTTTTAAATGAAGGGTTTTGTGACAGAGTGGCTGAAATGGTAGTCCAAACCAGTATTGCAGCTCTTTGACCATAATTTCAGATTTTTCCACTTCATACTTCATCCCTGCCAGCAAAGTAGGCCAGTCCATTGTAACTTTATGACTGTTGAGACCAGAATCATGCAGATCCTGCTGCCTGTGAAAAGGGAGGCTAAGAGGGCAATGCTTCCCAGGTATGACCTACATGAAGGGAGCATTGACAGAATCATCAGGCAGCCCATGCCATTGATAAGTTGGGACTCTCCTCAAGGGCTGATATTTTAACTTCTACTGCATTTTTGTCTCCTGAGTACCTGTCCTATGCCATTTATAACAGGCTTCCATCCCTTAGCTCATTTTCAGTGAGGATAAGGGGAGAAGCTCCTTATTGTGCACTTTAATGCACACTTCGGTGAGTTCAGGAGTAGGTGGAAAAGGGAAATATGAAGTACTTACAGTCCCCTCATCCCTTTTACCCTATTATGATGTTTTCTTGTTTGTTTTATTCTATTTCCATTCTTCTCTCTTATCCCAACTTCATCTTCTCCAACTGGCCCTCAAAGCCTGCTTTTTGCCTTTGTCTTATCCAGCACCCTTGTCCCTGCAGCTTTCTCTGCTGCCTGCTCTAGATTACTACATTAAACTGTCATTGTCCACAACAAAAGCAAGGATTTTTTTTCTTAATTTTCTCCATCACATCCCATCTGTTTTCCTCAGTCATGTTAATTCTTTTATCTTGTCAGCCTCAAAACCTTGACACCATCATTAGATAATTGCTTTCTTTTAGCCATATTCCACTACTAAGTATTATAGATAACCTTTCCCTAATACCTCTGTTTTCGTCTCTTTCTGTACATCTTCTCTCAGTCTGAATTAAGAAGTGACTCATTTCTATGAAGCCTTTTCTTTAAATGGGTCTGTTAATACTTGTTTAAATAAGATTCACCTCAAATAGTCATTTAAAATTTAGGCATGGAGACAGACAGACCAGTAGGTATGCTTAACTGATCAACATGTGGTCCCAGAGAAGAAGACCACGGCAGGAGGATACGACCTTATTTTCAGCAGTGGTGGCTGCGTACGCGTAAGCTTTGTGAGAGGCAACAAAATTGTGCACAACATTTGTCCCAGTATTCCAGCTGTGGTTTTGACCTGCAGCCTGGTTTAATAGGCAGAGTGGTTACTGTTGGGAATGGTTTTTATTGGCTACTCATCACTGGGGAAGTGTCCCACAGGCACACACTGCAGCTTGGTCCTTATGCTAGTAAAGTTAGCAATGCAAGGGAATCAAGGACCAAAAAAAGAACAAACACAAGGCGTCTGAGACTAAACTACAAAAACATAATCACCACTTTTAAGCTCTCCTCTTTTCCCAGCATAAGAACAACAGCTTCAGGCAACAGAACGAATGACATCGCTGACTGTTTGACTGTACTGAAAACCCAGCACACTGAGCCCTTAGTTCATAATTCAGCTCTACTGCCTTAAATCCACTGATACCTCCTCCTTCTTTTTCCAGCTGTTCTATTTAGATTATTCAGGGCAAGTTTTTCTTTCTATATCAGCCTCTGAATCACCTGGATCACTCTTGGAGTTGAACAAATAGCAATTAATTCAAAAATAATAAGCTGTCGAGGTTTACTAAAGCAGCACCAGCCAGTTCTGCCAGCATTACACTGTAGACGAACAGAGCATCGGTTTCTTCACAAACACCAAATTAACCTACATATTTCAGAAGAAAAATTATTTGGTGCGGATCTATGTTCTTTCCTCAATATTTGACATGCAGCGATAACTGTATCGCTGTGCCCTGAATATCTTCTTGCTGATCTATGACACAGTCCACGAGGCACAACGGCTATGAAATGTGGATTCCTCCAAGACATTTTATGCTTGTCAGGTTGGCAACAGATTTGTGCTGGTGATGAGACTTGTCTGAGTCACTGAGCATTGCAGGCCTGTTTCTGTTTACCTTGCCAGCCCATTTGCAGCCAGCTGTTCTCCAGCAGGAGACAATGTTAAAGCAAACACACACATGGAAATTGTCCATAATAATTAAGATCCCAGGGCAGCAAGTCACTTAAACACATGCTTAACTTTGTTTAATCAGGTGACCAGTCTAAAACTACTCCTGAAATGTTTTCTACAGTTGTCCAACCTATTAAAGTCGCAAGATGATAAAAAGGCAATTATTTTGTTCTTCCATGCAGATGGAAGTCACACAATAGTGCCCGCATGGCTTCCGTGTGGGTTTCTGCAGCTGTATCAAAGTCTTCGAATTTCTTTTATATTTTTGATTCCTCTCTCCTATTGATGCTTTGATAGTACTCCTACCTGCCAAATTCTCAGTTTTTTGATAATTCATCTTCTCACTCTTTATATCTTTTGTTATTTAAAAATAGAATAAGACTCGTCATTCACATTTATGTATCTTATCTCTGTACCCAAAGATTGTAGGGCTTGTGTGCTTCATGACAATAAATGTGTTTTGTAAATGTGAATTTTCATCTTGGTCATTATCATTGGTCTTTCACAGACAGGCTTCCCCTTATTTTCTTGGTATGCATTACAAGATTAAGAGTTGTTGATATACAGAAATGGGAGTGGATATCTGCAGCAACCAAGTAATCGTGGAGGAAACTTAGCAATCAGACAAATTATAACTCCTGTTGTAATAAAATGTCTTAAGGGACCAGTCTTACAAAGTAGACATAGCCATTTATGGACTCAAAACATTTTTTCTGGGGAAGTACCCTTGTCAGACCTTTTCTACTCCTCTTTCTTACAAATTCCCAATTTGACTCTGCCAGGTGAAGTACTTCAGTAAAACAGAGCTGCCCCTGTGGAAGAGAGAGACTTCGGTGGGCTAAGTGGATAAGGTTTCAAGGACGCAGAATGTACCTGTCAGCTCTCCTCAGAAGGGTGTCACTTATCAGGGACACCAGAGCGGAGGCCTGATACACCTGGGCAAATCTGGCCTGCCTGCAACACGGGCAGGCTCACGCTGCCTTTGCTGGAGCTTTCAGATGGCACAGCCCTGAGCTCTGGGTAGTTTGCTTTTGTCTAATGCAGAGGCAAGCAAAACCATCAGTAGTTTTAGAGGTGGAAGAGATGTAAGAGTATGACCAATCTTCACTGCAAAGTTTTTCCAGCCATTACAGCTCTGGCTGGAAGATTATCACAAACTGGAGCTAAAAAAGTAGATACAACTCTCATGTCAATTTTATACAAGTTCCCCACCATGTTTAATTCTTACAGTGCCTGGTACAGAACATAGATATATGCAGAACACATACACTGAAAATATTACTTCTCAGGATCCAAGTACTAAAAACTTCACAAAGCTTGCGTCAGACAGCTGTATGTGAGCCAAAACCTCCTGCTTAGTCATTGGCTCCCATGCAGAGGAGAGCTGTCCCCTCCTCACAGACTCCCCAAACCTACCACGGTGGTCTGAGGAAATACCAGAGGAGACATCTCAGCACCACACTGTGCCTTCGTGAAAAAACAACCCATGTCACCAAAAAAAGGAAAAAAAGGTTCCACAATGGTTACTGCCAAGTGTCATTAACCTGCTATCAACAAAATTCTACATCATAGCATGACAACAAATCAGTGTTACTGTGTATGATGAAGCATAGTGGAGCCATCTGCTCGCAGTGTGTGTCCTGCTTCTCTGTCTGCAAGAGCATCTTAAAACCTTGTTGCACATTTCTGAATTTCACATCTCTACTACAAATGTTTCCATCTGCATAGCACTGTGGTGTTCTGCATCTTGAGTACCACAGCATTTGTAGATTTTTAATTTCTATAATGGGTGGTTTTAATCATGCTGGTTGTTTGCAACCACCATTCTTCCCCTCACAACTGGATAGCATGAGATACGTTAATGGTGATAGTTCACTGCTGGAGAAACTTTCAGAGGACCTCAGCCTTCTAAAACATTGCCATCAGTAAAAAAAAGAAAATGTTCAAACTGCTTCCCTTAAGGGTCTCTAAAGGTGTGAGTTTCCCAAAAGAATCAGTTTGTGACACCTGTATTTAGTAGAAAAGCCTTTCAAGTGCAGGCTCTGTGCTAACTGTGGCTTTGAAGAGGAGCAAGGGCTCTCAGTCCTGTCTTTCCTTGCCTTAAGACATTGCCACCAGTCTGATTTTCTTTTGTTGATCCACATAATGCAATAGATGCTTTGGCAATGACCATATCACCTTTAAAAATACATACATCGCCTACAAACCAGGGAATATTTTCCTTTGAAGACACTAAAGAGCACACAAGGAAGTAAAGATGGATAAGAAAGGCAAAACATTTTTGAGTTTTACTGGCCTTCGTGGAGTGTTTGGCACAGATCTCTGTGATCACCCATGAAAAAAAGCCCGCTTCTCCCCAGTCCCTGTGATCCCACTCTCCATCACTCCTGGGCTTACCTAAGGCTTCTTGCTTTTAACAAGAGATGAGATTTCCAAAGTAGACTATGAATAAATGCATTATTCTAGCAACACACATTCAATAAAATCATCAGGATGAGCACCTCAAAGCTTTCTGGCACTCAGAGCCAAACATCGTACTGTGGCACAAGCCAAGCAGGGCTAGTGTAGAACAAAACCCTTACTTTGTCTTTAAATCTTGGCTTCATGTTGCAAAGAATGAGCTGTATGGAGCATGTAGTTTTCCTACTTACTGCATTTTATCATTTTGATGGTAAATATTAAACTCTATCCTGGGGTAGAGAGCAAGTAAGGGGGGACATCTTGTGTGGCATCTCATCTCCCTGCAGAGGTTAGCCCACAGTTAACCATTCTGAAGAACTTTAGGACAATTCTGTGGTGGGGCCTCCCCTGTTTGAGCCATGACATAGTCTGTGGAAGGCTGTCTGGGGGATGCAGTCCCAGGATGCACAGGGTAGCGAAGGGGGTGCCACAGGAAGGAACTTTCTTCTCAACCCAAGATGGAGCAAGGAATGGGCAGGACCCTGCCACAGCCCTTGCGTCAGCAATGACAATTGTAGCTGGTATTGTGCTGAAAATGCACACAAGGGTTTTGGTGCCACTGTGGCAAGGGGGGGAGACAGGCTGCTAGTTCCTGTGAGGGATGTCAGTTCATCCCTCTTCACCCCTCAGAACTACACTGACAACAGTGTACACTTCTGCTGCAGCTCCAGGCTGCCCCACTCCTCAGGCCACTGATCCCCCTTTCTACTTAAGGGAAATCTCAAAGAGGAATGTGGGGGAAATCCCCAGAACAGAATGTTGAGCAATAGCCAAGAAACGGAATACTGAATTTCAATGTTGTGGAGGACATTCCCACACAAAGCCTCATTAAAAGCATAAAAATCAAATTCTAGACATTAGGAACTCTTAGCCAGCACTTTTAGACACCGTGGATGTTTATTATCTTGTCCACATTGTAGGGTTTTTGATAATCTATGATGTAGCATAGATACAGTCACAGAGACTATACTTACCTGCATTTATCATTCTGGAAAGATCATGTCTATTAATCACTGTGAAGAGCACAGCCTATTGTGTCCCTGACAATTAGAGCTCTCTGCCAGCAGAGCAGATGCAAATGCCAAGACGAATGAAATGTAAGATGTCTTTAAAGGGTTTGGAGTTGGGTTGTTTGTTTGTTTTCCAGAAAATCTTGTACATGGTGTTAAGTAGGGTCTTAATTTTTGTAGTGTTCTGCAAGTGACTCTTAAGCAGATCTAAATACTTATGTGCAGGGCAGGGAAAGGAGAGCAAAGACCTGTTTCTAGCCACCAAAAAATATGTTGCAACTTTAAATAGGGTTTGGGTGTTCCTTGCTCCTTAGGGAGCTGTGCTAGAGAGAACTCACAAAATATGTTTGAATATACAGGAAATGACCTTATGCCCTAAGCATATGGAAGTTGCTTGGTTTCAGAGGTGAGAGGACTGAACCCCAGCCAGGCAAGAAACCTTGTTCTAGGCCCATAAGACTTTTCAAAAATTTTAACAGGTAGCTGCTCTGTGCAAGCCACTTAAAAAAAAAACCAAAACAAAAAACCCCAAACAAAGAACACACACAAACCAATGATGACAAAAAACCCCACAAACAAACAAGAAAAAAAACCTAACAAAAAAAAAAAAAAAAACCACAAAAACAAAATAAAACCAAGGCCTTTGCAAAATGTGAGTAAAAAAGAAAAAGTAACAAAAAAACAGTATCAAAAAAACCCAAAGGGAACAAATGAATGGATAAACAGATCATAGATGTGATCGGGGTTGTGCGGGTCAGGCTGTGAACCATTTTAATGGTCTGAAGACAGCAGACACTTTTAGGCAGGTCTTGCCTGTTTTAAGTCTGTGACCCTTCTGCTAGGCTGGGCTAAGTCTGCCTATTCTCTTTTATCCTGTTTTTAACCATAAAATGAAGCTAAGAAACCTTTCTTGACAAAGGAATCATTGAAACTTTTCCTTGAAAATACCTCAATTTGACAAATAAGCATGAACAAATTATCCAATCAGAAGGTTCCCAGCCATTGGAAACAACCAACCCATTTATGCCTGAGCAAGATCAAACCTATTGGCATTTGGTTATGCATTTTACAATTTAAACTTAATTTTCCCTAAACAAATAATAGTACAAAGTAGTATTTGTACTAATTTTTTTGGTCAGAAAAAGCATGTTATCTATCTCTTACTTAAAGAGGGTTGCTATAGGAAAGTGTTTGAACTCCTTCTCCTGGATTTTCTACTTTCCCAAGTATTAAGTTAATTAAAAAAAAAAAAAAATCTCAATTCATTGTATTTATCCCTTCTGTTGGACTCTTGTACACTCTTGAGGGCAGATCTCCTGTCTTCATCTGTGAACCATCTAGTACATAAGACTGTAAAGCACTGATGCAGGGACTATGAAAACTGCTCTGGGCTTGTGTGATTCGCAGTACAAGGAGGTCCAGGTCACAACTGCCTCTTTTGGACTGAGACAACTGATGGTACGTGTTGGGAGCTGGCCCCTGGGAACTCTGATGAGGGTGGTTGGGAGCACTCTGGACTCCTGTGAGAGCTGTGGCCTTCAATTTCCCTTCTGTGGGAAGATGAGGATAAAGGAGAAGCTGGGGGAAGAAAAGCCAAGCACACATGGGTCTTACCTGCAGGAGGCTCAGAGACCACCAGAGCAGGCACTCCCACCACTGGGTGCATGTTCCAGATGTACTCCTGGGTCTCCTCTTTCTGGTGTGGCCTAAGGGCTGCTTCAGTGCAAGCAATAGTTTATGACAACAACACATAAATCTATAAGAATAATACGTTTGTCATAATTAATATATGCTTTCAGAGTGTTTCACTGGCCATATACAGGACTTTAATTTGTTTCTTAATTTGCCCAAAGAAGTTACCTGCTATATGAGAAATCAAAACCTGGTTTTCACACCCTAGTAAGATACATAGTTCTGCAAACAAGACAAAAATTGTTCCTTTTTTTTTTTTTCTGTGAACTGATTCCTAATTTATTTCCGCCAGTGTTCTGAACTCTAAGTGAGCTTGTTGCTGGAAGACCAGATACAGAGAGCACAGTTTAGTCTGTTTTCTGTACTTTTGCAGGTTTGAAGAGAAATAACATTTACTCTTAGTTACTATATATTTCCTCCATATTTATTTTCAAATCAGATGGGTTTTCTGCAGAAAACAGAACAAAAAATATGGGCATGTGCTTTCTTCTGAATAGAAGAGCTTTTTGGTACAAGCTGTTCCAAAAAGTATCATCCTTGCACACGCTGCCTTCCCAGTCAAAAATACACCTTCTTCTGCAGCTGCACTCACTGCAACATACCTTTGGAGTGAATCCACTGGTCAGTGCAGTGGCATGAAGGACGAATTCAGTTCCATGGTCTTCATTACCTGGGAGTAAGACAAGTGGTAGCAAGACAGACCTCGTATCAGGCAGGGAAAGTTCTCACTGGAGCCAGTGCTCCTGAGGAAGGAGCAAGGCATTATGGCAGGAGGAACAGAGGTCAGAAGGCTGTAGCGTAAAGAGGAGGATGGAACTGAACTCTCAAGAGGCTCTGACCTCATGGGTTAAATGTTTTCTCCCACTTATTTTAGATAATTCTTCTCACCTGAACAACTTAGAGCTGCACACTCCTTCTGTGTCAGGAAGGATGTGAAGAACTCAAGAGGAGTTTCTTCCCTACATGGTTGGCACTCCTCATCAGGAAAGCCTTTTTCCCAGAAAGTGTTTCTCAGAAAAGAATTATTCCTGATGGGGAGAGTTTGCTTGCAGAACCACGGACTCTATCAATATGAAATCACAACTCTAATGGAGCAAAATAGTGCCTGTCCTCTGAGTAATATTGTGCATTTGTTTTTTACTAACAACAGTCATAGCTTAGATAACTTCATTGTCTAGTCAGCTCTGAAAATTAATTAAGCACAAGCCACTGCCTTTGTTTGGGGACTGTTAGCATGATTTTTAAGCCAGTTTATGAAAGCAAAAATTTTGCTCTAAGAAGACGGCCAAAATAATCCCAACTATGACATTACAGATGAGATCTGAAATAAGTACAGATGTTCCTATTTAGTTAGTGTTATTACAGAAATGTAAGCTTTTTTTTGTTCCATAGAGCTGAACATTTTGATTTGCACTGTTACATTAACCATCAACAGATCCTGATCAGGCATGATGTCCTACCAGAACACTTAACAAGCTTCTGACATTTGAAGGAGAATCACAAACATTATGTGTGCTATAAGATAATGGTAGGTTTTTCATTGTTAAGTAGCATTTTAGGTCATTTTAAACTGTTGGGTTTGGGGTGAAATTTCTCCCTTCTGACCAGAAAAAAATAAAAGACAAACTGACAAGCTGACATTAACTGAAGCTTAGGGGTCATTTACAAGTTCTAGTCCTTTTAAATTTTTTTGATTTAGAGAAATTTACCCTTAAATCAATAATACTCATGGTCAATTGAGCCCTAAGTAATACAAAGCCTTGGAAATGTCCTTGGAAAGAGAAGGATTTTTCTATATCTGAGAAATGCTTTCAGAAATGTCAAAAGTAGTATCAAACTCTGTGGAAAAGGCAAATAAATGAAAATTTGTTGGAAGCCATCAAATCTACATCCACAGGTGCTTTCTGGGACTGGGAGTAGTTGGGGTACTGGAAACAAAGCACAGTTCTCCCTCACTTAGTTGAATTGATCTCAGCAGAGGCTGAAACTCATTAGCATCTCTCCTCTGTTAGGTGGCCTGTGTGGTTAGTTGTCAGTGTTGAGGCAGTTTTTAGCTAATAAGGCATTTAAAGACTAGGAAGGTAATTAGGGGACTGGAGCATCTCTCTTACAAGGAAAGGCTGAGTCCTTAGGCTGTTTAGCCTGGAGAAGAGGACTGAGAGGGGATCTTATCAGCAGTAATAAATAGCTAAGGAGGAGGTAGGGCCAGACTCTTTTCAGTGGTGCCCAGTGACAGGACAAGGGTCAACGGGCACAAGCTGGAACACAGGAAGTTCCATCTGAACATGAGGAAAAACTTCTTTCCATTGAGGGTGACGGAGCCCTGGAACTGGCTGCCCAGAGAGGTTGTGGAGTCTCCTTCTCTGGAGGATTTCAAAACCCACCTGGATGCGTTCCTGTGCAGCCTGCTCTGGGTAGCCCTACTTTGTCAGGGCGGTTGGACTAGATGATCTCCAGAGGTCCCTTCGGACCCCTACTATTCTGTGATTCTGTAATCATATGTATGGTATCCTTCGTTGTTTTTCACAGGAATTTCAGAACTGATGTGGCTTAAACTGAGTCACATTGTAGGGGCAGACAAGGGGAAATCAGATGTGGTCTTCTGCTTATCAAAAGGCATTTGAAACTCTTCTGTAGATAAAGCAGATTTGTGTCTGAAATAGTGTATTAACATTTTTACTAAAATATGCTTTCACTGTCATTGTGTTCAGGGATGTGTTCACTTGCAAGTGCAGGTGTGCAACTAAAAATGTCTGAAAATTCATCAATAAAATATTTAGAAACTGCATCAACACTGACAACTCACTTCACACAAGCCACCCAGGAGACATCAAATGACAATGAACTTCAGCCTTTGCTGAGGTGATATCATAGAGTACGTCACTGAGTTGAAAGAGTAGAATCTACCCCAAAACACTGATGGTTCAAGAACATAGCATTGCTGAATATATAAATTGAAGTTATGCACGGGGAACCAACTTTTTGCATCCTGAAATATGAAGCTCTTTTCTTTATCATCCCATGTGCATCTAAAGGGAATGGATGGAGATGGAACTAGCCAGGCTCCAGAACTGACCCAATACAGTCAGCACCCAAAACTAAAAGCATCACACTAACACAGTGCCTTTGCTTGCACTTAACCCAGAGTGATGTCATTGTGATAAATTACTTGTACACACAGAGCTAAGGTGCTGGGTGTAATGGAGATGGCTTGAAAGGACATATTTAGGAAGTGTGTTATGCAGCCACGATGCTGACAATGTTCAGAATCAATAAATGCCACGAAGACCATGTGCCATGGAAATCAAGGAGAGACAGGCAGTCAGAAGTAACTATTTAAGTTGTATCTTCTGCTGTGTAACACAGGCACAGGAATAAGCTCCTGGGTAGCCAGTGATATCAACTGCTTTTTTATTGCATAACTATGCATTTAGAAACCCTCTGGGACCCTGACACACTGCACCCTATGAGTTCTTCCTCCTACTGAAACCTTCTTATCCACATCTTCAACCTTTTGTTGATGTTCTGCCTACACTTTTTTCAAATTTTACAGGAAAAAAGTTTCATCTCTGCTCATACAGCTGAAGTTTCTCCCCCTTTCTGACAAACAGCAGGAAAGAAGAGGCAGGGGATTAGAAAAGTCTCAATCTTGTTTTAGTGTCAGTAAGAATTTCACATAAGTTACAACAGCAGTTCTCTATGATACTATTTTTATAAAGAACATTTGTAAATGTTATGTAAACTGCACTTATTGGCAGTACCTAAACTTCTCATTGCTTTTCATGGCAGAGGAAAGAAGATATTATAAATATGCAAAATAAGGCACTATTACATTAACATAGCTAACTCTAATAAATTGTAAAGCTTTGTAGAAAACAGAAAACTGCTAATGGAGTAACGCACATTCGTTGATTCTTGGAGCAGACACTGGCCATACATCATGTACCAAAGCAAGTGCTAAGTGCATCAGCACATAGCATTATGTAAACTTCTTTTATGGGCAAGATTAAATTGTTATCAAAGCAGTCCATACTGAGGCTGCTGATTGGTTCCAAGAGCCACTGATTCTCTTTTCTACTTTTTGTTTGCATATAGGAGACTATTACAGGGACTCCAGTGTTTGGGGTTCTCATTAATATTTACATCCTTAAAGCAATACCTTCATGGCAGTTGACCACCAGATTATCAGTAATGAAAACTGCCCTTCCAAAAGAACCAGCCCAGAGGTCAAAAGCACAAGATGCAGTAATTCCCTTCTGGCATCCTGTCTCACTCCAGCTTGCCCAACAACCTTAAGAAAGGATTATCATGTGGTCTGTCACTGCATTTCTTTGCTGCTTTGACCAACAGAGGCATCAATAAAATGTATTACAATGGGCAAAAAATGGTGTCGACTCATGGCCCACAGGAACTGAACAAACCCATCAACTCATTGCATGTAGAGCACTGAAAACAGTGACAAGATAAATGATTTTTGGTCACTCTAGTCTAGCATGGATTTGAATGAAGGAGTAAAGAACACAGGCTCCTGCAGAGGTGGTTAATGCCCATATTTCTCAAAACGTGAATTTGTATGTAAAGATCTAGATTCAAGCATTATCCTCTGTGTGTTCCTGCACTGCAATTACCCATATTCTTAAAACTAAGCTGAAACGGAAGCCAAAATATTCCACCTGCACAAGTGGTAGGAACACCAGGAACAAAAGGTAAGTCACCCTTCTAGGAACAAAACCAATCAAATTGCATACCTCCAGACAGGGCATCAGGATAGTCAGGTGCCATAGCTGTACTCTGATACATTCTGCAGCTTGGTAAATTTGGCCTATCCATCCTCGTTAAGGAATTAAAAGAAGTTAGAGCCAAGTTAAAAGGATGAACTGCAGATTGAAAGTCATTGGGTTGTTGATGGTCTTTATGCCAAATAAAACAAATTATAGAGCTTGATGGAAAGGAAATCTCCATATTTTGCCATCCATTTAATTTGTATGGTTCACTTGGCACAAATTTTTTCTCCCCTTTGACATCAAATGGACTTTTAAACTGAAAGTGAATTTTTATATTAAAAAAGCTCTGTCTGTAAAAATGGCCAAATTAACAGGAATGAGCATTTTCACACAGGAGAAAATGATTCATTAGCTGCTCTTTTGCCATTGTAGAAGAGCCCATTTTTGACTTGTCCTCAGAGAGTCCAAGGATGCTTATAATACAAGCAACATTTAGAAAAACTTCATTACACAAAGAAAATTCCAGGCTTCTTGAGAGGGTTCAGTAGTTGCTTTATTCTGTGTGTGTGTGTGTGTTTATACACAAAATTAGGTTCTAGAAAAGGGAAAGTGCATTTATGCAAAAAGCAATTCATCAACCACTTCTGTGCTCAGAATTCACTGAGGTAATTTAAATACTTTAATGGCAAGGTAGTTTAGGTAAGGGATGCAATAAATGTTTCCCCCAACCCCTCCAAACAGTTAGAGTAATGGAAAATGTATTGTCTAAATGAATCTTCTCAGTAAAGTAATTCTTGTTTTAATTATTCATCGGTTAGAAAATATGAAATATAATGATACAGCAAACTTCTTTGGAACCCCTTTTCATGTTGAGGGAGCACTCTTACATTATCTGGAGTTTTATGCTGGCTGTAACTAAAAGACTAACATAATGCAGTGCACGGCACTAATCTGTTTCTCCTAACATTAAATGTGCAGCAAGTAACTACCACCATGAGCAGACCCTTTGGATCTATTATTTGTAATATTTTCACCATGGCCTTGACCTTAGTGATGTCAGGTATATATTACGTCTCTGCTATAATTTACTATTGACATCATGGATTAAATTTGTTGTTTCAGCTAATGCAACAGAGCAAGCAAGGTAGATTGTGAAACAAAGCCAGCTGCTGAAATACGAGGGTTGTCAAGTATAAATTTACAAAAGATATTCAGACTGAGTGCAGAAGACAAAAACAAATGGACAGAGAAGCTGTTTTTGACAGACTGCAAAGGGCTAGAGACTTAAACTTGAGCATTGTAAATCCAAATGTCACAAAACACTGTTACAGAATGTGAGACATGTCTATTTCTCAGGAATATAAATGGTGATGTGAAACCAAACTTTCAAAACTGTGTATTTTTGAAAAGTCTATCACTATGTCCTGATAAGAAATTTAGAGATCTTTTCCTCTTAGCTTTAAAAGCAGGGAAATTAATCATTTAAATTCAGTCACCAATATAATAGCTGTATTTGGGGCAGGTAGATTATAAAAATAGCAAAAAAGTAGGCTTCATATGGTTTTTTGAACTTCTAGAATAATACATTAAACTGACTGATGTCTTCTCTTGGTGAAATTTAGCCAATCACATCTAATTAGTTCTTGCTTGGGTATTCATTAGATAGATGGTATTCTTCAGCTAAGTTATGTGTCTGTGGAAGAACAACTCTACATTAAAATAAAATGCTTTATTATTTCACATATATTATGTTATTCACATATGTCAGGATGGGTTCTCTTGCCAAGGATTTGCTGTGGTTTCTAGAATGACGTACCTACCTCACCGCCTGCAGACGGAAATCAATAAAGCAAGACATCCACAGAGCGAGGTGGGCAGCAGTGCACATGCCCGCCCACTGCTGAGGCCAGGAAGCATCCTGCAGTTACTTCAGTTTCCAAATTCTCAATTCATGAAGCAAGTAACTGAGGCTGAAAAAAGAGGTGCAGCATGCTGGCCAAAGCCTCCACCTTGGAGATTTTCAGCTCTGTGTTTGACTCAGCAACAAGCGTGTGCTTTCTTATTTCTTTACAGCTTGAGGGAATAAATCTAACTTGAGGAAATTAAACTCTGACTCCATGTCCTAAATAAGTTGTCAGCACAAGTTTAAGAGGAACATATCATAGTCATAGAACCATCAATGAAGTAACTTTGTGTTCTACTGAAATATAAAGAGAGGACACCATTTTGGGTTAAATGCAGAGACAGGAATGACACCTTTCTCTGTGATATTTGGAGTAGAATCATAGAATAGTTCCAGCTGGAAGAGACCTTCAAGATCATCAAGTCAACCCTGTTCCTAGCCATATCAAAAACCATTAAACCATGTCCCCAAGCATACCTCCAGGGATGGTGACGCCACCAGCTCCCTGGGCAGGCCATTCCAATGCCTGACAACCCTTTCTGGAAAGAAATGCTTCCTGATATCCAGCCTGAACCTCCTCTTGTTCAACTTCAGGCCATTTCCTCTTGTTCTGTCACTTGTCACCAGGGAGAACAGACCAACTCTTGCCTCGCTACAACTTCCCTTCAGGTAGCTGTAGAGGGCAACAAGGTCTCCCCTCAGCCTTCTTTCCTCAAGGCTAAACAGCCCCAGATCCTTTGGCCTTTCCTCATGAGACACATGCTCCAAACCCTTCACTAGCTTTGCAGCCCAGCCCGCCTCTGGACCCTCTCCAGCACCTCAACATCCTTCTTATAGAGAGGGGCCCAAAACTGGACACGTTATTCCAGGTGAGGCCTCACCAAAGCTGAGTACAGAGGAGTACAGAGTACCTCAAAAACATCTGCATTTTGCAGAATCCTTTCCTCCAGTGCAAATCTAGTTGTGGCCTGACTGATGGGATGGCTACCTCTAGCAATCGAAGGGCAGAGGATATGGAATAATGGCTAGCAGGAGTGGACATTGTGTCAAAAGTGCTCATGGTTTTTTGGGGGATTTTCTGCTTCTCAAAAGTGCTCATTTTAAATAAAAATTGGGATAGGTTAAAGCAAGGTTTTGACACATGACCAAAAGCAATGCTAAGACAAATAGTCATTAGCTTTTTCCTGTCAAAGGTGTTGTGGGAGATGATCAATGTAGGCCAGACCCAGAGAGATTCCACACACCACTGACTGCAAACACCTATCTGGAGCAGCTCAGATACACTGTGCTGTAAGAGGTAAGAGCAACAACATGCCACATGAGCTTAGCATTAATTTTGATTCATTTTGCAGATCAAGCATGAAATGCCTTTTGTAGTGCTCTCTGTTGCTAAACGATTTGCACCAGTTTAGAATTTTCCAATCTTGGCATCAATTATTTGTGACCATTTCAGGCAGCTAATCTAATTTTGGCAGTGCAGTATTCATATCTCAGGCTTCATTCAGCCTATATATTGATTTCCTCTAAGCTGCTTTTTTGGGAAAATCTCTTACACTGATACACCTGGCCAGCAGATGTGGCTCTGCTATTGTATGTGATGCAATTAATCTGGAAGGCTGGCGTCACAGGACTTTCCGTGATGCTGTGGCAGCATTATTTTGATTCATTAGTGTCACTTCTTCAGCAAGTTGTAATTGGCAGTGCTATATTGTTCCTGTAAAAAAAAACCCCAGTCATTGTGGTGGTAGAAAAAAGAATGGCATATTTTCTTTTCTGAGGAAAACAAAGGTTATCCTTGTTTACACATCTAGTGTAAATCTAAAATGAACAAGCTCCATCCTTAATTTACCCCTTCTACCTCGCTGCAGAGCCTAGGTGTTAGAGGACAGCGCTGAGATGCAGTCACCAGACAAAAAGTGTTTCCTATTATTAATGGCTGGAGGAGCCCTCTGTGTAATCAAAGGGCACAGCTGCGGTGATATACGGCCAGTGACAAACGGAGAGATCTTTCCTTCTCGCTGCTACAAGCTTACCAGCTTGCAGCCAGCAACTTCCAGCGCTGTATATCTGCAAGATAAATAGCACGAGATATGAATATACACAGTGCTTACAGCCTTGAAAAGTATTGTTATATCCCCCACATACAATCATTCTAAATATGACGCGAGTGCATTTTTCACAATTTCAGAGCTATTCTTGATATTTGTAAATAGATGCAGTTTCTGAGCAGAGATTTAAAACCCTCTAATGGTGCTGCTTTCTAAGGTCTGGTTTGGAAGAGAGTGCTGTACAACTGATGGTGTCAGCAGCGCAACTTCCGTGAGACTCATACTCTCCTTTGCAGTGACAAGGAGCGCTGAACCTCTCTATGAAAGGAATCAATCAGCTAAAGAATATACAAGAAATTATTTTATTTTCTGTTATGCACCTATGCCAAAGCAATCTAAGGGAAGAATGCATTCTTTCAAATATGTGTGCATTTCAGAAAGAAACGTGTTAGCCATTTCTTCTGTAGTTGTTTCTAGGCACATTCTAGCCATTTCATTTTACAAAGACAGCTATTCTGTGTAGTACCATTTCCTTAAGGTAAGGAGGTATCTGACCGGAGACAAAACTTTAAAGCTACACAGGGAGCAATTGCCAGTGAAAAATACGGCAAAGAAAGGTGCTCGGTAAATAAAAAGTGATGTGCCCTTTTGCCTGGTTTGACTTTGCTGCTGTTGGTGTAAGTGGGTCCAGATTTCCACAAACACAAAACTACCGCTGTCAGCGGGTGAGGCCAGCCCTTCCACGGGCTCAGCGCCAGGAAGGTGTCCCACACACACGCAGGCACACGCAGGCACAGGCACATGGGGAGGAAGTCGGTGCCGCTCCATGACCTTTCCATGAACTTTCTAGGGGATGCAGAGATCAGTCAAGAAGGCAAAGGTCAGCATTCATGCTGGTCACAAACAAAACTCAGATTTAGCCAGTCACTGGAAGAGTTTCTGAGCCCTTGGATCATCTGAGCAAAATTCTAATAAATACATTTTGCATAGTGAAAAATTGACTCGGGCAGTGTTTACTGTCTCGGGATGTCTCAGCTTGCTGCACTCTTTTGACAACTTGTTAAAAGTTATGTTCATTTTTCCCCTGTAATATATCTATGCAGGAGAAAGATGGAGTCAAATAATATGAAGTGACACAATGTGAGAAGAATAGGAATTCAGAGTGAGCAGTGCCACTGCTCGTGTTGTGAGACACAAAAGTATGAGCTGAAGAAAGGAAATTACATGTTAGCTGTGGATGAAAGAAAACATTGAGTTAAAAGCAAGGCAACAGTAAACAAAGTCTATAATTTAATTTGTAACCGACTTCTCCAGCCTCTCACATAGTACTTGCTATCAGATTATACCACAGTGGTATCTTTATTTAAATCAAGAAAAAAAAAAAAAAACCAGAATGAAATATACAAGTAATATAATCCTACTTTCAGCAACTCAGAAGTGAAAACAAATGTGGTGATTTTGCTTCAGCTGTAGCCTGAGGTGGACATTTGCCCAAGTGACAGCACACAAGATACATTTTAGCACAAAACTCCCATTGACTTCAATGGGGCCCTGATCTATCCCAGACACAGCAAGTGCTGTATCCTAGAAGCACAAACCCCAACCATGTGAGCGTCTTTACTACAGCAGGCTGCAAGGATCTTGTTCTAAGAAATGAGTTATTAGGAACATTACTTTGTTTCCCCTTGCCTTTGCTTTTCTCACTGGCACAGTCCAATAAACTAATGCAAATAATTCAGTTCCACTTAGGGAAAATGATGAGCAAAGCTCGAGAAGGATTACAGAGATGTGAAATTTAGGTTACTGATGGCAAAGGATACCTTCAGTGTGTAATGATGTGTTTCAGTCATGGCAGGTGGCTCATCGATACACTTTTATCTAACATATGAAATTTCTGAATACATCCTTCAACTCAGAAAGTTTTCCAAGTAAAGCAATGTAAAAGGAAAAAACTTAAAATATTTTGCCCATGCATGATTATTGATGACTTCTATTTTTTCTCACACATTCTTTTTTAGAGTCATCTGGATTATTTTGACCACTTCCCCACATCTTTTTGTTCCTAAAACAAATGCTCTTTCACCAGTAATTGCTCACTCTGGGGCTCATTTAACTGTGTTTTCTTCTGTTAAAAAAAAAAAAAAAAATTTGTAATTTTGGCTCATTCTCCATCTTTTGCAGTATAATATGAGTGAAAATGTTTTTGCAAGACCCAAATGCTGCAGTTTGAAGCACTTCCTGCCCAGTCAATGACAACTGAAGTGCTTTTCAAAACAGTGAGGATCTGTCAAGAGCACTGAGGCTGCTTTGTGCCCACCCAGGCAGTGGGAAGGCAGCTTCTCAAGGCTGGGAGCTGGTGTATACACACACCCACCCAGGCCAGAGCTGGGCTGAAGCTTACAACTTCTTCATGAAGGCATGTGGGGACTGTGACCTAGATGATAATTCTGGATGAGTCTTGGGCTGGACTGGTGAAACCAAGAATAAATGAGACAAGTTCAAAGCAGGTGGTAGTTAGCATACGTAATACAGGGAGGGCTTACAGCCAGGGCTACACTTCTGTCTCCATTGCCGAGCAGAATAAAGGAAAATCTGAACTTTTAATCTTTCTGCAAATATTTTACCTCCTTTTAAAGTCCTTCTAATGGTAGCATTTACTTCATATTCCTGCCAGCACTTCTTTGTTTGGAAGTGCTCATAGATCCTAAAGAGCCTGTGGAGCCTCTTGTCCTGTCAGTCAGCAGAGAAATATTACCCAGCAGCAAATAAATGGTACTGGCCAACATTTATTCAGGGCTATGAAAGCATCTTGCCAGGGAACACTCTGATCTACATATAGTGACTTTTTTTAAAGCTGGAAGAGTCTGAGGGCACTGTAAAAGCTAAGATCATGCAAATGTTTTTAAATGGTAAATGTGATAAGTAATAGACAGTCAATGTATTAAGGTAAGAAGAGCCATCCTCCCAGTCTTTTAAACTTAACATTGGAGACAATCAGTAAATAATTAAATTATGGCAGCAGAATATACATCTGAGCACATTTTCAGGGAAGCTAAGTCTTGTCAGACAAGTATGATCTCAGGTTTTTTTGATGAAATAGAAAGTTCTATTAATAAGTTAAAAACTCCAACAAAGATACACACTGACATCAAAGGGACTAAAGCAAACAAATGGATGATATTGAGTAACTGGAAACCGAAAACCACTATCCTCTGTTGAGGCCCCACAGGCACTGGCTCTTGTTCCACTGCTATTCTATAGCTGAGGGTGACAGCAAGGCAGGGGCAGGGACACACCACCCGGACAAGAGCAGAGCAGGTCCAGCAATAGTAATCGCCATCGGCAAAAAAGTCCACTCATCTCAGACAAGTCGACAGGACCATGGCAGTTCTAAGGTCAAGTTGGGAAGTCAGGTCAGCAAGGCCCGATCAGGCTCAGCACAGCTAAAATGTAACTTCGACAAGGACCAAGGGCAAAAGGCCGAGCTTCACTGCAGCTTCCAAGACAGTGGACAACAGCTCCACACTAGGCCTCCTCCAACTTTTTCTCACGCAGCTCTTTCTCACAGATTATCTGCTTTCATGGGAGCTTAGTCCAGGGTTACACAACTGCACCACGTTAGAGTAGCCCTGGAGTGCAGGCAGCCACAGCCACGGTGGAACTGAGGGGGGGAAAACCTGCAAAGCAACTCAAGGCCTCAGCATGGATTTGGGAGTAACGGTAGCTAAACAAAGGGACACAGACTTTCAGTGCAATATACAGAGCAGGATGTGAAGACAAGAATAAGATACACAACAACTAGATTTCAGAAGGTGCTATTATACCTGCATAGAGCATTAGTGAAAATACACATGGGAACACTGGATCAGTTCATGATGTGTATTATGAAACTAGAAAAAGTTTTAAAACAAAAATTCAAATAAAAAAAAAAAAGAGTCAAGAGAACATGACTTAATCTGCTAAGGTGATCCAAGAAGGAGTTAAAAAGTGACTTACTCAAAGTCTGCAAGTATCTACATAAGGAAGAGATTTCTGATAGCAAGTAGCTATCTAGTCTAACAGTAAAAGGCACAATAAGATCCAGTGGTTGGAAGCTGCTGTACTTTCTCTAGTGTGGGCCATTAATCCTTGGAACAACCTACTGCAGGATGTGATAGATCATTTGAAGTCTTTAAATCAAGACTGCACCTTTACAAAAGAAATTCCCTCTCTCAAACAGAAAATCTACATCTGATGCAAGGTTTACATCCCGAATTGCTCAAGGATTGAGGTGAAAGTCCTTAAAATCCATTAAATTAAAGAAAAACAGCTTGGTGGAAAGAAACAGTGAAGACAAGCAAGTGGGATGTAACAGATTAGTGTGCCTTTGTCACTAAAACTTGCACAGCTATTTACAATAACAAACTTCTGAAAAAGAAGCATAAATGGGATAGGGAAAAGGTATTCTTTCTAAAATATATGTCTTCTGTCCTTTAAACACAATGTGATAAAGACATACTTTTAGCTTGAAGTTCCTTTGGTGGAGTTCTGACTGTGCACAGTGATGGTCTCGCCAGTTGTTATTTATGAAGAATGGGTTCTTGGGCATGGTTAAAAAATACCAGTTCAGTTAAATCCCATTCCTTTGAGGTCAACTTAATCATGCCTGAAAGAGATCTGTAAAACAGAAGCACTTTGAGTTTCCTACAGAGAAAAAAGGAAGGCACCAGCCTGTGGGAGAGAATACAGCTCTTATGTCAAAAAGAGCAGATGCATAGGGTGCAATTCCATGGCTGTACTTCTGAGTTCAGACCGCCTAAGTTTACGGCCAGAACTCCCATGGGGAAGGGCAGGAGTATATGAAGATATTTGCTACTTTTTATAGTAATAGCATTATATAATTCTTGTACTCTGCTTTGAAAGGACCTTCTTTGTGCTGGGAGCTGTACAAAACCAGAAAAAGAAACAAGGGAGAGGACAATCCATGCACTGGAAGAGCGCTGTTGCCCAAAGCCTCTATCACTGTGCACAGAAAACTTGAGCTGGTCTTTCAGGGCTGCTGCCAGGACAGAGAAAGGTCTCTGGTTTCCTGCCTACTTTGAGCCTGCATGAAAAATCTTTCTTTCAGATTTTATGTATGATTTTATCCTCTGATATGCAAACAGCTGCTGGATGAAAGTGTCTGTTCCAAGTTCACAGGGCTTTTCATGATCAGAGAGTAATAATACTAAAGTGCTGCGCTCAGAGATTATGCTGGCTTTGCTCCATCTGTCCCTTGGGATCCAGTAGTTATGTCCCTAACCCTTCTGTGACCTAAGCATATGTAATACATGTAGCATGGCTCGAGATAGTGTATGAGGAAATGAAAACGCATAGAGATATACCTGCTAATTTGCTATCTGCATGCCAATAAATGTGGCAGCACAGCTGCATACGCAGGCCACGTGTGTGTGCAAGCTGCGTGTGTACACCATCCCCCCCACTGGAATATGACATATTTCCAATTCAAACTGGGAGCTCTGCAGAGTAACTGTTTTATGCCTGTACTATTTCTGATAAATCTGCTGCAGTACAAACAAGAATCCGTTGCAATGATTCAGCAGAGTTCCTCCTGTCAGTTCCTTAAGTTCATTAGCCATTTCACATATTTTGCCATTTATATTGCTGGATCACTTCTCCTCTTTCCATAAGCTTACAGAAACAAACAATTAGTTAAGAAAATTTTTAGGGCTTTTCTCCCTGCATAAGCCATTTTTAGCCTTCCTTTTTCTAAAGTCTGCTGTTGGGCTGAGCAGCACTTTTACCCCCTGCAGTCTGTGTTTCACCAGTGATGGTAGCCAGATGAGGCTGTTGCAGCATGACACAAAGTACCATCTCCACAGAGGCCGAACATCTCTCTGAATTACCCCACAAGTGCTGCTGACTAGAGGAGCCAGGGAGAAGGCAAGAGGCTCAGCTGCTGTTCAGCATGTCACAGCACTGTTAGACCCATCTGTCAGTCATCACAGCCCAGATCCCACACTGAAACCTCCACAGGCTTTGAATCAAGCCTTAAGTGTAAAAGCACTCTGGGACTCTGTGTGCATGTGTGTGGTTTCTGGGTGCATGTTTTAATTTTGTTTTGTTCTGGAAATGCCAAGTATGTCCATTGAGGCCATTAGAAATGAGGTTTATATAGACATGGTAAAAGACCACTGTAGGCAAGGACAATAAAATATGAAATTATTATGAGACATAACAACTGGTTTAAAATAGGAAGTGCTGAGTTTTTCAAGTTCAGCAAGTATGATTATTTTTCTCTTTCATTTTCTGAGTGCCTGTGAGTATACAGAGTCCTAATTTGAGAACTGGAACAAACTGGGTTTGTTTATGAGCAAGCAATATAAACTCATCTATCAGACTCATCAGTACACGGGCCAAATCATAAATTACCATCTCACTGTTGGCTTTAAGAGAACAATGACACTTAACCCATGTGAGGATGTGCCCCTTATTTTTGAATCAGGAAAGCTAAGAGCTTTGCTTCTGGCAAGGACAACTCTAAAAGGAATCATTCCTAATGCAATCTGTCCTTGAAATAAAGCTCCCTCTCATCTGCATTCCCCATGTCATCTCTCATGGGCTTCAAATATAAAATTTTCGTTGTTTTTACGTGACACTGTTGGGACAGTAAAAAATATTAACAACATGATTTCTAACAGAATCTGCATGAAGTCATCACACGTTTGACTTCGTGCTAGACATAAATCCATTATCTTCCAAGCCGTGTTGCTCACATGACATTCCTACTAAGCAGCTGCAGTTGATAAGAGCTACTCTGCAGAATTCACTTTGAAGTATCTTTGAGATAGATAGGATTAAGTAGATGATGTGTTCCTTTTTTTTTTTTCTTTCCCTCTTTCCCTTTCTCTCTTGTTGTTGTCGTCATGGTCCTGTTCCTACAGAAAGGTTTGTGAACTGCGGATACCCCTGTGATATATGTAAACCTTATGAGCAGATTGTCTATATCTTACCCCTAAACTTGCTGATGTTTGAATTGCTAGAAATAACAGAGACAAATCTGAAACTGCTAAAATCAGGCAGTAAAAAGACACTGCAGTTAGCTAGTAGGACTACTTGACAATACATCTGATTTACCAACAAATGACTGTTCTATCTTTCCATCAGCTTTCTTTCAAGTCCAAGTATGCGCTGTTTTTCAATCATTAGCTTTTGAAACACGATTTCATTAGAAAGTACACTTTGGCATTGTCTGAAAAAGAGAATAGTTTATATTTTTATTGAGTGGCAACATCTCTGGCTTTTGAGACACTGAGTTGTTCTGCAGCTTCTTCCAAGGGATAGTTTTGTTGAGTGGAGAACCACATTTTTGCCCACTCGTTTTCTGCATCACTTGGCTTACACAATGCAAAGGAAGTGACTATGAAAATGCAAATGAATATCCTTGTCTAAGTACTGCTAATATGATAGCATGCTGTACATGTGAATGGTTCGGAAAATGAATGGGCACCATTCCAAACTGTGGAAACATGAGCTACGGCGAGAAAGTTGGAATTCAGATTTACTGCTTCTTCCTTCTCATCTCCTATCCTTGAATAAAAGAAAGAAACATTTATAGGACTCAAGTTTAAGTACTTTAATCTTATCAGCTTGGGCTTGTCTTTTTATTCTTCTATGTTCAAATGAATCACCTCATCAAAATTAGATTAAGATGGTAAATAAAATCAAGGTCAACTTTTTATTAACTTTCAGATTTTACCTCCCCTCTGTTTAAAAGCATTAGCTCTGAAATCTCCCAGCTACAGCTGCTGGATGTTTAGAGGCAATACTGCAGACTTTTAGGTTTTATGGATTCTACAAGAACAATATAACATGATACTGACAATCATAAACAGATACTAAATTGTTTCAGTTTGGAAACAATTGCAGTCATATAACCCTTGGTGGGCTCTTTTATATGAACTTTTATTTTTCTCTGTACAAAGGCTGACATGGGAACTATCCCCCATCCAATAGAGCAGCTTGTATTTGCTCAGGAAACAGTTAAATTACAGCAGGTCACCCCTGTTACTTCATGGAAATGCTTTGATTTGTCTTCCATACTAAAACAGTTAGAGTCATTTGTTTTACTAACAACTCCCCTCAGAGCAGAACCTCAATACTATCTTAAAAAAAAATTAACTTCACACATGACTTTGTCAAGAAGCTTATTCCCCTCTCAGGAGAGTTAAAATTTCATAAAATCTGGACACACTGTAGTTAAGAGGACAGACTTTGGAAATGTTATTTACTTTCTTTTTGCTGCCCATACTGACCATTCACCCATGGCTTTTTCAGGCAACATAAATGCAACACTTTTCTAAGTGTATAAAAATACCCGTACTTGAACAGGCTACCCAGCTTGACCATTACCAAGAGGGCACTGAGCAAAACACTGGTCATATCTCTGACCTGCATTCCAACTCATTCGAAGTCTAACCTCATGGACATGTCCACAGCACTTGAAAGACACTTTTTGAAATCTTCTGACAATTTAAAATATATTCAGTATATCCAAATATTCAGTATATCCAAAAATTGTTACTAATAGTTCAGTTAAGAACACTTTCTGGACTCGAAGGAAAATAAAAGATTTCTCTTTGTTACAATTTCAAAGCACTTCACATTCACCACAAACTGCCAGCAAACAGTAAAGCTCAGAGTACCAGCCTATATCAAGTCATTAACCTTTTAGGACTCAATCAAAGCAGTGTTGTGTGACACTTTATTAATGAATGCTTTAATGTGGTATATAAAAGCTAACAAACATAGAAACTGGGAATGATTCATCAAATTTAATATTCCATCAAACATCTCATTTTGAAGACTGACACTTTTAAAAAAATAATCAAGTGGAATACAAGTTCAGAGGAGTGCCTTTAATGAAATACATTCCCCTCTTTTTAGGATGTTTCCAAATTGTATTGAGGTACCCAACAAAAGCAAGAAAAGTGCATTAAAAAAAAAACCAACCCTGAAACAGTTATGCGACCTTCTAAGTAACATTTGAACATATTTTATGGAATCTGTTCTGAAGAGTGAAGGAAGTTGTCCTTATAAATACACTTGCAGTTTAGGTCACACATTGTCTGCAGTCATTGCTAGGAGGCAAAAGCCCTGTTGTAAAACAGCTGGGCTTCTTGGCTTAGGGCAAAGGCAAATTCCACAGCCAGAAACCTAATTAGACACTTTTGGAATTCATGGCACCCTTTCATGCTATGACCTTTTCCTTTCTGTCTTCCCCTTGCTTCTTTCCAACTCACCCCCATATGTCCTCCTCCCTCTGCCCCCCCATGAGCATTTGATCTTCTCCTTACTAAATATGTTGCTTTTTAGCATATATATCGTCTACTGGCCAAATTCAACTCTGCTAGTAATAAGAGCAACTAGGAAGTCAACAAGTTTATGTCATGGCTAAATTTGTCCTTGTGATTCATTTAACTTCTAAGCAACTCTAAGCTTATCCAGTATCCTAAAAATTTCCAAAAATATGGGTTGCAGAGAACTGATGTCAAACAATTTTATCTGTCCTAGAAAGTTTCAGAAGTCCCTCAAAAATTCTCATCTTGCCATGGAATGAAAAGCAGAATATTTTGACTTTTTCAGAACCCACCATAGCATGGTCTAACTATGCCCCACAGGCAGGATACTCACCTGAATGCAGAAAGCCCAGGTTCAAATTCCTGGAGGGACTTGAACCTGAGTCTTCCACATGCCATAGGTAGGCACACCAGCTCTTGGCCTCACATGGGCTTCTTTGTTGACTGAAGTAGCAATTCTATTCTGACCCTGACCTTTTGCATTGAAAGATTTTGTATATCCACAGAGCATTTTTCATATTGCCAAATAGGAATTTTTCAATGAATAGTGTATCACCAAAAACCCGATGACTTCCTGTATCTTCAGACAAACACATACAAAACATTTCTGAAAGGGTAATACACTTTAGTGTTTTGTGTGTGCAGGGGAAATGATATCCAAAAGCACCTAGACAAGAGAATCTAGATATCTTTTGAAATAAATAAAATGATAGAAATTAAAGGCTATTAAATGCCACTGAAGATGTATAATTTACAGGGAGATTACTATGTATTATTTTCTTAAATTATTCTTATAATTTAAGTTGTACTTCTTATACAAACTAATTTCCAGCCAAAGAGCATGTTCCCTGATGGGGGTTTTTCACTTAACTAAAAATTGCAGGATTCATCCATTAAAAAAACCCTAAGTATGATAAGTAGGATATTTTTACTGAACTGGGTAATGGAGAACTGCTGTGCTGCTCCTCAGAAATGTCTATAACTCACTTATGCCTTCTAGTATTTGTATAGTATGTTGACTCATGAATCACAGAGTAGCTATCATAAAAAAAACAATGTCTCCTTGACAAAAAATACATTTAACTCAGCTGAGATTTGCAGTAAAGATTCATGCCTACAGTTTTAAAATCACAAATGCTATTATGTTACACTTGGGGAACTGTTTTTGTAAACCTGTGCACTTCAGTAGTGCGTTTCCTGTTGCCATTCCCAGAAAACACTAATGAATTGCTTCTCGCCATGTTTCTGGAAGGATTATTCTCATTTTACAGATGGAAAAACTGAGGCAGAGGAGCTCACTAAGGTCACAGGGGAGAAGTGAAGCTCAAAGCAGAAAGCAGGGGTAAATGCTGCTTTGGGCATCTTGCGCCTGTTTTCCGTGATTGCCAACTCCAGCAACGGGGACCTTGCTTCCACTCTGACTACCTGCCAGCAGTGTATTTCCTCTAGCTGCCCTTTTTGAGATCAAATGGGCTTTTTAGACTTTTTGTTTGTTATAGAAGTACATATTTTTCCCTAGCCAAAGACATTCTGATATGGTGTGGTTTTGTAAGGAGAGAAACAGGAGAGATTAGGCAGATTTTGGTGAAATCTGTAGGTGTAGTATGGTGGGTATGGGGGTAGGTGAGAGGTGCCCACCGGGGGATGTCAGTATGCTTTTGTCATAGCTGGGTGGGGTGAGAAACAGTATTTGTCACAGTCACTGTCAGAGGGAAAGGGAAGAAAATAACTACAGGGTGTGCAGGGGAATGGCCAAAGTTGGGTTTTCCTACAAGGAAAAAGTTCATCTCTCGAGGCTTGTGAAGCAGAGGGTATCTATCAGCTGGCACTTGGAGTATGCTGCGGTTCTGAGTGAAAGGACATCCTGGCAGAACAAAGACCCAATATCAACAAAGAAAGAAACAAAGAACACAAGGCTCTTTGGGACTTCAAATACACACAATATTGCCTCTGCCACTGCAATTAGCAAGGCACAGTCATGGACTCCTCCATGACACAATTAGCTGCATGCTCCAGCTGTGGACTCATTTCCAGCATACCCCAGTCCCACGTCAACAGCTAAGACTGAAGGGGTACAGCTCCTTCCTCAGCCTGGGCCTTAAAAGACCTCTCATTTTATCTTCCAGAACAAACATGTACCCATTAATACTATTGCTATTTGCATGAGATTAAATATTTAAATCAGGGAAAAATATTGTTCATTATCATTTGCAAGTATCATTTTCATCATAAATGAAACCTCAAAGCAACACTAAGCATGCATGATTGCTACCTGGTCTGAATCATCAAGGTCCCCTGGAAAAACTAATTAGTGTGTTACTATATATCTACATAGCTTGGAGATAAATGTTGTTTGCATCTCCTTCCCTAATGACAGAATGGAGATGGTTCAGTAAAACACCCTACCTCTTAACATGCAGGGTTTGTTGTAAGAGCAGCTCAATTCATATTTCCACCAGTTTGATGGGAAGTGAACAGCAGTAGCAATATTAATCTGCAGTAACCTGTCAGTGAACTCTACAGCTAATATGATGTAGTTATGATTTTACCATCAATCAGAACTGAACAGGCCCTGGACAATCCTTACAGCACTGCCTCAAAAAATCTAATTGTGCAAAAGCTTCATCGGTTTCCAACATTTCTTTTTTATCTGTCACAGACTTTTGGCCTACTACACAACCTTTTATTATTGGTCTTATTGCATTAGCTTGTTGGACAAAAAAGAAGAGGCTAAATCTAAGAGTTCCCCTGCATTCCATCATTTGTTACCATGTGGGATCCTATTTGACAGTTACATATTATTTTAGATTTAGATAAATATTATTAGGACATATGGTATCGTGTGAACTTTTGAACCACTGATTGCCAATGTCTAAGAAAAGGCTAGCAATATTTTTACCTCTGCATTTGCATGTTCAAATGTACAAGAAATAGATAACAAAAATGGAAGAATTAAGCTTTAACTGAGGACTGAATTTTAGATGAGATGTAAACCCTGACTTTTGGGTATTTAGTTAATTGCATTCATAGAGCAGAAGAACAGTTGAAAAATGAATTATTAACAACAAACATGAACTTCCACAAAAGTCAGTGTTCTTCTAGTAATTAAAGTAACTGTTTATTATTCTTTTGGGGCATTTTTAGTACAATCATCTATTATGTAGTTTTGTAGCTTAAATTAGACGTGTGTGTGTGTAAATATCATAAAAGCACAGACAGGCATTCTCAGCGAGAATACTTCTTTCAAACACTAGCCTTAAAAGCTTACAACTTGTGGTAAAATACACTACAACCATACTATTTCTGGTGAGTTTACCATGCAAGAAGTTCTGGTGTAACTTTTGCAATTTTAAACGTATAAAACCATCAAGGAAGATGAACTATTAACATTATAACTTTAGTCATTTTACTCTTTTGCATCTTAAATGTAATCAGGCTTTTCAGAACTGAAATTGCTAATCAGCATCTTGGATAGAGGTTTCCATTTTGAAATGTGCACATTTAGACATAATAGCTGGCTGTAAAGAATATATTTATATTTGTGATTTAATGTATCACAAACTTTGTATTTGATTTCATTTAGCTTTACCAGAAACTGAGGATATTTTTGCTAGCATGATCTATTTTGACAGCAGTTTTACAGCTGCAGAAAAGCAGAGAGTAACAAATGAGGTGTCCATACAATGCATTATGTAGTCCTTAAAGAAGCATGTCTTTTTTACAAAACAATTTTTTACAGCGTTTCAAATTATTTCATCCTTTCTAACATGAGCTCAATTCATGCAAAGCAACAAAGATTATGCATACACAGACCACAGACGACACATTCTCTTCTGCACTATAGCATTTGTTCATTAATTTAGCAAACTGTATGCAAAATTGACGGAAAATACATTTTTTTTAAAGAATTCTGACTTCAAAGAAATATTTCTGACTATATGAACATCAAATGAATAGCTGCGTTTTAGCCCTCAATCAATCACAATGTAAAGTACTTGTAATCTAATAAAAATAGCCATACAAAATAAGGAAATGGCTGTTGCATCCTGTTAAAAACATGCAGGAATGCAGCTTTAGAACTACTGAGAGAGACGAGGTTGTAGAAAGAGAAAAACAGGATGCTAAATTCCTACAACAATTAGAAGCAACTGATTTTTTTTTTTTAAGCACCTACTGCCACCCGTGATAATTTGTTCAACTGCCTCTAGGGGGTTCTGCGCAACTGCAGAACCCCACAATTTTGAGAGCACCTAAAAACAGATTATCAGAGATACAGGTGAGCGAGGAGTGAGATGCATTTACAGTGATGTTGAAAACGTCTGGCTGCATCATCAATGCTGCAAAATTGATTGCTGCACTAGCCTCAGTGTTCCCTAGAGCAAAAATAGCAAAAGAAAGTTCTTCAAAATTTCAGCCCCTTCAAAATGTGTGCTGTCATTATGTCAATAATAGAAAAATTAGTTACAATTAGTTATAATTAATTGCATTAAACTGCATATATTAATTTCTTAGGAAACCGTACTCAAAAGCCAACCACAAAATTATTCACTTCCCTTTATGTTTTTAGCAATTATTTAACTTCTTGGTTTAGAAGGCTGTCAGTAAGGAATGCTAGTTTTGCCTCATAATTTCATATTTCTCTTTTTTCTAGGGGTTAGATCTTTACTACCACGTGCTAAATCCCCTCTGTACCTCTAGAACTTACTACAGAATGTTATATAGGGTACATGCTTATTTTTTTTAAACAAATCACAAGACTGAGAAAAACAAAACCAGAATGAAAAAAAGAATTAATAGTTAGTGCAGTGCAATGTTTCATGCCTGGCCAACCACAAATATAGCAATAGAATTATAAGCTCAGTTGGTTAGAGAACAATAAAGCTACATCCATTCGAAAGCGTTCGAAGATTAATAACAGCACAATTAAGAAAAAACCTCAAGCCATTCTTTAATGAATATTTTAACAAGAGTAACAACATTTGGGGATTTTTGAAACTAACAACAACTCTTTTAGTCTGGATTTTTCAAACACAAGAACATGTAGTCAGAAATCCTGATTTTCTCCAGAGCAGGTCAGCAAAGGAAAGGCTGAATATTACCAGAGCCTGCTAAATTATTCTGGTTTGCTCTGATACCTGAAAAACAGCTCACATGTTGCAACAAACGAGTCCTCTTAGTCATGGCTGTCACAAGAGGGTGATTCTTACCCAGATATATTCGTAGGAAAATGGATAGAACGGGAGTATTCAAATAATTCAGATAATGCAGATTTTTTTAACCTTTATTATGCACATGGCCTCATTTTATGTAAAAGGGAAATAAATGAAGGTTCTAACTGTCACGACTTCTACTGTGAATTATAAAACACCTCTTGCTATTCAGTAATTGGGAGGCCCTATTTCAGCAGAGCACTTAAAGTCAAACCCAGACATGATGCAGAACAGGGATGGACAAGTCTAGGAATCACTGCCTGGCTGAGCTGGCCAGTTCATAGCTAAACGAGTGCTTGAGAATATTTATTTTTGGACTTGGTCCTTCTAGTGATGGAGCAACACAACTGGGCGGGGATGTCATACCAGTGAGAGAGCTACTCTCTGCTCCCCAACATGCTTCTCTTCTTGTCCCTTCCCTTCCCTTCCCTTCCCCCCATCTTCACTGTCCTCTGTCTTTGGAAATCCAGATCCAGATGAGGGCTGGCCAAAATTGAATTAAATACCCAGTGGTTTAAGCTGTCTGAGGGACTTTGGGAAAGTTTTGTCCTGGTCACAAACCACAGTTGCAGATATTCCCTGCCACAAGTATGCTGTAACTGGGTCAGGGGTTTGGCAATTCCTGTTGCATGGGAAAGCTCTCAGACAACCTCTTGAAAACACTGCCCTGCCTTCCTGTGTATTTATGGCATGGAAATTGAAATAAGATTAGTAAAAACAAAGTGATTGGCTATAAAAGGGACTAAAAAAATATACAGTGAAATTTGACATTGCCCAGCTCACAGGAGCATGCTATACTTTAGACAGAATACTGGCTATCAGCTGAGTCACTATACCTGAACATATCCTCTTTGCACTATATTGTGATTGCAATACAAGCTTGAGTGAAGTCATAACCAGCAAGCAGGGAACTAGAATTTTAAAAACTGTCAGGTTAGACTGTGACAACACTGACATATAATAGGTGCAATTTTTTCTCCTTTTGAACATGATTTTGAAGATGTGTGTGTGTTTCAAGACACTTAAAAACAACATTTTCAGACCACCAACTACCCTATATACATCACATCAGCTATTACCAATTTCATCCCACAAAATGGGTATTTATCTAGTGAAAGCAGGTGAGCATCTTCTCAGCTTCTCCTAACCAAGAGACAGTATAACAAGTCCTGAACACCTCAAAAGGGTCCCTTTTGAATCCATTTTTTCCAAAATGTCATTCAGGGATGGGTAACACGTGTACATGAAACATGGACTATCTCAGAGCCGACCCAGGAAAGAGACAGGCAATGTAAGTAATGAGTGCCTATATGTTAACTTTGTGGTCAGTCACGGGAAACCTTAGTCAAAGTACAGTCAGGTTAATAAGAATTTTTATATTTACTCTAAATAAATTTGTCTCAGCATGTATGTAAAAACAAGAAGAAGCCACGACGTGTTAGAAAAAATATGAGAAATCAAAATTCATTAAATTGTAAATAAAGTGGATCATGGTGAATCAAACATGTGCTTATTAACTTTAAAATATTAATTTTAAAATATTCCCTTTCTGATCATTTAAGTTTGTACTGAGTTAGCCTGAGTTTCACAGGAAAAGATTGCTTCAAACAATTTTTGGTTTCCATTAAGAAAATGTTGACACAATTCCTTTCAAAATTAAAAAGTTTTCCAAGGACTTTCTGAATCAAACAATTTTGAAACTGATGTTTCCTTGAAATTATTTTGGTTGCAATGACTCACTGGTTTTATGAGAAAACATACCATTGTTTTTTCATCTAAAGCTCCAGCCCAGTCTTCATGTGACTCCCTATTCCCTTGTGAAACCCCAGAGAGAGGATTCCCGTCTTGTCATACATTGGGTCCATTGCTTAATATTTCTGTGAAGTCGGTAGACAGTTTGGGAGTATTTTTAATCCTCCTTTCTACATCCAAAAAATAATCCATTGTGTTGTGTGCATAATGCAATAAGGAGATTAATGTCAAGCTTAGAAGGAACATTAACAGTAAAAATAAGATTCATAATCAGTGCATGAAAGCTCTTGAACCTAGCTCTTCGAGTGGCTATTTTCTGATACTCTGACCTTACGTACACAGCGAGGGCAGTGAACACAAGCCTGCTCTCCATTCCCATCAGGGCTCAGGGGAATTCTCTCAACCACAGCCCATCATACAGCCTCTATGCTTTTATTCTAAGCCAAGAGGCCAGTAGTTTCCTCTGTAATTGAGCTGAAGGACATTTAAAGATAATTAATAGGATTTGGTGCAACTAGTATTATTTGTTGTGTGGTGTGCATTCTAGTTTTTTATTGCCTGCTTCCAGAGCTTAAAGACTTTTTGTTTGGAAAGGTTGAATACCAACTGTTCTGAAAGTAGTCCCAAGGCAAGGCAGAATATAAATAGCTCTGCAAGCACAACAAGCTGAAGGCTCCACAGAGGCGAAAGTACATCAAGTAATTAAAAAATACTGACTGATATAAATAGAGAATAGCCCTTTACAGTTGCAGACCATATATATTAAAAATACTATCAGGACCTGAGTTGTTTTTTCATGTCATACTGATGGGAGTAATTGCATAAACAGGAAGGGTAAAGGCACAAGGGGGAACAGTCTGTTCCACATGCAGAATGCCCCCCCTTGAAGCAGGCCCACCTTCCCCACTTACTCTCAAGGAAGAAGCAGACTTTTGTCACCCCTCTGAAGAGCACTTAAGCCATATGTCTCCTTCCTACAGCACCACCCATCTTGGCAGTCCACCCCCACGCTGCTCTTGTCTTCCATAGTCTCCAGAGGACCTAAAGCTGCCAGAGTGATGGGCATGAGCTGGACACATGGCTGGAGTCCCCAGCACAAGCCCTTTATTTATGTATTCATGTATTAGACTGTTATCTACATCATGACTGCTTTGTTTTCAGAGTGTCTAGTTTCTGCATGCTCTCCATGGGATCCACAGGTGATGCAAACCCAACAACATGTGGGAGCCCTCCGCAACAGCCCTGCTATACTTCCAGGTTTTCATCCATAACACAACCAAATTCATAGCAGGAAACCTTCCTCTTGGATTAACATGTTAACTGCTGATTTTGCCAACACGTTAAAAACCTAGATTTGGCTGTTTCCCCAGATCACATCACAGACCTCTCTCTCCTGCTTTATTTAGGGCTACAGTAACTCCTGTTGCTTCACTGAGAGAAGATTACCAGATGCAGGACTGGGGGTCATGGGTGGGACACAGAAAATGAGGAATGGATGAAGACAGGTTGGGTGCAAAGCAGCTGACTGCACAGTGGAAAGCTGTGATTTTATTTTGGTCTTTTTCACAGAATCACGGAATCACCTAGGTCAGGCCACACAGGAACATATCCAGGCAGGTTTTGAAAGTCTCTAGAGAAGGAGCCTCCACAGCCTCTCTGGGCAGCCTGTTACAGTGCTCCATCACCTCTTTCTTGGGCCTTGCAAATGGGGACTGACTTTTCTTCTCCATAGGAAGTCTTGGCACGCAACCAATGCATGAGGCCTTCTGAACTCGCACAAGTCCCTGAAGGAGGGGCTAAGTAGGGCCCTACCTGACACTGCAGCACCATCCATCATGACAGCAACCACCACAGCTAGGGGACATGTTTTGTTAGTTAACACTGCCTTTGTTAGCTAGCTCTCCAGTAGCATACACTGATGGAGTTGGACAGATTTCAGAAAATTTCCCACAATAGGTAAGAAGGAGCTTATCGAAACTAGGTCAGGTCCAAACTATATACTGATTCAAACCAGTCAAAAATCTGTCCGATCATATTCAGATGATGTTCCCTGACACAGAATCTGAGGCGAGTTACCTTTTGGATTGAGACTGACACTCCTTTACTCTAGTTTTTGTCTTCTTTTAAACATATGCAAGTGATATGCAGCAGCCCTGAACAGAAAACTTACATATGTGGACTTTGTTGGTTTTTTACCCCTTTATTTATAAATATATGAGCAAGCATACACGCAGCACAAATATTCTAACAACTGCTCGTGGTGTACTGTATGCTGTACCAGAGGAATAAAGAAGGCCAATGGAACAGGGAGCATAATTTACTGTGCACTGGTCTCAGTTGACAGTGATTTCAAAGGGAACCCAGCAGATGTTTTTTTGATAAAGCTCGGGTTTTTGTTGCAGCAGCAGCAGCAAAATCCATAGCATTATTCTGTAGGACTTTGCACATCATGATTCTGCTGTTTCAGTTAGTCTTAACAGATGGAGGGTAAAAAAAAATGTTCCGCTGCATTACTTGAAATTTGTCATGTTGATTTAGTTTCATTACTGTTATTAAATTTTATTCTGGAATGGTTTACATATCAAGAATACATAATGGGTTTCTGTATGGCCTGGGATTTATTCCTTGAATGAGGAAAGGAGTCTGCTGTGACAAAGTCATAAACTCTTATTGACTTGATTCTTTGCCATAAACTTAGGATTCAGGGAGTTAGACTGAATATTAAATTCATATGATGGTTGTATTTTCATCAGGAGAATAACCCCTTCCAAAATAAAACCTCACAGTAAGTCTAGACTTATGGAATGGTTTTAGAAATCTGCTACTCCCAGTCATGAATAGAAAAATATTCTCCTAATTAGGCAATAAGGGTGAAGAGAGTAAACACAAATCTCCATATGTATTGTACTATCCAGATCCTGAAGGAAAATAAGATAAAAAATGTAACAAAAATTAAAAGTACGTATAAATACTGAAGAATTCAAATATGTGAAAGGGTGTTTCTAAACAAAGAAATACTGAACATAAAAAGGCCTATCCAAACTGAAGCTGTATTGAAGGATGAGCCAACTGAAATCCTACACCCAAACAAATTGAAATCACGGAGGATGCTCCAATTTGATTTGAGTTCAGCTTTTGGATCTCTTCTTTTCTGAAGGGACCACTTACAACTTACAACTCTAAAAAACTTCTAAATTTTATGGTATAAGCCAACACTTAAATGTGTTGTCACATTGCTGGAGGGCAATTTGCACATAGAAGAAAGTTGTCGCGTCATATAATGGATATTACTCGAGATTGCATATCACCTCAGAGAGATACAGTTTTGCTGATTTGTAAATTAATGACAAGCCACAAAAGTTCCTAATTCCTTCACAACATGACTACTCATGAGTTTCTGCTGAAAGACTGCCATCAAAGGGCAATAAATCTTCAGGAAATAATATCACAATGCTAGCTCCAAAGCACTCATGACTTTTTCCTCAACTTTCTCTGGAATATTTCTTCCAAAAGAAAGCAGATGGCAAAATACTCAGTGGGTCAACTTTTGTGTTCAAATGCTCCCCTGGGTTCCCATTAATTAGAGTCGTCTCCACACAGACACAGACAAGAACAGAAATAGCTGCCCATCCTTCCTTAAGATCACCACATTTTTCCTTGCTTCACTTTATCAGAAGTATTATTTGAGACTAGTGTTGCTATTCATTGCCTTTTGGATGCAGAAGCGTAAGGAGAGAAAATGCAAATTGATGCTTCTAACTGAAGTGGATTTGCAGATCCAGGACACTCTTGGGTCCATCCAACCCAGATCCATCTTTCTTCTAGTGAAGTCCTTGGACTTATGACCTGACCTTGCTGCTCCTCTGCCAACTCGGCTACCCAACTGGGCAAATCCAGGTCTTCTGTGGAGTCATAGATTGACTGCTGAGCTGAAATTTCTCAAGAAGCTAAATCGCTATAGAGCACCAGATTTATTTACTGGTTTACTGAGGAAAAAGAAATTCCTTAGAGGACAGATATTCAGAAGAATTCAGTGCTGACCTCATTCTGTTGCTATTGATGTCAGCAAAACCCACTGAAACAAAATAAACCAAATGATGGACGAGTCTGAAAACCTCACATGCTGTACACCATGAAATAGTTCACAGTAACTTCATTAGCTGCATTGCTGCTAGTGAACAAAGCCCGGCCAGGGTTAAGGGCTCTGGCTGGCAGCAAGCCGGGGATCACGCCGGGCCACTACAGCCCCCCGGGGTAGCGTCCACAGCCGGGTGGGTGCCAGAGACGTGCACTTGTATGCGGGGAGCCGCCATCTATCGTGTTTGTACCGAGGTGCCAGGCGTTGCCAGGGGTTACGGCGCACACAGCGAGGGACCAGGCCTGCACAACGTGGGGAAAAGCGTTTCAGCCCAAAAAAGGAAAACATTGGCTACAGAAATGCAGCAGTGAAGGCAAAACACAAGAAATAATCAAATGTTAATATAACCACATTCCTCTCCAGTGTAATGAATAAACATCAGAAAGAACGAAAAACGTGTTTCAAGCAACAGAAGGATTTTTCTAGCAATAAATTCAGATAATTCAGGTTCAACTGTACAAAGACCAACAGGAGAGCCACCAAAGACATGTGAAAGCAGCTTGGTGACATTGCCACACAGGAGGGCTGTGCTGCTGGGCTAGGGTCAGGCAGAGCCTCCCCTCACTCCCCCCATCTGCTCCCAATGCCTACAGCCACCACCAACCCCATCCCAGCAGAGAGTGAGAGTGAACCTGTGATATTGCTGCTGGCACTAACCAATCACAAGGTTCAAGCAGCCTGCAACTGGGGGGCATTAAACCTTTATGGCTCTGCATGCACCAATGGCATCACCTGAGCAGCTGTGCAAGGGAAGAGGGAAGAAGCCGCAGATGAGCCCCCCACTTTTGAGTGAAAGCAGCCAGAAAAACAGCCAACACTTAGAAGTTGACTGCTCCATCTTCAGATGACACACATTTGCCATGAGTCACCTAAATACACACTGTTTTTCAGAAGCTTTCAGTTAGCTTGACAGTCCTGTTTTCCATAAAATTCACATTCATAACAAGCAATAAAGATGGAAGTTTGCTGCAATATAAGCCATGAGTCTGCCTAAAACTTAGATCTGAATCTGAAGAGATCTCCATTAAAGGTAAAATGTAACACAGGCTTCATGCCAGATCAGTCTTTTGTTTCTTTTCAATAAGACAAAGAGTGCCAACTATGATAAAGTTTTATAAGGAAGTCATCTATTTTCTAATAACATGGCCAAAACTAGCTGCTCATCGCATGGAGGCTCGCAACAGCCGATGCTATTAATTGACCTCTCTTTCCTCCTTGCCTCTGAGTAAGACAAGAACATTTTTTATTATTATTTATTCTGCTTCTAACTCAGCATTGATATTTATTGTGTTCCATTTTAAATTAGACATTCTTCTGTCTTAAAGGACAGAATCAAATGAAAGACAGAGACCAGGCCTTGTGAAACAATAGTTCTATCAATTAACCTGTTCAAGTGCACTGCTAGCATATCTGAGGGGACTACTTTCTGAAAAAGTGAGCCTTACCCATAATTAAATTAATCACTGTAAAAATATCCCTCATAGCATAAATGTAGACGTTGATAGAAGCAGACAGCATCTCAAAAATTTGCTCTATCCAGGAGTATAATTCAGAATGGCAAGTATTAGATATGTGAAGGAATTATTAGATCAGATCTCATGCCTTTCTCCTACCAATGACCTTTATTTCCTGATGCTTTTGTGTGCTTGCTATTTTTAAATATACTTAATTGCAGTGGTAAAGTAGCTTGGGTAAACTGAATAAGAAAGTGATTCTTTATAATGGGACCTATCTATAGGTCTGTTTTGTGCCACATGGTCAATATGTCTCACTGCCAACCCTTTGCTTCCCCATCTTTAATATGAGAGATAGTAATATCTGTCTATGCCCCAAGACACTTATGCTGATTACTTATCACTTACCAAATCTTTCAAACTGAAAGAAGTGTCATGGAGGCAATATGAGACATAATTTGGCCTTTCACTGTGTTTCTTACTTCCTTTTTGTGTTGAGAGCCAAGACTCGTTTCTGATAGCTATCATGTTCTGCTCTTTCTCTCATCAATTATTTGAAGAAGTTACTGTCATCCAAGGTTATGTTTCTAATGATTTTTTTAGTTGTGTAATTTAAAGAGTATAAAATCACTCAATTTCATCTTATTGTGGAGATCACTAACTGTAATTATAAATGGAAATGATGAAATGAAGAAAAACTAGATATACTCTAATCCACTCCCAGGGTCTAGAATAAGAAATCCAGGTGAGTTATGCTTATTTTAAGCATAACGTAAGTACACCAGCGCTTTCGGACAGTAAGACTGGCATCAAGTTATGGTGCAAAAATTTGGTCACAGCAAAGATTTTGTTTTCCTCACAAGATGGTGGATCTGTATTAAAAAGAAATTGTCTTCTGACTATTTGGTCAATGAAAACTTACAAAGTAAATATAAACACACCTGAAAATCAATGTCCAAACCAAGAGACACCCCTCCCCAAAACCTTCAACCCTTCCAAACCAATTGAAAAAAACATATTGCAAGACTTTATGTTATCCAAGGAGTTCAAGGAGATTGACCTTGACTCTTTCAAGGGCTTTTATAAGTATACTTTGAAGAAAAGAAATGCTAGTGAAAACAGAGCCTTTCACATGAGAGGAATAAGCAAAAAAAAAAAATCTGAAATGGTTCTGAGACCAAGTTTCTTTTCAAATATTTCCTCAGTGGGAAAAAACAAGAAGAAATGGCTGGAGCACTGAGGGAGGGTGGGATGAGGATCCTGTGAAAGAAACTGCACCTACTGGTAAAGGACGCATAAGGAATCACATTCGGGAAATGTGAACAAATAAAAAAAGCTGGACAACCTGCATCCTACAGGACTTATTAGCTAAACTTTTTGTGTTTACTGTGAATAAGACAAATAACTGAAAAATTAGAGGAGAGGGAAAGATTAACATTACCACTTTTAACAACAGCAAGGGTACTGCAGCCAGACACTCTCTTGTAAATCCAGTTTCTGTTCCTAAGTCACTTCTGACTTCAGTGAGCATAGGGCACAGTGCCTTTAGCAAGGACAGAGAACTATCTCAAGCACAGATGAGCTTTAATATGATGTTGTATCTCACAGGATCTTAGCTGAAAAAGTAATTCACATTGGCTTGGCCATTTCCACGTGGCTTTCAAGTTGCTGAAGTGATGAAATTACAGGAAATAAGCTGCAACGTAGCAAGGTAGTGGGAAGTGTCTTCTGGCTACCATGTGGATGACTGCTAGGAACAGTCTTTGTTGGACTTCTTTATTAATGATCTGGAAAAGAGAGTGCATTGCACTCAGATGAAACTCACAGATACAAGTATGAAAGGTAGAAGGATCAGTGTACAAACAAAATAATAGAAAATTTCCTAGAGAAGATAGAATTATGGAAAGAAAATAACTAAATGAGAGTCAGCTTTGAAAAAATGCAGGCTAGGAGAGCATCTGAGGAGTAGTAACAGGAAGGAGAAATCTGGGATGCAATAATGATGAAAGAGATCAAAGGGAGATAGGTCACCTAAATGACATGAACTGGCAACATGATATGGTGTGAAAAGGCCAGTGTAATATTAGACAAATAGCATCACATTACTGAGAAAGGAAGAAATAGGCACTTTCTACATGGTGCTGGTACAGATCCATGTGCAATATTATATGCATTTTTGGATATTGACAAATTAAACAATTCAGAGAAGAGTACCAAAAATGATCCAAAGACTAGAAGGATTGATTTATGAGGAGAGATTAGAAGAGTTAAATATATAAATTACTTGGCTAAGAAATGATTAATGGGGAACATGATAATAGCCTACAAATATTTGAAGACCACCAGTGAAGGAAAGGCATTTTTCAGCAGGATTCATAGGAAATAGCAAAGAGCACAGAGAGTGTCTGAGAAGCAAAAACATGTTCTGAGTATCAAAAAATGCTTCCTGAACACAAATTATGATAATCTGTGGAATATTTTCCCCAGTGGAGGGCACAGGGAGCTTTTACCTGTGGCTCTTAACTGCAGACTTGAAAAATCCCATAGGAAACTATGTGCCCACAACTCCAAAGGTCTGGACTCAGTGATCTCTCTGATCCACCCAAGTTTAGCCAAGCTGGGTGCAGTCTACAGCTCCCTTTTCTCCAAGGAGATGAATTTGGCATAGGAGAAAGGACTGTATTTTACAAGATGCTACATTCTTACTTGTGTTTCTCCCTGTGCTGTTTGCTACCATGGCATTGATCAAACTGAAATAAACAATAGCTGCTGTTAGAGAAGTATTTTTATTACTTGAGGGTTGTGGTGGAAGTCTCGGCACCTGTTTTACCGCCGCGTGTAGATAACAGATCAGCAGTCTGATATCCACTGAGCTTTTCGGTGACTCAGCTGGGTTCTTGATGAGCATAAATATTAAGCATAAATATTAAATGTAAATATTAGACATGAGTGCATCTTCCTTCTTTTTAAGGTGAAATAATAACTATATAGCAAAACTTGACTACTCTGGTTATGTCAGGAAGCTCATGGTTGGCTAATAATACTGAAGAAGTGATAGAAGCCTGGCAAGGCATGGAGCTAGAAGGCAACTGGAAGCCTCCTTCATCCAGCCACAGGGTCTGATCCAGGGAGACACAACACTGTAACACGTGTCATGCAGCAGCAACAAAAGTTTTAAATCTTGCAGCTCCCTTAGCTAGATATATCTTCCAAACTTAGATTAATTGTGAATCTTTCATCTTCAGCCATCTCTGAAAGGCCTTATCTTTATCTCTGCTTTCAGAGGTCCATAAATTTCTCTGTGTTCAAAGGCTTCATCCCTTCCCCCAGTCCCTCTCTAGTTCAGATATCCTCAAACTCCAGCACGACTGGCAAGTCTGTCTGTATTTAATCCCTTTCATACTTACTTCCATGTCGTCCACCAATTTCCTTCCAACAGTTCACCTGCTCAGTTCATCCATGCTGAACCCTTCTGTTGGCAACTTCCATTCTACCAAAAACTTTCCTCTCGTGGGCATCAACTTTCTTTTTTCCTGCTACATCTTTCAACCTTGCTGTTCCCCTTCCTGTGTGCTGCTCAGCTTGGAATACACCTATTTTCAGGAATTCCCTGCAGATGCAAGTGGTTTAACCAGGTGGTTTCTGAAACACCCTGGTACTGGCAACTTGGAAGATTTAAAGGCAAAGTAAATTTAAAACCATGAAGTTTGTTTGAATGGTTTGACTTTTTCTGTGGTGGACATCTTTTCCTCTCTCCAGAGCAAAGATTATCCGTAAATTGTTCCTGATGGTTATGCTTGAAAAAGCTAGTGAGAAATATATTCCACTTTGACACTTGTTTTCTGCTAAGTAAAGGGATTTGAATGGCTAAGCAAAAATGGATTTAGTTTATAACCAAGCAGCTATGTGTTCAGTGTCATTTTTATTCATGTTTTTCTACATCAGACACAACTGATTCAGGTGGATCTGTCCTTGTACACTAGGTTACCATAATTACACACTATACCCATTTCAAAATTAGTTCCAGCTAGTTAGCTTCACTGCAAGACAATACACACTGCCAACTGTGAATTCAACCTAGTCTGATGATGGATTCATATAAACAGCAAAATCCATTATTTATACACTGTAGGAAAATAAACTCTCTGGCTGGCCGGGGATATGAAGCATGTGAAGGGTTTTCATTTCAGATGGTTGGAAATTTTAAAGTCAAGCAGCTTTTAATCAACATACTATTGAAAACAAATTTCAGCAATTGCTTTTCTTATTCAGCAGTGGTACAATGTAACTGAAAATAGAAGCTCCAAAAGTTTTATGGTCTATTACTCAACATGTGCTTATAATAAATTAGATGTAAATAGCAGTTATTTTGTACCAAGAAAAGCAAGAAAAGACAACCAGTTTCAATAAGCTGAAAGGGCTGAGAAGCGGACCATTTCTGACCTACTGTTCTGAAGTAACTCCTATAATTCAAACACTCGATGTATCATTGTTTTCTACTATTACTAAGTTACAGTAGTATCTAGACACTCAAGTCCCATAGCACTAAAAAGGTTTTTAAAAAGTTACCTAGAACTAAACACTATTATAGTTTAACTCTTAGTGTCCACACCAAGGTTCAAGCAGGCTCTTGTCTGAGGAGGAGCTGTAAGAGATGTGCAGAGGGGTGACTAGCGCTGGGATTACTCCATGTGCAAGCATTCACACCCAAGGTGTGGGCACCCTGCCTCAGAGCTGAGCTTCCCCAAGTCTGCGAGGGCCCTTGTCACACTCTGCTATGTGCTGCTGGTGGGCACCAGGCACTGAACAGAGCAGGGCTGCAGCAAATGCCACTCACTGTTGCATCTCAGATCTTCTAATGGAGATGGGTACCTTACTCCCAATGAAACTAAGGTTATCTGGGCTTGAATAGCCACAGTTACAAGAATAAAGGAATGAAGAAATTGTTCAACCTAGAGGAGTGGAACAATGAGCAGCTCCCCCCACATGCAAATTCACTAACGTAAAGTGAATTCTCTTCTACCTGCAAGTAAAAAGAAGACAAGCTGGTTTTATTTATGTCTCTGAAGTTTCCTATACTGTTAACAACTTTCCTTTAACTCTAGGTGAAGACAGATAATTATGAACCACACAGACAGCCTGTGAAGATGACACACCCCACCAAGTGACCTAGATATGGCCTACAGCTTTTCACACTGACATTGTAAGTGTTGTAAAAATCAGTCATGGATTCACCATCTGTAGTGACAGCCTCCATCACCTCCCTCTGTTAATGCCTATCCTGCTTGCCCATGCTGCAGCTCTGGAAGCTTATTAGTTAGTGCCATGTCATGGGTCCTCTTTAGTTCCTCAGCTCAGGGTGCTGGTTGGAGGGAGCTGGGTGCTGCAAAAACCAAACAGATGCTAGAAGCCTGCCTATGTAATATGGGATGTGTCACTGGCTGGGAGGGCAAACATTCCCTTTGGGCTGTATATCCTTCTGAGGGGAATGACAAAAGCATTGCAGAAGTTTGTGAAGATTTCCTAGAGAGCTGTTTGGAGTAGGCCACTGGTAAGACTTAGGGATTGTGAATTGGAACAAAAATCTCAGTGAAACAGCACAAGAATTAATTACTTTTTTTGTGACTAATTATAATTCATCATGAAGAAAAAAATCTAACCTCAATCCAAAGGCAATTTTACAGCAGTGATTGCTCTAACACAAGCAGCAGGCAGCATGGGAGGTGCCAGCCCAGAGGAAATGCACGTGCAGCCATCAGCAGGGGATGAACAGGAAGACAAAATCTAAAAATTCAAGTGAACTCTTCAGCAGAACAGTAGACAGTATTGCAGCTGATGGCGATAAAAGTGTTTATCAGAGAGAAAAGCAATATGTGCTTCTTCAGGTTGGACAGTGATGCACAGACCAAGGCAGTACAGGAATCCAAATTATTCACAGCAACAGAAAAACCAAAGGAAGAGGATAAAAATCTATTACTGGGTAAAAGGATGCCATTCTACAGCTTTGTCAGGAAAACATCATCACTGAAGAAGCAAAAGACAAGAACAGTTCAAGAAAAATTTCAGGATATTTTCCATAGCATAGTGACAAATCGCACCTTTTCCTGTTTGTTAGTTGCAACCTGTATCTCCAGTAAGGAAAGGCTCAGTGGTACATTTTTATCTTTCTCCATTTACTTTAAGATGAAAGTCAGTGGAAACACACATCTGCCTCTTAGCACACATACAGTGGCTGGTGGTGCCCATTCCCAGCACCCACTGTGGGTATAACGGAAGAATTTATTTGGGATTTTGCTTAAAGGTACTGGTAAAGTATTTTCTCCTGTATTGAACAGAATTACTGAGAAGAGCATGGGAGGGCTAGTTAGGCATGGATGAATCTGTGAGAAGGACTGAAGATGTCCTACACTACCTGAAAATGAGAAGTGACACTGGGGAAAATCTTTATATAAAGACTTGTCACGTATGCCAAAATCAAACTAAACCAAGCAAAAGCCCGGAGAGCAATGGTTCCTCAAAGGCAAAGTAGCCATTGGCTTATGTAGGCTGGGAAAAAAAGCCATATATCCTATGCTAGTTTTCTTCCTTCTCTGAGCTAGCCCAAAGAGATGTAACAGATGAGTGTATGTGTCAAAAGCAGTGAATTAGTTGTGATGCAGCTGACATAACTGTAACTGACAGTGACATTATTTAAAGTAGTTTGCAGTTAAATATACACTTAGATAAAATCTTGCCAAGGGAACAGTTCCTACCCTAATACTTTGGTGCCAGATTAATAAAGAGTTTATTGAAAAGCACACAGAGTCACAGCCTGATCTGTATTTAGAACAACCAAGTTCCAGAGCAGCACCAGTGATACATGGGACTGTCACCTGAGGACATTTTTTCTCCTACATAAAACTGAAATCAAAACTAGCTACATTATTAGACACTGGAGACTTGTAGAAATGGAAGGTGAGAGAGAAAACTCCTCAAACTCAATGTTCTCAAACCCATCTCCTCCCCGAACAAGGCTGAGAGCTGGTACTGAACTTTGTGGGGATTTTGAACTTCCTGGCAATTGCAGGTGTGTGGGTTTTACAGTAACTGTGATATAAGCAATCCCTTCTTTTTCTTCCATACATCCTCTCCATACCCTCTGCTGACCGTCAGCGTTCGCTGGTTGTCATCCCTGATCCATTCTGTTGGCTTGTATGCCAGCACTGCTCTTTGTCATGCATAAAAGACAACAATTTTCTTTTCTATTACACAAATAGAGTCAGTCGCACGTTCACTGCAAACCTGTAGCATTCTCTGCTTCAGAGCCCTTTCAGGCCCTTTCATTTATGCAAACCCATATATTTTAGAATATAAAACTTGTTATGTATTCGGTGTGTTCCATTTAAGTACAACAGGTCTTTTTCTTTCCTCAAGTATTATTTCAGAGGGGTTTTTTAATTGTTATATAAATAAAACTGCTAGTTGGAAGGTTGAGCAATCAATGTGATTTTGTCTGCATCACGAGTTTTTTTTAGAAATATAAAACTGTGAATGTATTTTTACTGAGTAAAATATACAGATACATAAACAGGTAAGGGAAAATAATCTTGATACCGAAGGCTATAGGCTTTCACAACCTGTACCAGAGAGTATCGAAATTGTCAGTTGAATGTGAAAAATGGTAAAAAGCACAGGAAAGATGGATTCGATTGTCACATTCTCGTGGCTCACCACCTACTGCACTTCAAAGCAGCAGCCTACAGCCAGGCCCTTGGAGCAGCGAGACCTTCTGCAGCACCCAGGGACTCGGCAACACATCCGCTGCTCGTCTTTGCCAAGAGTCGGGCCCCCGCCCCGCAGGGATGATCAGCGAGTCACACCGAGTGCTCCAGCGCCCCCCGCCCCCGGGGGCTGGCCCCTCAGCCTGCACCCAGCCAGCCACCACCTGACTTCCCACTCCTTCACCCTGTTCTCCCCCGGCACCCAGAGGCAACGGCCGAAGACGTCTTGTCGGCCTCCTCCACCCAGCGCGGGGCAGTAACGGGGCGACTGGCGCCAGCCCCGGCACCCCCGGCACCGGCACCCCGGGCAGAGTTCAGCGCGGCGGAAGCGAGGGGCGGTCCCGGCCAAGGGCACGGGGCGCTCGCGTGGCGCGCGGCCTGCTGCCTCTGACGTCACAGCCGTAGCAGGGAGCGAGGGCGGGCCACAGGCGGGGCGGGCACAGGGCGGTGTCCGGGCCCGCGGCGCCCCGAGCCGCCGCTGGGTGCCGCTGCCGCTGGGTGCCGCTGCTGCCGCTGGGCGCCGCTGCTGCTGCTGGGCGGCGGCGCGGCCGCGGTACAAAAGGCGCGGCGCTCGGGGCCTCTGTGCCAGTCGCCATCTTGTCCTGCCTCTAATGCTCTGTGCGATAGCACAGCGGAGCTCTCACCCTGGGCAGGCGGGAGACAGGGAGAGGAGCTGCCGGCGCTGCAGCCTCTCCCGCCTCTCCCGCCGCGTGTTGTCGGTGGCCCGGAGGCCCGGCAGCTCCGTCAGAGAGGGGGTGGTTGGGCCGCCGTGTGTCCGGTGGCTCCTCGTTGAGGCAGGAGGCGGCGGCAGCGGCCGGGGCTGGGCAGATGTGATGAGCGGTGTGTGGCACAAAGGAGCGCGGGCTGCCGCTGCCTGTGCTCGGGGGAGGCTTCGTGAGAATCTGGGATAATTTGCTGGAAAATTGAATTTGGGGGCAAAGAGAAAATCAAATCAGGGACGAAAAAGTGATAAGAATGCTGAACAAGGGCTTGTCCTAGAAAAGGCTGGTTTTGCGGCTGTGGAAACAGCGGAGTGTGCTGACCTGCCTTGCGAGCAGAGGCAAGAGGACGTGTGGAGGTGGCGAAAGGTGTCAAGGCCCAGCAGGTGCCTTTGGGTTTTATCTCTCTTAAACCTGGAGTTAGATTTGGAGGGCGGTGAAAGCTGGGGAAAATTACACCATTTCCTGGTCCCTTCATGGAAAGGTGCCATTGAGAGCGATTCTTCATCATGTAACTTAAACCTTCCTCAGATTTGTCCCTGGAGATGGGTTTAGGCTGCACTGTTCATGAGCACCCTTGATGGCATTGCCTGGCCCCAGGTGGAAGGTAGGCTCCCATCTCTTGAGACATCATGAGTCACAGGGTGACATTCCCCTGACAGTGACCTTCTCCTGAAAGGGGGACAAGGACAGTACCTACAGCAGCACAGGGGCAGGTCCTGCACGGTGCTGGGTCCTGCTTGGCAATCCAGGAATATTCCAGGTTTATAGTGAAAGGGGCCTTCCTGGCTAGGTCTGCTGTTCAGCAATAGGCCATGTTTATTTGGATGACATCACTCACATGTGCAGGGGTATTCTGATCACTTAATAAAAAAAGGTGAAGAAAAATGGAAATTTCTCAGTTCCAGCTAGCTGGAATATCCACAAGTAGAAAATGTCTTTATAAAACAAACCAAACAACCTGTTACTCTGGAGTTGGTGGCCACCAGGCTGCTAACCTTCAGTAAAGCTGTCGGCAGCTAGACTGTCACTGCTGCTTAACACGAATCAGAAACTGCATCTAGCTGTTAACAGGTCTTGGGGAAAACATCAGATGAGTACCGGAAGGAATTTGTGAACACAAGTGGTTTTTTTTTTCTTTCTTTTGGTTTTATGTTTTTGGTTTATTCACCACATTTAACAGCTTTACTAATTTCCTTGGTTTTAAGAGTGAGCAATCACGTGTTTTATGGACATTCTAAACACTGCTATAGGAAAGGTGTCAGGCTTCCAAAACTTTCTGTGTGCAGTTTGTGTCTGGCCTGACATCAATAAAGACATAAAGAACAAAGGAGCATCTTGTAACTACTGCAAAATTGGACATAGAGAGGCCAATCCCCACCCCAAGAATGTCTGTTTCTGTTGTTGACAGGTTAGATTGGAGTTCATCAGGGAGTTGTTCTCTTTCTTACGAGTGTTAATGCCAACCTCATTTGTGAATTTCTCCATAGAATAAATAAAACATAGAATCATCAGATCATTAAAGTTGGAAACAACCTTCAAGATCATCAAGCCCAGCCATCTACTAAATATTATCAGGACCACTAAACCATGTCCTGAAGTACCACAACTACATGTTTTTTAAACACCTCCAGGGATGGTGATTTCCACCACCTACGTGGGCAGCCTGTTCCGCTTAAGACCATTTTGTCTTGTCCTGTCACTAGTCACCTGGGAGAAGAGGCCAACACCCACCTCACTACATCCTTTCAGGTAGTTGTAGAGATCTATAATGTCTCCTCTTAGCCTTCTCTTCAGACTAAACAACCCCAGGTCCCTCAGGCACTCCTCATAAGACTTTTTCTCCAGACCCTTTACCAGCTTCGTTGCCCTTCCCTGAACTCAATGCCTTTCCTATACTGTGGCACCCAAAACTGAACACAGTATCAAGCTGCAGTCTTGCCAGTGCTGAGTACAGGGACATGATCACTTCCCTACTGCTGCTGGACACACTGTTTCTGACACAGACCAGGATGCCATTGGCCTTCTTGGCCACCCGGGCACACTGCTGGCTCATGTTCAGCCAGCCATCCACCAGCACCCCCAGGTCCTTTCCTGCCATGCATCTTTCTAGCCACTCCCCCCCCAACCCTGTAGCATTAGCAACATGAATATTCACACAAGGTGTGTCCATCCTGAATCTAAAAACAACCAACCAAACATAAAACTGGGATTCTATCTTCTGCTGACCCAGCAGTCTTCATATAGGAGAATCTGCATTAGAGTTGCAAGCTTCTTTTATGTGGGTGACCATCAGCTGATCACACCAGTCCCGTCAGACTGCTGAACTGAATGTGAACAGGCGAGCAAGATTTCTCTGCCTGTCAACCAACAGCTGTAGCAATTGTCCTGGGCACAGTTGTTCTAAATAAAATCACAGATGTTGAAGTCTTCCCCTGTTTTGCTGCTGGTAGCAGAACACAGCTTGCTGCAGCTTATTTCTGGTGCTTTCAAGCTGGTTTTGAGGGTCGTATAAAAATAAGTTGTTTGTTTAACTCCACGTAAGCACAGAAGAAGGAAGTCTTCTGCACAAATGATGAAGATCCTCAGTCCAGTCCCTTTAATGTAGCAGAAAGGAGTCGAAAAAGTCTCAGTTCTGCAGTGAAAGGATTCATTTGATGCAGAGAATGTGGAATAAGCTTTGTAGAGATCCCCAGCGCTGAGGAGCAGGGGTTCTAGATGGAGGTGTTTTAGAATCCAAGCAGCATCCTATCCCTAGAATGCCTGGGGGAGGACTTGTGCAATCTAGACAAGCCTTTGCATGGCTACAGTAATTGAGCAAACCTACCAGAGGCTTCAGAGTAATTTGGGCTCTGGACACCAGGGAGATTTTTTAAGCCAATGTCATATATATTATTTAAGGATTACAAAGATCTTGGCATCACCCATATTCCCGAAGCAATTGCAGTTTGTTCATACAGAACTCCTTTCAGTATCAAGAAGATTTCAGACAAGCTGTGTTGCTTCCTTGTTTTTCCACTTTATTCAGTTTGTGGTCAGTGCAGCTATTCTGGGTTATTTATAAATGTTTTCATCCCTCATTCTCATCTACTAGCTCTGTGTTTCAAGTGAGTGGGAATGCATTCTGTGTGTTGTTTTGAAGAAGAGAGTCTTTCCAAAATTTAGAGTGTGACATACACTTTTCTAATCCAACAGGTAAACTCCAGTCTTGTAAGAATGCAGCTGCCCAACCTCCCTTAATCTCAGAGCCACCTACCCGAGTCTTCATTGAGCCAAGACCACATGGTCAAAGGAAAGTTTATGAACTCTTGGAGAGGTTCACAAGTGGCAGGTGACAAAAGGTCCAGGACATCCTGTCAATCAACTGTAGGTAAGGCTCAAATAGACTGGGCCATTCACTGCCTTCCACTACTAGGGGTTCAGATTAATCAGTAACTCTGTTTAGCCCTGGTTATGTGACATAACCCCACCACAAAAGCAGCATTCAGGCCAAGAGAGACAGATCTCCTTAGAAGACTGTGGCCATATCTAAGACAGCAGAGGAGTATTAGGATTTTAATATGAAACATCACCATGTCTAGGTGTGTTAGAGGTGTGTGTTAGTGGCTTCAGTTCTGAACCCACTCCCATTCATATTAAATTTTTGAAAGCTTTTCCTTTCATTAGCAAATATGTTCAAATTCTAAATTGCCTGCTGTCTGGAACTGACCCACTTCAGCTTCTACAAAGAGGTAGGTAGCTGCTAAAACATGTATTTGTCATTCACACAAGGACTCCAGCTTGAAACTTGATAGGCTGGACTTGGTGATCTCAGAGGTCTTTTCCAGCCTCAGTAATTCTGTGTGATTCTGTGTGATGGGCACTTCTTTTTCTCTGTCTTCTGCTTCTCCAACAGTAGAATGCTCCACAGAAATAACCTGGTCCATGTGAATTTCCATAACACCATAATCCTCTGGAGCACAAACACCTTCCCTGAACTGGAAGAGTTCATTTTAATAAGGAATAACCTTTTAATGATGTAGAGAATGCTATGTAAAATTTCATTTACATTCCTGCTGCACAGGAATGGCCTTATTTCCAGAATCTGTAAGACAGTAGAGTAAGTTGCACAAAGCATCAAACCTTTTATAATTCTACAAAGCATGCTGGTTTGTGCCAGTGATAGACAGGACGAGAGGAAAAAATACTTCTATCAAGCTGTTCTTCCTGGTATATTTAGTGTATATTCAAGTGCTTCCTGGTATATTTAGAAACAACCAAATGACAGAAAAATATGGTTTCTAGTTAAGGTCCCTTATTAACACCTTGTCTGAGTGCAAAACAAGGAAATAGGAAAGATTCTGCAATGAATAAATGAATATTTAACAAATCTGAATGAAGATAAATTGAGGAAATCCTGTTATAAAGACAAACAAATACATCTTTATTCTTTATAACATAGGCAATAGCTCCACATTGCACATGACAAGGTATCCTTTATGTAATAGGGTGAATATGTATCACTAACTATGTGGAATAGAGTTGAATTGAGAAAATATTTTTTTAAATTTCCATAATGGAGGAAGGCAGCATGTCTGAGGTCACTCACATTTTAGATTATTATTACTGAAGATATTTTTTACATCATTAGTTTTTAATATAGATGCTGTTTGCTTCCACTTTAAAATTTATTCTAGTTTAGACTGATGATACAACACATGCTTGCATGAAATGCAGGTTCTGTTAGAACTAAGCAGGTATTTTACTGAATTGTACACATATATCTAGTAGAAAAGCAGGTTTTTACATTTTTCATTCAGCAGACCATCTATTCCAGTCTATTTCCTTGTTAAAAAAAAATAAAAATAAAAATAAAAGGCAACAGTCAACATACTAATTTTTTTAATATATTTGGACAAATAAATTTTCTTTCTACACTGACATTTATCATGAGAAGATGAGTTTTATTGGAATTTTGCATCAGTGCTGTAACTGAGTTCATTTCTTCCCCTCTCCTTTACAGCCGTAGATTGATCCATACATTGTTTGATCATACAGACAAAGAGAGGAGAGTGTAATGCTGCAGAGGTAGTATTACATAAAACTGCTGTGTGAAGTTTGTCCACTAGGTGGTCCTTGGTCCTTAATGACATATTTAATAATACTGGTTCAGGTTTAAAGTCTTCATATTTAAGTACATAAATACATGCAAATAACTATTTTAGTACCATAATTAAGCAGCTATGTCTAAAGTGATTGTAAAGATTTTGCTCTGCCCTCCTACACTCAATATATATTAATCCAAAATAAATCATCTGAAGAAGATTCTGCAGTTCTGTGATTCTGTAATATTTCATGTAAGATTCTACTATGTATGGAAGACCTCAGACTACTTATAAAGCAAGTCAATCAAGCGATTTTCAGCAGGGCTACAGAAGCCAATCCTATGTATGTGAAGAAAACCTCATTTGCAGCTCACATACTCCATTTATACTCCAGGGATGCTAAACACTTTGAAGTCATGCATTTTGTTGGCACTGTAGTGATATTGACAAAAATAAAATAATAATAACAAAAGTGGAAAATTGCAGTGGCATGGCTGTAAACAACAATATATAGCACTGACAGGAAAATATCTGGATTCCAACTGCAAGACTCATTTACTTTGAGACAGTTTGAGATGAAATCTGGGAATCTACCATACACCTAAATCTTCATATAGAAGGTGAAATTCCATCAAAACTCAGATAGTGTGGAGCCACTATGAGGTGTTTTCAGCAAATGACTTGTCTGGCAACTAGGTCATGCAGAGACACTTAGTTTTCTGTTATTCCCTGACCTGAAAGAAGCATCATCATTATGGATGGCACATGCGACTGAAGAAAAGTCCATTCCGTGAATGTTGTGGAACAGAAGACATTCTAAGATATTCTAAGACATCCTAAGACATCCACTATCAAAACAAATGAGATGTAGCAACAGCAATAAAAATTTTTCTCACACATTGAGCTTTAAGGATGACAACGTCAAAAAAAAAAAATAAATAGCAATTTGTACTCACTGAACAGGCAGTGATTCTGAGAATCAGGTAAAAATATCAATGTCTGCTCTCACATGTGCCAAATGATCTTGGTATTAAAACTTTCTCATGCAGTAGACACATTTTGCAAGAGTTTAGAAACTAAATGTAAGAAATGAAACTTTTCAAACGTTTTTAAAAGTTATATTCTACGATAAAAAGGGAAACTATGAGTCCATGAAATAGACCTGCGTTCATTATGGGCCTTGTTTTATTATGTCACTGTAGCTTTTTAGTGTGGTAATGGTAAACTTCTAAATACATTGTAGTAATTTCCATATTCATTTTTGACTCAGTTTTCATTTCAAGTGTGATTAGTATGATTCCATTAGTCTTCACTGATTCACAGAAAATGTAGCATGGATTGTGTCTTTTTATTAATGAAAGGAAAAATAAGAATGAAGTTATAGAATGTAATGAGGTTTAGAAATGAGTTTCCTTCATCTTATAGCAGTTCTGCTGCAAATTATGACAAGATTGGCAATTCTAAGCTGTGTATTGCTTGTAATACAAACCATGCCTAATGAAAAAATGATGTAATCAAAAACTGTAGAAAGACAGGAAACTGTATTCCTCTCTTTCCCTGTGAGCAGGGCTTCTTGCTATAAACTCATTAATTTACTTAGGTATTAGAAGGAAGAAGTTATCACTATATCAGAGAAATTGATATATTATTCATAAAGAGCAAGGGGAGAACAGGTATTTCCTTCTTGTTGCTTCTGGTATCATCTGAGCTAAAATGTTCAGTCTAGTTACAGTGTTTTCCTGAAATTCTTCACTGACTGAAAGAGGGAAGTCAGTGCTTGCTCTAGTGACCTTTTGATAGTCCAAACCAGCTGTTTGATAGGCCATAGAAATTTAATACCAGATTTTTGGAGTCCAAGCATGCTATGTTGTCCTGTGGGCGATGTTTGGGTTGGAAGAATTATTTGAATTGGCATGGAGTCAAGACTAAAACCTTCATAGGAATTAGAGAAGATATTAATTTTCATAATTTGTAGTTTATGACAAATGACCGTTTAAAAAGAAAACACGTAAGAACTGGGCCAAAAATTGGAAAGGTACTTCAACAAAATCAGTTTCAGTTCTTGGTGTTCTGGTAAAACTTATTCAAAGGAAAAGTGTCATAGTGGAGAGAAAAATGACAAGCCACAGGAAAAATAAATAAAAATGCTTTCCCCTTTTTTCCCTGCAACAGTGGTAATACTTCCTTGTGTTCAAATCTTTATGTAGTACAAACAAATACAGCCTTTAATACAACAGTCTTTTCACATTAAGCTTCTGAACAGGGAATTATCCTCCTACTCTAGCTTCTAATTTCCCCTTCCTGTCCCATATATAAAACAGCTGGGTGCGGTTGTCTGATGAGACCAGCTGCCTTGGTCTCCCAAGTCTTTTTACCCCTTCCTGCCTGTTGTGTGAGCTTTGCTCAATTTAGGGGAAAAAGGAGAGAGGTGAGTAATTTTTGGTCTGTTTTTTTTTCATATCTGTTATAACCCCAACCTCTTGAGAAGTCAAATGAATATTGTTTGTGGTGGAACAGAAAAATTGAAAAGAAAATACAGAAGAGGGGCAGAAACTGATGGGATGCTTGGAGAGAAGTCCTAGAACTGAAGTTTGAAGGATCTTTGTATCTTGCTTTGGTTTAGAGTGAGGCAAAGCCACTTCAGTTACATGAAGAAGGGAGGATTTTCAGCCAAACTGCAAAAGAATGAGAGCTATGGGGAGTTTCACCGGTGAAAATTAGACCTGGTTTAAATGTGAAGATTAGAGAGGTGAAGGCAAGGAGAATCTTCTCAAATTTATGATACAAAAAGGCTAATTATCATGTGGGGTAGTTCACTGTGATTGAAATCAAGAGGTGGGAAATCCTTAAAAGAGAGGAAAAAGGAAGAGCATACTAAAGTTACACTGGGCTTTAGCTTGTGGCCACGTATCCGTTGGAATTTTAGTGGTGCTAATAAAGATTCTTGCCATAAACATGGGGAGTCAACAAACAAGTTCTTAGTCTTGAAAAGAGGTGGAAATATATTAAATGATAACATAGTGGTACTGAGGGGAAATCACACAGAATACTGGAGGAAAGAAGGGGAGAGTCCTTCTAAAGGATCAGTTGAAGAAATAAGGCAATTGGGATATGATGATGTCAAGGAAATTAGGAGAGTGAGGAGGTAGATTCTTATTTGAACATATGCATTGGAGAGTGTTGAAAATAATGATACATAGAGGAAATTAAAATGGAGTAAGTGGATGTGAGATATGTCTAGGAAACAATCACTTGAAACTCTAATGACAGCATCTTTATTGAAATGTGAGGAGGAAAGCCAGACAAGAGAGGATCCTAGCTGTAAGTGGTGTGGAAAAAACCTCTGTGTAATGGTATTGACAACACACAATGAGCTTAAAGATGAAAGAAGTCCATGTTGTGCTTCTGTGTGGTTGGGTTTTTGTGTGTTTTAGGTGGAAGAGATTGTTCTATGTTTCCATTTTAAGAGAAAAGAGTAAACAAGAGTGTAGCAGAAGCCTTAAGGGCACATTCAGGAGGTGGTCGTCTTCTGGCTGAAGGAGAAACTTGCGTATCTGTGTTAGAGACTATATGAAAGAGATTTGGGGGCAATCACTTAAAGGTAAACTATTAAGAGGAAGACCAAGTTATGCTCTGTCAATCTTCTTTAGAGATATTGTCAGTCTTGTGCAGTGAAGAAGGCAATAGAGAAAGGTAAAGAAGATCTGAACTGGGGTCACTAGAGATCACAGTCCAGGGACTTATTTGTGCTGGGAGAGGTGTGCTGGGGAGAGACCAAGAGAGGGAAGAATAGGTTTCTGGTGAGGAAAGTCCTTCTGGTTACAGGGTTTTGCCAGAGACATTCTTGAGCACAAAAGCAGGGGTGGAGGAAGCAGATGTTTGACAGACTTGGCAAAGTGGACAAAAATGTTGAGGCACTGAGGAGTTAGGAGAGGGGGAAGGGGGGAGCAGCCTGCAGTGAGAATCAACAGCCACGGAGGAGGGTGCTGGAGAGCCAATGCAGAGTTGTCTGCCCTTTGCTGATCCTAGACAGGCCCTGTGCTGAGAAATGTGAATTAGTAAGTAATAAGAAGAATGCATCCAAATATATCAAAGCAACCTGGCAGCATCTGTCTGGAAAAACAATCAGAAGGGCTATTTTATAACTGTCAGTGCAAGCCATGACATCGGCAGAGAAGAGCCTCATTAGGGTGTGTGGAGAGAGAGAGAAGGAATCTCGAGAACACTGTTTCGTTCCTGTGCTTCCCAGCAGACTCGCGTTGCTTGGGGTTGCGAACAGGGCAGAGAGAAGAGAAGGAAGCCCTGGCAGCTGCAAGCAGTGCAGAAAGTAGAACAGAACGGTCACTTGAAAAAAAAACCCCACCCATTACAAGAGCATCCAGTTTTCCTTGGGGAAAATAGTTACTTATTCTTGTACCTAGTGAAGCATCCAACTGAAACAGGGTGCCCTAGATGTGGGGAAAGCTAAACAAACAGGGTTACAGCTGATTTGTTTATGTCCACAAAATTAGAGAACAATGGGTTCCAATGACATCATACAACTGTTCTTCACATATTTTTGCTATGTTTCACAACATTATGGTATTTCTTAGCAGCATGTTTCCCATCAAACATGGATTCCCATTTTTATGAACTCTCCCTCATTTTAGTAGGAGAAATACAAATTGGAAAGAGTTTTTAGCAGAAAAGCTAGTTCTGTCAAACACATCTGTAAACATTCAGCCCTGCTCACACAAGGGAGTTTCATCTGTAAATGCTGCATCTAGGAGTCTTATGCAGAAATAAGGCAGGATATTCTCAGCACCTATTTATAGAAGCATGTGTAAAATACTGTAAACTCTGCCACATGTGGCCAAACTACATGACCCAAATACTAAACTGTTCACGTGAGCCCATGCAAACAGCAAAAGCAAAACAAACAGCTTAAAACCCAACATAATTGAACACGAAAGCATCGTAAAGAAATGTGACAATGAGCCCTGTGTCATCTCGTGTTTCATGTGACGCAAATGTGATGCCTTATCCCTTAGGTTGCTATCCACTGATCACACTTGAAAGGATAATGCTAGCAAAGGAGAGAATCTTTTTGTATACTCACTTTGTATTCTTTAAGAACTGCAGACCAAAGTAATGAATGGTGTCTTAGACCATTTTTCACATGAGGAGCCAGTGTGTCATACAAGATTTCTTATTCCATACCACACTGTTCTTGCATGTCACACTGTTTGTTTCTCAGTATCAGAATATCCTTTATTACGTGGCTTTTTTTGAAAGATTACTTTGGGGCAAAAGAATGGCTTTGCTGAGCTGCACTGTTGTTAGCATTTTGTATTACAGAATGCTATATGAGCATTCTAAGTTTCCTCTCCTTTCCTTTCCTTCTGACTTTGCCCCATGCTTTCCTTAGAAGTGTGACAATTCCTGACAGCTTACAGTGGAGCTGGGAAAAAGTCCTGGGTTTGCTGCTTGAAAACACTTCCAAGGAATTCAATCAAGTGTCAAAGTCATATTGAACAGAGAAGTGTCTGTTCTACTGACCTGTTCTGATGGCTGTGATCTGTCAAGAGCATATATAGGGTAAATGTAAAATATTTCATTATGATTTTAGTTCTCAAACGATTAAGAACGTATTTGCAAATGCCTTTTCCTTCTGCCTTTCCACCCCTCTCTTGCGTGTCTGTGTTCTCCTTTCTCAGTCCTCACCCTCCTCCTTTTTTAAGACAACCAGTTTTAAGGCAGGAAACTTACCAGTGCCTATGTGATGACATCTCTGCTATCAAAACTTTGGATAAAGCGCGATGTGGTCCATGATGTGGGTTTCACATATCCACATTGCGATCTGTCATACAATGCATTGTAGAATAGTTGCTGGAGGCTGTGGGCCATAGTCTTGCCTGACCTTGGGACTGCAGACACCGAGAAGAATTGTTGAAGTTAGTCTCTTGCTTTAGCCTGGTGAGCTTAAGCACAGGCTTGTCCAATCAGTGTGTGTGCTGGGCAAGTTAGGATGACAGCGCGGGTCCAAGCTTTAAATACAGCCGAGACTGGGGTGCTGCTGGGTCCTCCCTAGTTACATGTTTTTTGCATGGTATGGCTTCAGCAGGGAACTCCCCCGAAAGAGATATATGGCCTGACACTTAGCAGAGTGGCAGGCAAGCCTACGGAGCCTGCTAAAACATTTGTGGGAGTCTGGAAGCACTTTAGAGGCTGATAGATAAGAAGTTAGAAACATCTGAAGTTTTGAGGAGGAAAACAAGATTTATGGTGACTGTGAAGAGCAGGAAATAAAAACTGTTAAGAAATCAGCTTCAGGTCATCATAAAGTTGTGATCCCTAGTTTCACATTAAGGAACAGAATACTACTTTAAAATCCTGCCTGTGGTAATAAATAAAATTAATAATTAGCCACTATATACTGCTTTTCATCTATAGATCACAGTGATAAGAAGAACACAGTGAAAGTCTAATTTATTACAGCTAAATAGTTGACTGTTAAACATTTCTTTTTGTGGAACTGTAAATTCTACCTGCTGACATAAGCCCAATCCTAGCTGCTTTCGGGACTGGATTGCTTTATCGTTTAGAATTAACTCCTTGTGGACATTGTCAAGAGTTATTGTTCCTTGCAAGTGTATTATGAAAAGGAGAAATCCCAAAGGAGAGAAAGATAAATAAATTGGCAAGGGGCTTTGGCACTAATTGTAACCAGGGCCACTTTTATTGTTATACAAATCAATTAGGACCATATTTTATGAGTCTTAATAGAGGAAAACTGCCAATTTTTTATGGCAAAACTTGGTCCTAGAATATGTAATCTTTTAATCACATCGTTTGTCTACCACTATAGGAAACATTTTCGTTAGTACACTCTAAAAATGTAAAATCATGTTGTAAGGTGTACCTACTCTACATCTTTTTAACATAAGTAATAAAATTCTGAAGTGCATGTTGAAACAAACTGCTAGTAAGAATTTTTGTATTACTTAAAGCCTTTGGAATTTGCCCTATATTCAACCACAGATTTTGTTGTTAACTCTGAAAAATTATTAGTAATTTGGTGATCCTTTGTTTTTGTTGTCCCAAAGTGAAGACCTTTCAACTGAGTGTGGGGTTCATGCAATGAAGAGCAAGTCTGAAAATTCATTTTTTTACAGTTGTCCAAACTTGGTTGCCAAAATTATGGGTCAGTGTTGCACATTACATTTTTAAATATATTTTTTTATCCCTAATGCATGCATCCAAGTTACTACAAAGAATTACTGCAAGCACGAAGCAAGGCTGGGACAATATCTTTATATTTTGAGAGAAATCCAAAGGATATTTTTTGGTGTAGGTTTGTTTGAACAAGTAATATGGATGCATGTCCCTAAATGTGGCTGGAAGCTGCATGTGGAAGCAGGCCAGAACCCAAATACTTTTAGACATATCTGACAGCTGAGTGTGATCACAGAAAATAAACTGGTGTCCTTTAGCCGTTGAATCTTTTTAGAGAATTGTGAAAAAAAAGTCCTTGATTTATCTAAGTCGTTGGTGTTTTTGCCAGACTTTCAAGTCTAATGAGACTCATATGAAGATGTGTATGTCCTTTTTAAGTTGCACGTGACAGGGATACTGACTGGTGACAGTGCTTATGTTTATTGTGGCCTTGAATAAAAGCCAACCAGATGTTTTTAGAAAGTTGGGATACAAATGTAAACTTTGAAGCCCTGAGTCATCTTGAGTGTGATGAAGGTAGGTTAATATATTTTGTAGAAGGACTTCTTAAAAAATTAGATCAAGGAATTTCCCCTGACACTCGATGAGGTCATCCTGGCAACCAAAATGATGAGGCTAATCAGGACAGCAACAAACACACACTTTTCCTTCTTAATGAAGAATAAGCTGGAGTGGATGAGGATGGCAGAGATCTTACAGGGAAGCAGAAGTTCTCTTGCTAGCACAAAAGAAGGATTGCAGGAGGAGGTGCTGCTTTGGTGATCTTTTTTTGTGAGAGTGTGAAGGGGAACTTCTAAAAATAGTAAAATATGATCGTCCAGTACTGGCTTTTGTTACTATCACCCACTTCAGTTCTGCTTTCAAGATTTATTATATCACTCTTAAATCTCTTGGAGTCATTACAGTCTTGCCTTTCATCTTGTCTGTATATAAATAATTGATCATCATAAGGATTGAAAACTGTGGAAATGAAGACAGCTTAACACAGATATTCTTTATGACATCAATTACAGGGGGAATCATTTGATGAGAACAGAGAATATTTCAAATGGTACAATAATGCTAGCTCCTAAAATTACTTTGTATTTGAAATGAAATGTGTACACTGATTGGTTCTGTTGCCAGTTTATGGAGAAAGTATATTATGGTTCAATGAAAAAGATGGTTAATTATCTGCATGCAGGGCTTGCTTCACCCCTCCCCTACTCCTCTTTTACACTAGTGTAACTCTGTTGAAGTCAGCTATGTACAAGTGGTGTAATGCAGTGGTGAATCAGGCCTATATTTTGGAAGTAATTTATTGCAGGCATTTACAGTACTGAGAGAAGAAACATTCAGGCGTGTTCACTGCTGAGATTTAAACTCCCTGAGCTGTGTGTTGTGCTGGCAGCAGTCATGTGCTGGGCCAGGGGTGTTGTAGGGTTAAACACCAAGTACTACAACAGTAGCTGGGCATATTTATTGCATTAAAACCTGGTAACATGCTAAAACACTGTAAATAGCAGCATTACGTGTGTTGAAAGGAAGTCGAAGTTCAAGTGTTTGGGGTGGTTTTGGTTTGGTTTTGTTTGGTTGGGCTTTTTTAAGATACTTAATGTAGTATAGACTGGTGAATTCATGTATTTGGCTTGACTGGAGAGGACACTTCCTTTCCCTTTTGTTAACTGTTGTGTTGATATTTTGTGTCATTCCACTGTTCATCTGTGCAGGCAGTAGGTGTTTTGGACCAATGTTCAAACTAAAGGGAAATGTAGCTGTATTGAGGCCCTTCTAGGAAGTGGGCAGTGGTGTGTCAAGGGTTTGTCTTCTCCTGTGCCCCTAGCTGCTGGGACCATGCTGAACATGTGCAGAATAATAATGCCGTCTTCTTTGATATGTCCGTGGAAAGAGTGTCATGCAAAAAAAACCTGAACAACACTGTACTTTAATCGGTGTGAACAAGTGATAGGAACTTCGTTGTAATGAGCACTGAAAAAAATTAATCCTAAGTGTAATGTGTTAAGAGTTTGCTTTTACATGAGCCACTTGTAGAATTAGACAACATCAAACAGAAATACTTAATGTAATTGTTTTATGGTTGACAGTCCCAGGAAATAGTAGGAACTGAGCTGCAAAAGCAGAGTTAAATGGTGAGCTTGAGTTCCCATGAATTTGCAGTTGCTGAAGAAGGTCTCAATTAGCGTGACAGAAAGGCAATATTAGCTCTGGGTATGTGTCACGTGCTTTTCGGGAGAAGTATCTCTAGTTTAAATTAAGATGTGTATCTGTTCCATTAGTGTCTAATGTAAACTCTTCTGCGACAGGGTTGGTGTGGTTATGTGTTGTAACTGCAAAGTTTAGGGAACAGGAATGAGAGAGATTCCAAAAACTTCTGTTCCTGTTGATAGCTAAACATAAGCATTTCTCTTGCTGAGGGTACTATTCAGCAAAATATTGAAGTGTGTGCTTTGACACCAAAAGGTCTTCAAACTGAAATGTTTCAGTACCCATTTCCCACAGATACTGTGTGAATAATTCATGTGTAGATTGTGATGGCTGCTCTTTCTATCCTTTGACTCTTGACTAAATGGTCACAATAGGTCCTAATAGTTTCTTTTTCTTGCTGTTATTTACTCCTTTTAGGACAGACCCCAGTAAACCCGCATTACTTATGCCATCCATGTACTGGTATCAGTAGATACAAAGGAGTTGGTTTGCAGACAGCAGAGTGCAGGGACATGCAAACAGTGGATGCCTTTGGATGTGCTAGTCTGTGTTGCACAAGGAGTTTGAAGGAGATGCTTCGTTTTAGTGTGAAACATTTTGGTTTAATATAATATATTATGGTATTGTCTTAGACAAAGTATTTGTCTTCTCTCTCTTGCACAAATGAGCTGGCACCAGACATGGAATTTCATCCAACCTCTGCTTTCAGATAAGGTTTTGAAAGGCCATGAAAGACCATTGCCTTTCCCAGTTTAAAGTGATGCTTGTGTAGCCAGGGAAGAAGGTATTGACATCACTGAAAGGAAGGAACACTGACCCACTACTAAATGTGAGTAGGTTCATCAGGCAAGACTCCAGTGCTTACTATGCATTTAGTTCCTTTAAGAAATATTTATTCTGGGTTGTTTTTAAAAATTATCCTCCCTCTACTTCTTCTTTTCTTAGTGGTGGTCACATCTAGCAACAGCTGGAAGTACATATGTATTGCATATTAACCCTGTCAGTTATGCTTGTGTGAAATATTATACCATAATGAATATCATTAGAGTGTTTTAGTAGAAGCTTTTGTGACCTTGTTACAGATAGCGTATCATTGTAGGTGAAAAGAGAGAAAAAAAGAAAAAATTAAAAATAATGAAATTTGCACACAGTCAGGCATAACAAATGAGCTGACACATATTTTCAAGATATTAAGTTAGAAGCAGGGCTGGGCATCTAGGGGATCAAAAAGACTGAAGATAAGGGAACTTTTTAGGACAAATTGAAGTTCAGAGACAGACTGTGCAGCGGAATAGATTGCTTGACCTGACTGTAAAGAAAACTGTGCTACTATTGTATAGTAACAGCCATTTTGAGTATCACTTGCACATTTTCCAGGCCAGGCTTGCACAAATCACAACCTGAATAAATTTCCAGATTTTGGTACCAATCAGTTGCATTTAGGTGGTTCTTAATTGTAGTTTTACATAAAGTTAAATGCATATGATTAATGGTAGGGTTTCATTTCCAAGAGTTTGTGATTGCTTTAAGTTAATGGGAACCACAAAGTGTAATACAATATCTTGTTGATTTAGACAGAAGTTTATTTTCTGTATTTCTTCATTTGAGAGACACTCAGGTATGAAGAACAGATGTGCAGATGTTAGCCTGGTGTATAGCATGCCCAGAGGGAGAAGTGTAGGTCAGGGATGATTTTTAAAACAGATCACTTTTTAAGGCGTGGGATGTAGTACCTTTAGGGGTTATCTTTCTGAAACTTCTAGATGACATTTCTAAATTGCTGCTGAGAAAACAAGCCCTTCCATCCCCATAATATCAAAAGAAAGCTGTGCCTAAGTAAATGTAAGATCTATTCCCGCTGCTGACAGATGTAATTTTTGTTTGCTATTTTGGAAAATGTTCAAAGTTGGTTTTCCATTGCAGATTGCAGCCGTGTCCTCTGACAAAACAAGTATGACACTTTCAAAGTTGTGTCATCACGGTTACTGACTTCTGCAACTACAGGTGTAAAGTTGAAAGTGAGAAAGCTATAGTATGTTCAATTGATTATGAGTAGTGGTAGACATTCATATTCTAAGGAAATATACACTATGCACTTCATAAACCATAGCATTTTGTCAACTGCTGTGGTATATGTGAGCCGAAGTCACAGACTGGGACACCAGTTACATGTCCACTATGTGAGGTTCTGTGCAGATGGGAAAAACCCAGAAATGACCATTCATAGCCAGGACTGTACATTAGTGCACTGCAGTTACAGGTTATACAGCTCTGCTGTCTAGTACAGCATGCAGCCCTGGGTAGAGCAAGCTGCAGGTCTACCATTCACTGAAAATTTGCTCATCTTAAAATAATTATCTGACGCTCTCAAGGTGGGTTTCATGTCATCAACTTCAACTGCCTGCAGTTTACTGCCCTGGAGCATGTTCTGAAATGGACAAATGAACTAGGGGCACCCTGGAGGTGCCTTGATCTCTCCATTAATGCTAAAGGGAGGCTGGGCAGCTGGCTTTGGTGGGACTCCTGTAACTGTTGGATAGCTGAAATGAGGTGAACCTCACCCTGCTTTGGTAAAAGGGGATCAGACTGACACTTTTATTTCACCTTTTTTTTTTATGACACCTTTTTTTCTGAGTGTCCAGCTTGTTTTAGAACCTTCCTACTTTCAAGGATTGATTGCTTTCCTCTCCCCACTCAATAATGATGACGTGGCTGGCTTACTGTGCAGCTTCCAGCCTCCTGGAACCCATGGGTTTTCAGGCAGAAAAGTATCTTCTAGCAAGGAACTGCACTGGTCAATATTTTCCTCACCAGCAATTCCCCAACTTCTCCTTTTCTCTGCAGAAAAATGGCCTGAAGTCACAATTTTTCATGTGGTGTGACCGTACTGGCTATGTAGGTTCTTTTCTGCTACAGCCTCTATTCTTTTATCTCCCTCATCTGCATTAAGAAGGAAAGAGGAGAAGGAAAAAAAAAGGCAGGGGGTGATTATGGGTATAGCCCACTTCACAGGGATGTTTTAGGCTACAACTATGAGTGTTTGTAAGGCACTTGGAACGCCTGTGCAAGTATAAACTGGCACTATCATAATGTTCATTGAGAGTTTATGAAGCTGAGCAGTATAGTTCTGTCAACAGCTTTTGTGTTTAGGAATATATGAACTACCACTAAATTCTTGTATGAAGTTAATTCAACAAAATATTTTAAAGTTTGATTGAACTCTTAGACCTACTGGGCTAATACGAACTTTCTCTTCAGCCAGCTTTTACAGCCCAGATTGTCTGGATGCCCACATAAAAATGTAACTAATACTGCTGTAAAGAGGAAAGCTGAAGTACCTCCACAGCAGAACTTTCGGAATTGCTCCACTCGCTCCAGGTCCTTTCCCATTAACATCACTGGAAAAATGTGTTCTTGACTTTAAGGGTAGCAAGGTTAAACTAGCACAGAATGTTTTGAAATTTCCAAACTAGTAATTTAATCTTCGGATTTAACCATAATGGCCCTTGCAATTTTTTTTTCCAAAGCTGCACTTGAAATAAACGATGTGTTAGTCCCTAATAAATGGTCCTTAGTAGGAGCAAGTATTATGCTTCCTTTGAAAAGTCATTTATTTCTTATGGTGGTTCTCTGATTCAGCTGTCTCCCCAGCACGCTGTTTTAACAGTTTCTCTCTTCCAGGAGTTTGTATAAACCCTGCAACTTGCTGTGTTTCTGTACAGCAACACATGTGCATCTGTGCATAACAACATGTGGAGGATAACCTCAGACTTATTAGCATGGTTGTCTTCAGATTGAAAAATACTTTCTGTAGGTTCATTTCTTAGAATCAACTTCCTGATTTCTTGCTTATTAAATCATGTAGTGTTTATGAAATAAAAGACTTCCAGGCTGTCAGTCAGAACTCTAAACCCTTTCACAGACCATAAATTCACATTCCAATAGTTATAAATAGAAAACACTATTGCAGTGGTTGTAAAACTCTCTCTCTGGTGATTCTATGTTGTACTGCACCAACAAATCAGAAAAAGAGATGGTTGGGATACTGTTGTCAACATCTTTATGCTCAGAATTTCCATCGAGCCAATAAGTGAGTTTGTGCTGATGATTTGTAGTATCTGTTATCACCTTTCATCAAACTCTGAGGAGAAAGGAAACACAGGATATTCCAGATGGGAGTCTGGTACATGTGTGCTGAGGAATCTGTGTTTCCTCTGTTAGTGACGGACAGTGGGACAGTGGGGGTGCTGCTGCTTGTTGCATTATTTTTTGTACTAATGACCATATCCAATTGACTCCTGTTAATGTGTTGTAATTTACAATTCTTTTGGGATAGAGTATTCATCTTTTCAGTAATTCTTACTGCTGTTGTATGCTCTGCAACACTGTAGATTAGAAGCTGCAGAAATTGCTCTGTAGAAGAACAGATTTCCTCATTTAACTGTGATCCAGCTTTTCCTTTACGTTTTTACACTCTAGGTCTTACTAGGGTACTAACTACTGCAGTGTCCTGGCTAATCAATACTAATATAATTTTCTGAACGTGTGTCCCAATGAAGTTTCTGGCTCCTTTATAAAAAACAAAAGTATTTGATATTGAGAATGAAATCTGCAGCATGCCACTTCTGATTGTTTGCTTGTTTGTTTGTTTTTCCTTTGTAAGTGCTGCTGTGGAAATGGTATATATCACTTTTGGGTTTGGATATTCACTCATGAATCATTCAAACTTATCTCACAGGTCAGCCACAGAAGAACATCCATACCTGAGTTGTAGGACCAATGGCAATCTACTGGAAACAGTAGAATGACACAGCCTGTTGTGGGATGGGCTGTTAAGATGAGAAATTAAAAAGGCAGAATAACACAAGCTGAGATGCAGAAGCTGGGCAAAAGTTCATTAAAAAATGCCTGACTACATGAGACTAATGATCAGTCTACCCTGCTTCTGTCTCCAGCAGAGGCAGTCAGAGAGACTGCTTAAGGACAGCATGCAAACTTGTCCATTTCCGTAGTCTATATCCATACTGTCACAGATGATGTACTAGGAATGTTACAGGTGGTATGCCTGTGCAGTCTTTTTAGTGTTCAGGAACCCATTTCCCATGAATTTGCTTCGTTCCCACTTGAAACTGTTACTGGCTGCCTCAGCAGCCCTCAGTGGTAGCAAGTTCCAGAGCTTCACTACTCACTGTGGAATTAATCTGAATTAAATCATTCTCCTAATAGTTTCATAGAGTGTCCCCTCCTACTTTTTCTGGTATTGCAGGATTTTATTCTGTTTGATCCTGCTTGCATTCAGCTATTCACTTTTTTCCTGATACTGGAAACTGGGATCAGATCTCCTTTTTATCTTTCCGCTCTAAACAGAAGGGTCCTAGACTATGTAGTATAGGGGTGTAGAAGACACTACACAGATGAGAGAGCTGCTCTGTCCCCTTGATGATTTTAAGTGGTCTCCTCTAAATCTTCTGTAACTTGATTACAAAATAAAAAAGCCTTTTACCTATGTGTTACAACAAATACGTCAAGCATGAGAATCACCCAAACAACCTCAGCAATGAAGGTGGAGACAGTTTACTGAGAGCATCTGTGGTGGCATTATCGTCCTTTTTATGCCTTTGTCATCAACTAGTCCCACTAATCACAAGATAGCTTCCTGCTTCTAATGTGTTCAAAGAACATTTTATTATCAGTTTGAGCATGATTTGCTCTTCAAATTCTGTTTTAGCCTCCTTTATTTCCTGTTTACATATGAGCTGCTTTATTTTATGGGATTTTTCTGTCCTCTCTTCAGAAAGCTTTCTGGTTTGTTTTGTGGGTTTTTGGTTGGGTTTTTTTTTTTTCCTAAATGCTGGTCTTCTGCCTTTGAAAGCTTCCTTTACTTTCCTATTGAGCCATCCATGCAGAGGGGGTTTGGACTGCTTTGTTTTCTTCTTGGTCTGTGTCACACACATTACCTAAGCTTTTAGTGTGGTGTATTTCCTGGCTATCAGGCTTTCTATAGTCTACTTAGCTTTTGAATGAACCCTGTGTCTGTGTTTTTGGAGGGGAGAGGGTAGTGTTGGTTTTTACTTTTTTATAATTGCTGAAATTTTTTTGCAATTTTTTTTCTTGAAATTAAATACCCACAAACTTTATTTAGCCTTCTCTCTCTTTCTAGTTTTAAGCCATAGTGCATGATGATAACTATTACCATTAATAGCTGTTGTCCTGTGCACCAGTTGAGACTGACTCCAATAAGTTTTTTTTTAAGCAGCAAGCATTTGTGTGTCCAGAAAAATTAGATTTCTGTACCTTAATGAAGCATTAACTCAGTCTGGTGAGGTTAATTGTAATCTCTTTGAATTTGTACCTGACCTAAATTTGCAGCTTCTCTAATTTCCTGGAGTTTTTCCTGAGACAGCAATTCTGGCATTATCCTAATCAGAGGGTTGGTGGCACAGCTATGTTGTTATTATTAACACCCATGCTTTTCACATACAAGGATTCATTGTGCTCCACCCCCCCCCCCCCCCCCCCCCCCCCCCCTCCTATTTTTATGCTGTGCCACTGTATAATATCCTTCACATACTGTGCCTCTCCCTGACCTGTGTGTCCTATTCTTATCAAGTAGGTAATGCCACATCTCATTACTTGTCCTCCATTCCTGACACTCCAAGAAGCGTGTTATATCGGGGTTCTCATTTGGTGACAAGCATTTTAGCCCCCTCTAACTTGTTAGGCATCTAGCATTAACAGAGAAGTACTTTCAAGTATTGGCCTTACACCATTGCTTACTGTTGCTTGTGCCATTCAGATGGCATGATAGGCAGTCTAATTTACCCTTCCGTGTTCACTAAGAATGTGCTGTTTGCTTTCATCCTAACTGTAGCAGAAATGCATTGCACTGTAGTTATGACCACCTCATATGTTTCCTTAGTCTGAACTGAGAGGTCCTGCCCGTATTGGCTTGTCCACTGATTCTAGGTTTGATGCTTCTCAGCGACTGTTTTAATTTTCAAAGTGATGTGCTTGGTTTTATGATGAACATGAAGCCCATCTGTACTGCACAGGTTTCTTCTGTTCCAAATGGCTCCCTGGTTCCCAGTGTGGCTGAATTCCTACACCATCGTGTCCTCCATGCCCTGGCACTCTGCATCTCATGTCTTTTGGACCTTATACATGGCCTTTTAGATGATATTACTATGGAAGTCCTGCCCAGCTCCTTTTCAGCAGACTGATTTTAACCTCAACAATCATCTTACATCACAGTATCAAAGTGGACAGTGACTACAAGCTTTTCCCCTGCAACCTGGGTATTTTGTGAAAATTCCTACCTTTTCACCTGACAGGCATTAGCATGAGGTCTTCTTGGATATCAGAAACCCAGGTATCTGTGCCTGGAAAAATTAATCTCCTACATCTAGCTAAGTCTTTCTGTCTTTCACAATTCCCTTCTGGTGTAGAAGCATCCTAAACATGAGGACACAGTGACAAAAACTTACACTGTGGCTTAAGAAAACAACATTGCGTCCTTGAATCAATTTGTGACTAAAATGAAGGTTAATTTTACAGTCATTCATTTCATAAACATCCCATATAAGCTTCTCAGTTCAGCTAATATTGCATCACCAGGTAATAATAGAAGTTTATGTTTGTATTTACAAGAGAGGCTTATGAGCAGGTTGTCAGGAGCTAGCCTTGGGCAGTGCCTTCCCGTTAACTCAGACTCCTGGGAGTCACTGACTGGGGGACATTAAGTTGGTTACTCGCACCTGTCCTGGCTGGTGCAAGCAGCAGCAATAGCAGGCTTGCAGTAAGGACATATTTAAGAGATCTCTGCAGGAAAGCAGAGAGCCACCACTGTCAAAGGGTACTGAGGAGGAAAGCGTTTTTAAAAAAAAGGTGTTTCAAAGAACAAGAAAAAGGGGAAATTGTCCTGGTTTCCAGTGTGAAAAGGAGCATTTTTGGTAAAATCTTGGCAAGTCTGTTCAGGACAGGTAAAGAAAATGAAATTCAAGGGTTAAAGTTGTGTTGGGTGTTGGGGGCGGGGGGGGGGGGCAAACTCGAATTACTATGTGTTTTCATTGCTAACATAGGAACTTTAATTTACTTCGACAACGTTTGTCATTGGCCATAATACAAGCAGAAAACACAAAATCTCTGAAGAGGTGTAAAAGCAATGCAAATGTTTCAGATTTTCATAGAGAGGGGAGCATCCACAGAAAAAAAGAGCTTTCAAAACATAAACACCTTCGGTGCTTCAGGAGACCAACCTGAGATTTGGCTGACTGCTGAAAGATATTCCCTGTGGGTACTTTATGCTCCTGTCTACAGAGTTGATTGAGTAAATATGCAGCAACAAGGAACATTCTTCTACCCCATGTCTGGCATTTGCTGGCTGATATTTTTAACTTAAGGCAGATACAGTTTGATAATGTTGCTTGCACTGCTCATCAGTATTCATCAAATACAGAAACAAATTTAATAAATACACAATGCTGCATCTTCAGTTTTTAGCAGTAGTCATGGTACATTTTGAGCTTGAAGAAGTCAAGTGTTGACTTCTGGAAGGGTGTTAAATCACCACTGGGGCTCTGGATAAGAAGAGCTTGATAGTCTCTTCTTGGAGACAGAGTTAAAGCACTTTAACTACAAAGTCTGCCTAAAGAGCTTGTGAGGAATCTTTAGGTAGGGTGGCAGAATTCAGAAACTTTTCTGCTTTGAAAAGGGAAACACTTCTTCACCCTAAACAGATACAGTTTTTATGGGTACTAGATCTGTGACAAGCCATGTGAGGACTTTTCCTGACTGAGGGCCACCAAGCTGGTGGATGGCTTGGTGGGTGACAGTGGCAGAGAAGCGGTCTCCAAGCTCTAGGGACAAGCTGAACAGAACCTTTCATTTCTTCTTCCTGCAGACTTTTTGATCAAGTTTTGTGTGTGACATCATAGAGATTACTCTATGACAAATGTGGTTCTGTAAGTTGTCTCCTGCTTTCTCTAACCAAATGAAAGGCCATTTTCAAGACATGTCTCTTGACACATTCTCATTTTGTCCCCAGCTGTTTTTAGCTGATGCATTAGTGATGTTATTAGGTCTATGAACATAACGATTACATTTTTTTTACAGTAAAAATTCAAGCTAGCCAATAATGTGTGCATGGTTTTTTTAACAATAATTTTCACATAGCTGGAGTTGCATTTGCCACAGGGATGCTTTGTGATCATGTTTGGGTGAAGAAATGGACAATGATGCCAGAAATCAGAGGGAAAATTGATTGTAATAGCATAAGCTGTAAAGAATTTAGGTTTTGAACATCTCTGTAGTAATGCGTTACACGTTTCCTGTGTGGGTTGCTGTTTGTGCTAAAACCTTTCACTTTTTCTGAATATTTTCATGGATTTACAGCAATTACTTAACTATTTACAAGGAACAAAATGTGACCCCCATTAATCATATCTAATAAAATTCAGCCTGTTCAGTCATAAAATTTTCAGTCACTATTTTCACTACTTTCATCTTTATTCATACTTTCCAAGTTTGTCATGATACATAAATTAGTATTTACAGTTACCACATGCTAGTATCTGAGAGCTTTTTCTTTTTTTAATAGACATTTAGTTTAACTGGTCTGTAGCCTGAAGAAATGACCCACTCTAAGCTACAATTGCTATCTTTCTGGGAAATTAATGTTCATGGAAATTACAGGACTGATAGCTCCTGGATATTATAGTTCTGTATCTATATGAGAGGGGAGAAAATTAGAGCTGAGGGAGCTTGCACTGTGTCTTGTCAGCGCTGCTTTGCAGGGCTGAGGGAAATGCACAGCCTTTAGGTTACTTGAATTTAGTCAGCTCAAACTGCTGCCCTGTAGCAGCTAGCCTTGCTCTGTTTCTTAACTTTTTGAAGTCATTTGGTAGAGGACAACGAAGTACTCGCTTCTGATGCTTTTCTCTATAGCAGTTCTTAAGATACAATAGGAACTTTAAATGCAGCTAGTGAATTTGTAACTACTGGCTGATAGCTGGCTCAAGGGGTGGTACGAGACCTGCATGATGCTAAACAACAGAGACATGCTGTGTTCTGGTGTGTACTTGAAGAAAGGCCATTAAAAGCTGAAATGTCAACAGTGACCCCATGCACCTGTAATAAATGTAAACTTTGTAATTAGTAGCAAGCTGTCTTGGAAGGCTACAGATACAGTAAGATTAATTTTCACTGTGGTGTGCCCAGAGTTCTTGTATAACATAAGGCAACTAGTTAACACCGTCAGGAGAGACTATCAAGTTACGGCATGTCTGGCTTGATGACAGAGCTTGACTCAAAGATCCTAGTGGCAGCAAGTGTCTTTCCATACATTTTTGCTGCAGCTTGCCACAGCCTACAAGTGCAGAACAGAATACCTGTAGAGGCTATACTATTGTGAGTATGTGTTTTGTGAGTATTGTTCATCTGCTTCATTACACATCAAACTTACTATATAACCAATATTTACAGGGTGAAATAATGCTAAATTATGTGTGTGTGTATATATATAATTTTTTATTATTATTTTTTATTCCTAAGTGCTGTAAGTGCCAGAGAGGTAATCAGTAAACAGTAGCCTGCAAAAAAAATCATGCATTGAAGAACTCTTCTGCCTATCTGTTTCTGACTTTACTACTGCCTGTGAAAGACAGGTGGCTCTGGGTTCATATAAAGAAGCCTCAGCCGGGGTAGCTGACACTGGAGCACACTTTAGGCAAAAAGGCATTTCAAAAGGTTTGATAAAGCACATCTAGACTGGAATTTGTAGTTGAAAGGAAAAAAACTATTATCCTTTGGGTTGAAAAGTGACCCATGGCTTTAGGCATTAGTGATTTTTGATAAATGACCCGGTCTTCCCTCTCCCCGGTGTGGGAGGCAATTGGTTTCCACTGTAAACCTGGACTGCAGACAATTTGCTTCATCGTATTTGTAGCAAAGGTAGTATAGACTAATGCAACAGAGACGAGGGAGCTTTTAAAAATGTCTTGTGTTTATTTGTAGAAATAATCTGAAATAACAATATAGCACTTCAAATTTGAACCTTTTGTTGCATTTATTAGCACGTGACCTTTTTTCTCCTATTTTATGAAGTAATAGTGTTTTTATAGAATACATATTAGCATGATTTTTGGCATGTTATAAATGTGACAATGCTATCGCATGTGAACTCTTTTGGTCAACAGCCATGTTAACTGCCCCATCAATTACACTTCTAAATGCCTGTCAAATGAGAAAAATGCTGTTCTGGGCCCCTTAGGGTTTTTTTGCTTCTTTTAGGCAAAGACCTTTTTGTTTTCACTACTACTTTTGATCTCCTTATCATTCTGGAAATTTTCTTACTTGGGTTTGTTGTGGGTTTTTTGGGTTTTTTTTTGGTGTTTTTTGTTTTTTTTAATGAGAGAAATATCTCTGTGTGGGAAGCAAAAGGAGCATTGTGAAATCCAAAACTCCTTGGGATACTGAAATAGGGCGTTTAGAATTTCTTCTGGATGGGTTACTATTGTGAAGGCAACAATTAATGTGTTAGGTAGAGTAGCAAAGTTGCAAAGGTATTTGCTATTATATCATTCTGTATGTTAAAAAAACTGCTTACCATACTGCGCAGTGTATCTGCGCCATGTCAGCCATGGTCAGCTATACATTTGCACATAATTTCCCCTTAGTATATTTTTGTGCAGAACTTTTTCTGAAAGCCTAAGACAAAATATCTGTGCCACTTCAGAACACACAGGTACTTAATTCCGTATGTTCAGTAGACCAAACATTATTGAAATGAATGTGGTGGAACACAGCTGGAGTTAAATGAACTATTGTTCTCACAGGGTAGGCTAGATTAAAAACCACGAAGAAGAAAAAAGTTTAGAATCTTGTTTTTTAATGTCTCCAACGACAAGCCTATCTTGAGACAAGCAGCTGGCAAACATATGACATTTTCCCCCCCACAGACCTTATAAAAATGAATTTCACATTCATCCAGCCATGTCTTTCTGAGCATGCCTGCTGGCACATCATTCCTGAAGGAAGCGGTCCATCTGGGAAGGTTGTTAGGGGGCTGGCAAGGCACCAGCCCTATTGCAGAGACAGTGCACAGTGACTGGGAGCTAGGCACTCCCAGGGAAAGCTCTGAGCTTGTCCTCAGCCTGTAATGGACAGGTATGCAAACACGAACCTGGTGAGGGTTCTCTGCAGCATTACTGGATGTTCTTTCCCTCACAGATAAGCTACCAGTAGATGGGAAGAGCTCAGTGCTTCCTTTTCTGCTTCTACTGCAGTACTCAGTAACTGGTACTGTGAGACTGTACAACTGTATGAGAACCTCATGTAGTCCTGAGAGCCTCTGTGTAACGTTATTTGGCTTATACATATTTCATTATGTTTGGCTGTTGGTGAGAGTCAGATGAAAATTATTTCCAGATTACAATAAAGGAACTTCAAACATAGTAAGTGTTGTTAGATCATTGACCATATTAAAATAAAATTTTAAAAGGCTATACATCAGTGTTCAGAGGAAACTGTTTGGGGGGGGGGGGAATGTGTACCATTATTGGCCTAAAGATACTGTTGAACCTTGGGAAAAGATTTGTGCCACGTTTCTTATGACACCAACATCAGGGAGGATATAAACCAGTCATTGGCACTCTCTCAAGAAACACATCACTGTAATTCATTATAACAATACCACTGTGATATTTGTTCATAATATTTATGAAAGCTACACTATGAAAACAGTATGCACTGACTGTCAGTGGCGATGTATCATTCTTTAAAAGAGAATATACATGACAAAATGTTTTAAATTAACTCTAAAAATATACTGGCAAGTTAAAACAATTTGGCTGGTCTTTCACTTCTTGCCAGTGGGGGCTTCCCAGGATATGCTTCTGGATGACCTTTTTGAGGACATATATCAAATAGTCGTGTATTTATTATGGTCCCCGTCAGTCTTTAATAGCAATGATGAATGTTGTGTAGTGTACATAGTCATGACATCCCCATGTAATACTCTGCTCAGTTTCCAGTAGCTGTCTTTTGTATGGAAAAGAGAGCCACCTGTGTCATGTCAACCCGATAAACCCAACTTTTATCCACAAAGTGTTCTTAGTGGCATAAAGCTTTATCTGGCCCCAGGAAGGGAGTGTGGGGTGGGGGTGGTACAGATGCCAGAACCCCAGGATAGAGGCTTCTGCTCTGCTTCCCCAGTTGTGTCTGTGCCCAGCAGAGACCAGGGGAGCAGTCTGACACTTGTGTGTCTTAGGAGGCTTTTTAAGCCCTCAGAGCTTCCAGTAGCATGCTAGGACTCGCTACAGTTCTGACGTTGGTGTAAATCTGGTTTTCTGGGCACTGAATAAAGTAGCACACTTCTATGGCTGAATGGTCCTGATGACATGCAGTTTTTCTATCTTCCCCATCAGCACTGTGGGAAATGTAAGTAGCATGAATGTTCTAACATTTGTTGCAATCAGGCAAAGGCTCAGTCCATTTCTGGTGAGAGGAGGTCACAAGTCCTGGGTAAGCTCAAGTACAAGAGTAGGCAGCATTTTGAAGGTGCTGAGGTTGGGCTGAGCCTGAGCATCAGTGGCAGGCAAGGCACAGGTTAGTTTCTCACTTCAGAAAGAGGTGAGAGATTTTGCAGAGGTTTCAGAATGTAGTTTACTAGGAAGGGAAGTAGAAACTCCAACCTCTGTCTTTTCCCTGTCTCTCCAGGAAACTCTCCTACTCTGTCCACTCCATTTCACTTCTCCCCGGTCACTTGATTACTTGCTGTGCTGGGGTAAGGAGGAAGACATGAAAAAGCAAAAGGGAAGGCAGTTGTCTCTTACCACCATGTACAAAGGCCCCAGACAGAATTCAAGCTTATGTCTGACAAAAAAGTGGGCAAATTTAAAATGACTAAGTTCAGTTTCCTGGCTTCACTGTCCTTTCCATGAACGCTTAGATTTGAGAACAATAAGCACCATCTCTGCAGGAAGCCCCAGATTTGAATTGTATGCGTGCAAAGCTATTTATGAATCATCCAGTTTTACTTAGGCACTTCCATCTAAGGTAGTTGGCTCAGTTTAATAATGAAATAGACTCTCCAGAAGTCCTCTGCCAGATCAGCTTAGCATTATGAAAAAAAGGAGTCTCAATGCTAGTTTTCTGAAAGACTTTTTTAAACTGAAATGGTTTAGAAAAGATAAGATAGATGCCACACTAGACTTAACGTGCTGTAGTCAAGGGTTATGGGTTAAAAACATAAAAATGTAAAGAGAACTAAAAAATGGTAAACTGAGATGGAATTAAAAAAAAAAAAAGACAGAAAAAAACCAACTAAGAGTCCACAGACAATAGGAAGGGAAAGATTAAAACTGGAACAGAGATTCTTATGTAGTGCCTTCTGCAAAAGGATATATTTTACCTTGTACCTTTAGCTTCTTCTCTGTGACCCTCTCTCTCTCCATCTCTCTTTATTTATATGTATAATTATATATTATTTGCATGTTACCCATTTAATCTCGTGGGCTTTGGGGATCTGAAAGTGTATCGGTCTTTAGCCACTTTTTTTCCAGTTTAATTAAATCTCATGTTTATGCGTTTTAATTGACATAGCTCATTGGCGTGAAAACTTCCTATTCTCTTTCACTACTGAGTGCAATGTTTATTTGGAAACAATATCACTTCTTTAGAATCAATGTTCAGGTACATGCATTTTAATCATATTAAGGGTGACTGATACATGCTGGGATTGAACCTATGCCGAAGGTTACACCAGTGATTCTACCTGATAATTTGGTCATGTAATCACAAGCACAAATAGCTGTTCACATATATAATGAAGTTTCACCTGCAACACTAGACAGAATCAAGGTGAAGCTGGCCAGGAGCCAAGGCTTCAACCCCTCCCTGGTTTATTGGTCTGGAGGAAATAAATGGTATCTCTCCAGATCATGGAAGTAAGAAACTCAAGACTCCTATTAGCAGTAAGGAATTGTTGGCGAATCTTTCCGGTTGAAATTGTCATCGTCCTTGGAAGAAAAATTAAATATGGAAACTAGTATACATTTGGTAGCAATTTGGTTCCCATTTAAGCTTTAATCAAGAAGACTTAGTAATCACTATATCAACACTAGTGCTGACTTCAGTTGGAATAATTATTAGAAAATATGATGTTTAGATTTAAGTGTAAAAAGTCAAAGAAGGATTTAAAAGCAGGATTTAGGTTAAAAAGAAAAGACTGAATATCTTCATCTGGCCTAAATAATGGTTGCTTAATATTTGCTTGAAAGTCAGATGAAAATTCACATATTGGATGGTTTGTATTTAGCAAATATGTAAAGTAACAAATAAAATGTAAAAAACTCTGAATATATTTGACACCCCTCAGACAATTTTATGAGATCATCTGTGGTCTTGAACAAAAATTCAAAAGAATTGCCAACAAAATTTCAGTATTGTCCTGTCTGAATTTTACCTCCAGTCCCAGATTTAAGATCTAGACCGACCCTAATCTATTCCTAGGCATTGTTTTCTCAATCCATTTCTAATATTGATCTCAGTGCTATAAGCATTTTATTTTTTGCAAAGCAGGGAGACAAGGATACTTGGATACAAAATACTACACATATTATACAAGTAGCTGAGGCTGTGAAAAGTGCCTGCATGTCAGCTGTATTCAGTGGAGAAAAACCATGGTTGCTGGTGTTTATTCCAAGTATCACCAAACATTTTGAATAATAAATACTTTTTTTTAAAAAAAAAAGGCAGGAGGAGAATGGATTTATGCAGGATTTTACTGTCAAGACTATCCATAGCTCTGATCCACTAGAACATCTATTCATGCAGAAAGAACAAGTTTCTTATGGAATGTTTTAAACCGTATTCTAGAAATGTTTTGACCTGCAAGAACTGGTGACTTCATTTTCAATTTCCAAGTCAGAGGAAAGTTGACTTTGTGAATGGGGAGACTTGTGTTACTTTTAAGCCTTATGTTTTCAAATCACTTATCTTTCTATGACTTTGACCAGTTGTGAACTGTGTAGATAGACAAAGAGCAAATTGCGTGTGATTCTTCACCTCCATCCATGCTTTTCGTGGTTCTTTTTTCTTTTCTAACCTCTACAATAATTTTGTAGCAGTTCTGCTTTAAACATTCTTTCATAAATGGCAAATTATATTTCCATGACCTCTTCTGTATGAAGTGAACAGAAAGACATGTTTTCCAGCCAAATGAGAGTGCTCTGTCTCAAGCTACATTCTAATAAATGCCTACAGTTTATAATTGATACTTCCAAGATGGTCTCAAGGAATTTAAAACAATCTAAAATTTAATAGCAATCAACAGAATCGAGACAAAGTGAAACTATCGTGCTGAACTTATCTAAAAGCAGGGTTTAAATTGATGCTGCGTATTATTCATTTTGACAGCTGCAAATTCACATTAAAGATAGCAGAGACCAAAAGACAGCAACTCGAAGAGGAAATGCTAATTTATGACTTGCAGAGAAACAACTCTGAAGCTAAGCTGTTCAGTTAAAATTATTAAATACTTTGCATTTCCAAGGTACCTTTGATCCACAGCGGCTCCAAAGTACTTTTTGAATTATAAGTATAGTCTTAATTTCCTGTCATACCAGCTGATAGGCAAGTGTCTCTGGAGTGGAAATGTAGCAGACATCATTCAATAGCAACCCTACACAAAGACAAAATGAACAATTTTTTTTTTTTTTTTAAGTAGAATGGCATGAAATGGTTACATTGCTAAAGCATGTGTTCTCATCATGCTGTGCTGCTTGTGTTAGATGTATGGAGAATGAAAAACTTCACTCCTGCTTGCTGGATGGTTTGAGACAAGTCAGTTTCTTATGCTTCACTACAGAAAGGGAATAATGCTCCCTAATTTCAGTGGTGGTTGCTGATAGCAAAAAAATGATGTATTGAATTACTTCTTATAGGAATTGGCTCTCAGCATTTGGGAAGACTGAAGTAATACGCCTCTAAGAAAGCTCTGTAAAATTATTTTAAATCATTCAGGTGGAAAAAGACCATGTAAACTATGTAAATACAAATTACTATATATAGTATATATTCTATATATACACTATATATATACGCTATACAGGGGGATGTATGGTTAATTTTATGGGGTTTTTTTCAGTTTTCTGTACAATAAAGTTGTTTTCAGCAATTGCCACTTTTGGAAGGTTCATATACATGGGAATACTAAACAGGGGTGTTATGCTCATTAATTGATCAAAGTAGCAAGTACTTTTAAACCTTTATCTCTAGTGTTATTATTCATTGATGAGATGCTATTGGATGTAAGAACAGTAATGATTGAAGAGAGGGTTACCATCTTTTTAAAACCCTTAAATGTCGTATCTTAAAGGCTTGATGAGTCAGGGAAGGATCACTCTATGATATCACACTTCTAATATTTTGTTTCTTGAGTATGTAATTTGATTCCTTAGGTACAGTGAGGATGAAGTGTCCTAAGACTCCATTTTCTCTCTGTAGTCTATTGAACAAGCTCTTAACTAACATTTTAAATGAGTAACACTATTGGCCCAGGTTCATCTGATGCCTCTTCCACTTGGCAGCTGTCAAAATACTACCTAGAGGGGAGTGAGTACCTCGGAAAAGCTATGCAGTTCACCCATTCCCTTGAAAATATTTATAGGTACTAGTACTGTCACTGGTGTTCATCTTTGCCAATGCTGAAGTCTGGGCATTTTGAATTGATGTCTTTGGTTAATAGTAAAGTTAGAGAAGTAGCGAACGTAAGAATTCAAATACTGCGCTCTGCTGAACGAGTCCTAGGGCACCCCTAAGACGTGCACAGTCAGACATCATGGCGGTTTACAGGAATGTTCCTGCATGGCTCTAAAGCTGAGACTATGTTCCTCAGACTAGAGCCTTCTCATGGGATCAGGAGATATGACTGCTAGAGTTGGCTCAAATGTGCCACTAAGAATAGGCCAAAGCACTTCAAAAATTAATGAGCTGTATGAGATTAGGACTACAAAATTTTATAGGCTAATGGATAGCCATCAGAAGGAGAAAATACTGTATGAAAACAAACACGGGGGAAATTTAGAGCCCTTATGTCTTTCCTGGCTTGCACTGATGTGAATTAGGATTAGTTACACTGAAGTCACTTGACTTACAATAATACAAGTCGGAAGAGAATGGGTAATTTATGGTCACTTTGCAGTACCACACAGATAGAATTAAGTGTTCTTTTTGGAAATAAGAAATGGGTCTTTTCTGAGCCATTTTGCAGGGAATTAAGAATGACAGCTGGATGCTTCATTCAGTGAAGGTTTTAGATGGGGAAGAAGCAAACCTTGGGAGACTTACAGTGTTTCTCAAGAGCGCATGCTATGTATTTGCCAGCTAAAAGTCTGAAATGTATATACACTGTGGACTATATTAATTTTCAAATAAATGTAAGATATACACAACAAGAAATTCTGATAGCTTCTTATAAACACTCTAAAATAAGGTATTTTTCTTAGCCAAAAAACCGCAATAAATCTACAGCACAGCACAAGAACATTGCTGCTTATCCCTGGCCTTTCACTAGCTATTCATCTATTTAAGAAACTACTGCTGAGTGAATCTCAAAAGGCCAACTATTCACACTGGGTGAAGCCTCCATATCTAGAGTCTTATTCTGGGAATTGACCCCTCCAGTCAAGGCCAGAAAGACGTGCCCAGCCATGTAATGCCTTCCCCCTTTGAACACCAATCGAAAAAAAGAACACAACCAACCACCAGACAAACAAAAGTACTTCAATAAAGGAAAATTAATAAGCTAGGATCCTACCTAGTGCAGCTGGAAAAAGGAATGCATCAGTGCAGAGAGGGGCCTTTTGTTGAAAAATATTTTCCCAATTTACTTTTCTATACATCAAAAACTGGATTTTGTTTTTCTTTCTCACTGATGGACAGTTACTCCTGCAAGTAAGTGTAGTAGTTTAAAAGAGACTGCTCTCATAAATACAGTCCCATAAATAATCTATCAGTTGGCTCATAGTTTATGCAACTCTGACCTAAGTTAACAAGATGCTGGAGCAGGTAGAGTCCCTATATAATCTGGAGACAACATTTGCTTCCAAATTATTGTTTTCTTTTTCGTCTGTTTTCTAGGCCATGAAACCAAAAATACTCTGTCCCTTGGAACGTACATGCAACAGTCAATTCTTAGTAAATCCCAGTATGTATGTGAAATTAGGGAATTTGTCTTAGAAGTATTATCTTGTAGCTTGAAAAAGTGTGTCCTGTTGTGTGATTAATGTCTGCTGTTCAGGTAAGTGGGACTCTCTAATGCTGAGCATGCTTTATTCTCCTTCCTCAATAAAGCAGTGTGTTTTGGAAACCCATCATCCTTTTGAGTTCAGGAACGTGCTGGAAGTTATTGTCAGGACCTCTCCATTCACACCTCTCCATTATCACAGAATTAGGGCACCTATGCATGATGGACTTCAGCTTTTATCAACGGAATAAATGCCTTGGGCATCTCTTGTGCTTTTGCTGCTCTGAGTAATACACAGCTCTTTTGGGTAGCCCCATCCTTGTAACAACCTGCACTTCCACCTTTCAGTGAGAGCATCCAGGCATCACTCAGCATGATCATGTATCTTGTAATACTTAAAGTTTAGTTTTGAAAAGTTCATTCTGATCTGGTCTCACAGCCACCACCACCAAAGGCTTTGAAACTATGCAAACACATAGCTATAAGGCAACTGGGGGTGCAGGGAGCTTTTACAGCGTATGAATGCAGAGATAAATGAAGGAGATGTCAAGGACCAGGCAAGGAGGAACAGTAATGCCCACTTTACCTCAGCTTTGCTGCTCAGTGGAAGTGAAGAAGGCAGGAAGAGGTTTCATTGTAGAAAGGCATACTGCTGTACTGGTGCTTCTCATCACCTCTCAGCAGTTGGGGGATAAAGCTTTTTTTCTCCCATTCAGTGGGAGAAAAGCTTCTCTTCCCCTTACCTCCCAGTCCTGGCAAGTCTGTCTCCACAACCACCACTGCTGCTGTGGTGCAAGACTTCTCTGAGCTTCTCTGCTATGGAGGAATGAAAGGCAATGCTGTGGGCAAAGTGCAGTACCAGCAGGCTCGGGTTTATGGCTTCAGATCTCAGAGATGAAGAAATAAGTGGCTTTCCTGGGTGAGGAGGCAGGAAGTCATCTCTGACAAGAGATGCTGGTAGAATGGAGGTGGGGTGGTTTAGAGACCAGCTCTATCCGCCTGCCCCTCCCAAGATAGCACACTGGTTGCTCTGGGTAGCTACCTCTCCAACCCAAATACAGAGGCTTTTGTTGCTCTATCACATCATGGATGGGCTTCAGTGATGCCTGGAAAAAATAGGTAGCAAGCTAATATGCCCCTTTGCCTCTGCTTAGAGCTGGGTACTCTTCTGAGTAGAATGGGGGGGGTCTAACCTGAAATTCAGTGATTCTTAAAAGGAATTCTATCTTGGTATTCAAGCGTGTAGTTAAACTTCTTAATTAAGCATGTAAGTAATTAATTTACATTTTAAAAGTATGTTTTTTAAAAAAATAATCTGTTCAGGGCATAAATACACTTCAAATAATGTTAAGAAGCTGACTTAAAAGTCAGAAATCTCAAGTACCAGGGTAAACTTAATTTATGCCATTCTGCTTTTATGTATTTTGGGCTTTTTTAGATTTGGGACCAAAAGAAGCTGTCTTAACCCAGACTTTCCTTGTTAGTTCTTCTAACATGGCTTAAATATTGATATTGTTTTTAAAGTTAAGTGTGTGACAAACTATTAATCCATTAGTGAAGATATTGATATTCTCAAAGATGTTCCCTAATCTCTTTGAAATATTGATTTAATATTATTATAGCACGGCCAAATACTATATTACTCTTTATCTAAATTAACATTTTTTCAAGATATATTTAGGAAGGAAATGTGTGTTTATTGATTGTATGAATTAAATTACTTTAATTAAGGAAACAGGCCTATTGCCAAAAATGGCATACATGGCTGTTAGTGCAGGCTGCTTCCTACAATGGCCCAAAAAGGCATCATCAAAAGCAGATGCCTAAATTAGTTACAATGTACATCCTGGCCAGACAGATGCTTCAAACGATTGGGCATTTGTAGGATAGAATCTCTTCCCTTTGAAAGCAAGCCAGATCACAGGAACACTTTAAGGTTTTCTACCAACCATCTTTTAAGATTTTTCAGCTTTGAATTAAAAATTACTTCAGTGGAGCTTGATTGTCTTCACAAGGGGAGATTCCTATGTCAGCTTTCAGCACTCTCATTTAGATTAGTGCTTAGAGTAGAGGATATGAGATACTTAAGAAACATTAGAAGCTTTATCTTTTTGCCTGAAAACACAGGTAAAAAAGTGATGACAGTAATGACTACTGAAAAGGAAACATCAGGCTGTTGTGTTTGGTTTTATTTCATAGCAGCATTCCGGTATTCTGACTTGCTTTCATAGCTTTTAGCCTCAGAATTAGAATTCCAGTGTGGCTTTCTAGTGCTGTTGCTACCTCATGCAATGAAGAGGAAATCCTCTAAAATGGGCAGGAATCTACGGATTAGTAATTTCCCATAAGAATGTGATTTTGGAATGTTGTGTAACTGAGAAGTTCATGTATTTTCTGCATCTCAGCTGGGTGCTTAATAAGGTACTACGCTCACTGAATCTTCCTCTGGTGCATGGGAATGAAAAATACTCCAAACATAGGCACTGTGGACTCTTTTCTCCACTCAAACTGGAAATGGTTAAAAAATACAGTCTCTGAACCCAACCCCCACAGCTGAGAGTCTTTAAAACCTGGAGGTGGGACTTAAAAGGGAGAATACCGCTGCAGCAAGGAGTATTACAAAATAAGCCATGGAAGCAGTGATTATTGATCAGGGGATGTCCTGGCAGCAGGGATTGCTTGGATCTGTCTTGCTTTGCCTGATGTGACAGTCCCAGGAAGCCTTGTGGCCTCAATGGGGCTGTGATAGGAGCTGTAATCAGGAGCAGAACAGCCATTCACTGCTTAGCAGTTGATTTGTGCCTGTGTGTGAACTGTATGGATGGGACAGTGGAGGGCTACCTTCTGGGATTTTTTTGATTGATTTTTGCAATCCAGCAATTGTTCAGGACAGCACATGTAAGACCAGCTGTTTGTACCCCACCCACAGGAGACCACTTGTGGGGGAAGGAGCCTTCATAGCCAAGCCAGCTGTCTGACAGCCCATGCAAGTGCATCTGCCTGTGTAGCAGGGAATAAGTATAGGGGCATATGTAAACAACATATGTGACAGGAAATGTGGGAGAGGTTGTAGCTCTGCTCTTCAGTGCTGATGGGTGGTAAATATATTACATCTTATGCTGTAGCAAAGCCCCCAGCACTGTCAGTGCTAAGCCTAATCCTGTGATGGTAAGAACTACCCAAGAGCCTGGCTAGCCTGGGCACCTGAGATATTTTCCAAGGTCCTGACCTAACGGGAGCAGACGTATTTAATTCAACCTTCCAGATTAAGGGGTTTTTTTTTCCTTTAGTGTGAGGAAGTACAACCACAGACCTTCCCACCTTGTGTTCTCTGTGTCTTATAGATGTGTCCATATTAGCAGAAGTACCTAGTTGCATGCCATGGGAGATGGAAGAACATTTCTTCCAGTGTTCTAAATGGAAAGCAGAAGAGTGTTTCTTCTGGCCTGTTTGAAAAACAGAAACAGAGTGTTCCTAGTTCTGGCAAGGTAGAGTGTGACTAGCCATGGGCAAGTCTGAGCTATCAGAACTTAAAAACATATGCCACTCATTTTTTGGTAGAAACATTTTAAGCAATGGATAGACCCTCTTGAAGGATTAGCTGTTCAGCTCCATCTCCAGAGCTCTGCCCCATGAGGTTCTTTCTCTGATGGTGTGAAAATGCTTTGCTGAAATGTTGACCTCCTGTGCACTTGCAAGCACCCTCTCTCTGAAGCCAGGAGGCTTCTGTATCCTCTGCACATACTGGCAGGGTCTAACAGTTTCAGCAGTACTTACGGCGATGACTTACGCAATTGTCACAGTCTCATTTTTGTATCCACTCTATGTAAATGCCAATAAAATCTTCCTTACGCATAACAGCTGTAAATATTGTGATTGGTATCTTAGCACATAATATCTGCTTACGCACTTACACACATGCAGATATGTGCATGCTCCTATTGAAAAATATCCAAATATCATAAGGACACTTGCAAATCCAGCAACCAGTTGCCAGTATGTATTGATGATTTGGCATATGTTCTCAAAAGATATGCATAAGCCTTGAGGAACTACTTCCTGAGGTGTCCTCAAATCAAGACATACAACCAGCAGCTGCTTTGGGTTAAATCATTTTAGAGTCTTAAAACAGCATTGGGCATTTGAGTGCTGTAGTACACTCAGTCACCAGTAAGGGGAACCCTTTTTGCAGTAAACTTCAAGCTTTTACTGCTTTGATGGAGAGCGTGGTCATAAAGATAATGTGACATTTTGGTTCCAAAAAAACCTGTGTTTAATCAGAAGGCGAACAGAGATAAGCAGTTTAAAATGAAATGTGAATTACAATTTAAAATCTTTTTTTTTTTTTTTTTTTTTACTTCTCAGTGAGATTGAACAGGAAATGTGAATGAACCTGCATAATGCAAGTATTAACCCTTACAGCAGTGGTAGAGAAAAGGAGGAAAGTTGATTTTGACGACCAGCTTCAAAACAATATGAATGAAACCACCCCAGAAAAGTGGCTGTCATCAGGCATTGTTTTAATATGAAAAACAAATGGTTGCTTTATTGTTTGAAATTGTGTCATCATAAGTAAAATTTAATCTGTGAAAAGATGAGTATTCTTGCTTCAAAAATGCAATTTTGAAACTTAGGCATTACCATTCTAAATATTCTCAAAACCTGAAGTTTTTAATAAGCATAAAGATACATCTCAATACTATAGAAATGCTATAGAAAAACTCCTGAAACTATTTTAATTAATCTGTGTTGCTGTACAATAGATGTTATTTCAGGAGAAAATAGGTATGCAGGTGGCTCTCAGCTCACATAATATCCAAAATCACCATACTTTTTAACTGTCATAGTACATGTATTCATGTATTGCCCAGACAGAGAAGTATGTTTTATTGGGGTGACTAGAAATTCAATATTTACTTGTCTAACAATAGATTTTCATGATCAATTCTGGAACTGATATGATGGAGTGGTCTGATAGAACTCTCCCTGTCCAGTGCGTGCATTTCTATTACATTTAATCTGGAAAAACATATTATAGTTAGTCAGATCTACTTTTTCACTGCTAAGTACCTAGTAACTAACTTGGTGAAACAACTGAATACTCAGATTCAGTGCTGCCCATAAAATCTGTAAATAAATATCACTGTAAATCTAAGCCAAAGTTTCTGCCATGCTTTCTCAAATGGCCTGCCCTCTAGACTGCTAATTAGCCTCTCTAACTTTGAATACTCCATAAATGCACTATGCTGGTTGATAGTGCATCAATATTAATTAATAATTTACCACACTGTTGGAATTTTCCTCTACATGTAATCACAGCTCCAGTCCCTTCTAAACCTTTATGTATCTAGAAAAAAGAGGAGGAACATCAATTTGCTACTTTCACCCTAGGTTGTTTAGTCACCCCTTTGGTTTGTCTGCAAATATTTGGAAAAGTCTGTCTTGGACACTTCTGAAAATTCACATGGTATATATGGTAATGCAACTCCATTTCACAGAATTGTGTTGCTGCTTAAAATTGGAGCTAGTGTAGCATGCTGCATGTTTTATTTATACGCACAGTACGTATGTGAAGTGCTCCAAAGTATCTGTAGTCTGTTAGGAACTGGAAGTCTAGCTTTCAGGTAGGGCCCCCAAAGGCAATCCCACTCTAACTCGCAGGTCAGCTGGATGTGCCACAGGGGACCAGCTCTGCCCATCTGGCCAGGAGCTCATCAGAGGCACTGCCCTACCAAAAGGCAGATTTTTCAGAGTGTGGTTAGTGCCCAGATTCACACAGGCATTTCTGAAGCAGTTCATGATTTTTATCACAATCAGGAATAATGTAGTTCACAACAGAGTTACCAAATTCTTCTATGTCACTCTATTCTAATAAAGCAAAAAGTGCTCCATAGATGGGGTAGGGTGACCCAATACTTTAACTGCATTTTCACACTGATCACAAATCACTTCCTAAAAACATCTTTCTTTCACAATAGTCTCTTTGTAACATCATATAAATACTGTTGTATAAAAATAGTTTCCAACAAACTTATATTCAGGCCAATATCTGCTTAGTAATTATGAGGTCTCTATAAAAGTGAAAAGCCAAACTTCTGAAGGACCCTGCAGGTAATTTACATGACAGAGGAGGGATAAAATATGTATATATGTGTGTATATATATATATGCGCACACACATACATTCCAGCTCCTTTGGATGTAGACTACAGTGCCTGTCATTCAACTAATCTTATCTCTGTAGTCCCCCTTTTGTGGGGAAGAGCTGAGGATTTGCAATTCATTCTTGTTGTGATTCATTCCTGTTGCAATTTGTACTGCTCGAAGCTTATACAATCATTCAGTTTTCCAGGTGTCTGTCAGCACCTGCGATATTGCTGAAATGTCCCCAAAAGAAAATGCCTTTGCCCAAGACAGTATGAATCTGCAGGGTTTTGGTGACAAGCTTGCATTGATTTTGTTTGTGCCACTTTTCTGCTTCTTGAATGAGAAACCAGCATATAGTACCAGGCACACCAATCAAATATCCAGCACCAAGAAATGCTGCCTTAGGGTATGCTTTCCAATTCTTAATTGTTTAAATATGATAGATGAAAGTGAACACTCTTAAGCAGTGTTCAAAATACATATATATTTAATTTACAGTAATTTTATCTTCAAGGATAACCTCTTCAAAGAACAGTCATTTGGACCTGATAAGATGACTGGCTATGTGAACAGGGGGAGAGCAGTGGATGTTGTTTACCTTATCTTTAGTAAGGCCTGTGTCAAATTCTCCCACAGTATCATTATAAGTAAACTGAGAGATTTGCCCTGGGTAATACCCCTGGATAGTGGATGTCAAGGCAAGAGGAAAATTCTGTCCCTCCAGGCTCAAAGGGTTGTGTTCAAAGGGGAAAATCCAGCTAGCATGGGATTCCTTGTGGCATACCTCAGAAATTGACCCTGGAACTAGATTATTCTATATCTTTATTAAGGACATGATCTGCAGTTTTGTGTCCAACACAAAGCTGTGGAGAGCAGTCAATGCTCTGAAGCGCAGGACTGCTATTCTGAGGGACCTTGGCAGGCAGAAGCAATGGGCTGATGGGGACCTCATGGGCTTCAGTGAAGGCAAGTGCAGTGTCTTGCAACAATCCCATGCAACCATGCAGACTGGACAATGGAAGCAGTGTTGCAGAAAAAGCCTTGACGGTCTCAGTAGACAAGAATGGGTAAAGGAGACAGCAGTGTGTTTTTGTGACAAGGCCAACAGTGTACTGTACTGTAATAGCAAGTTGTAGCAATGTGGACAAGGGCAGCAATTATTCCCTCTGCATCTTGGGTATTTTCTCCTGTTTGGGGATTTCTGACACGAAAGGGATGTTGGCATACTGGAATGAGTCCAGCAGAGACCACCAAGATGGCCTCTAGAGCAGCCAACATATAAGCAGTGTCTGAGGGAAGTGGGCTTATTCAGCCTTAAGAAGGTGAAGAGGGAATCTTATTGCTGTCTACAATGATCGGATGCTGTAGAGAGGACAGACTTTTCTCGGAGGCACACAGTGATATGAAAAAGGGCAACAAATGCAAGTTATGACATGGAAATTTTTTATTAGATAGAAGAAAAAATAATTCACTGTGAGGGTGGTTAAACAATGGAACAGGGCCCCAGAGACATGAAGTCTCCATGCTTGGAGACAGTCTAAACTTGATTGGACAAGGTCCTGAACAACCCCATGTAGTTGGACTTGTTTTGAGCAGGAGGCTGGATCAGATGATGTCCCAGAGGTCCCTTCCAACCTAAACTGTTCTATGATTCTGTGGTATTGCAACAAATTCCTTACTAAGTATTGACAGAATCAGTCAATATTACTCTGTTAGAACCATTTACAAGGTGTTTTGTCAAAGATCTATCTGTCTCCATACTATAGATTAATGATGTTTTCATTATCAGACTATGCCTTATAGTGGAAGTAGCTATCTCTAAAATGCAGTGTATTTTTTAAGATGAGGATGGAAAAAGTATAGGCCAAGAGCAGGCTGTAGCTGTTATGTTAATTTTCATAGAGACAGTAGTCTCTAGGAAAGGAAATAGTCTCTAGGAAGGATGAATTGGGACTAAAATGTTTTTCTGGTCAAAGCAGAACAGGAATCTGCAGTACGAGCAATCCCATCGACACTGCAAACATAATCAGAATTCAAGACTTCATGTTAAATTATCTGTTTGATAAAGTCTGGGTATTGCAAGTTGACATGTTATTTTGTATGAGCCTTCCTTGGTGCGTTTGTATGGTATCCCTTTAAAGACATTGCAATGTTGATACATCACAACAATTACACATTTGCATGTTGCAAAAAAATGATTATTTACTGGTAGGTGCATATTTCCATTCAACACAGCGCTGCATTTTTGTCTGCAGAAGCTGATTTAATTTCCAGGTCTGCAGGTTTCAACAAGGAAAGAGAAAGAAATCTATTAGAAATGTAAGTTAGTGGCTAGGTCCCCTCTGTGTCTTGAAGTAACAACATGCTGCTTTTTGGGGCAAAGCAGGATTATGATTTCACTACAATGATACTGAAGAAGCTCTGTTGTCTCTTGCGTTGAGCTGAAGACAGATGACTATGTGTATCAGGCTGCTGAGTAGAAAATTCTCCCTAGTGTATGATGTCCCAATAGTGGGACATAATAGGGTTTGATAAAGAGAAAAGCCTGTGACAGAAAACATATTGATAGTTTCACGCATCTCCGTATGCTCAAAGAAAGTTGGGAATTTTCCCTCTTAATGCTAAAGTAAGCTTTGTTATCTACATAGGTAATAAAATCAAAAGATTGCTTGGGTACAATACTAAGTATGACTGTGCTAAGATAACTGTCCTTAAAAGCTACCAGATTTTCTGCTAAAGTCCATTGGTCTTTTGCAAAGGGAAAGTTTAGACCTTCTCATGTCATTCAGGCTTTATGATACTGTTTTAGAAACAGCCATTAAAAGATTTCCGCAAGCTTTCCCATCCATTTGAGGCACTTTTTTTTTTTTTTTCCATTCAAACATAGGAAGGTCATACAAAGAAATTGAGCTAGGCAAAAAACCTGCTTATGCTGGCAGTAGGTAGACTGGAGCGAATGCATGACCTATGTCAAGCCTCCCTGGTTCTCACAGACCTTCCAGGTAGGAGGGAATCTTTTCTATTTCAAAATGCATTGAAATACCTAAAGGGATCTATTGCTTTTCCTTTCCATGCTGGTCCAGAAGCACCATAACAAATTGCCTTGCTCATTCTAGGGTTCAGTTCTGCAGGGTTACTCATTTTGTGCTGGTCTTCATAAAGCCTGGTCAAGCAACCTTGAAGCTCAAAACTGGTTCAGGAGGAGTTTAGGTGATTTGCTGAGATCGGCCTATACGAATAATCGATTCTGATGGTTTTCTGGTTGGATTCCCTGCAGACTACATAAGGACAGAGAGTTCCACAGAAGATAATATGTAAACTGAATATATATCATAACTCACTCAATGGAATTTCCTGGCATCTCCTATTCAGTATTATCATGGAGTATACTGTGTGACTTCTACAATAGCAAGAGCTACAGATTAATTTGGTATTGGTCTCAAGGCATTTCACCTCCTGTTTATTATGGCTGCTGAAACTATGTTTCAGTGTTGTGTACATCTAGTGCAACAAAGATATAAATGGAAGCATTTGGTTACCTCTTCTGACCCATTTTAATTTTCCAGATCCTTTTCCTGATGTGTCTTCGCTACAGTGGTCCAGTAGGCAGGTTACTTGACTGGGGTGATGGGAAGACTGTGTTTGGTTGTGAATGACAACTTGGCATCGTACTGAATGGGTTGAAACAACACAGAGATTGGTGTAGACAACTCGACGCCAACAGACCGTGGGATATACAGGGTGTATAGCCTTTTTATAAGGTGAACTACAGTACAGGGTTTTGATGACAGTGAAATCCAGTCAGTATTCCCCACAGAGGGATACAGACATTCATTCTCCGGAACGTGTATTTTTGCTGCCGCATACCAAGGCTGTTCAGCATAATGTGATCTCTTTAGAAAAAGAAAGGGGGAGTTTTAGAAATATACATGTGGCAGTGATCACCGGGCCAAAGGGAACAGATCTACTAGAAGAGCCCCAGAACACAGGAGCTCTGAAATGCCAACAAGGGATGGGGATGCTAGTCAGTTTGATTTCAGCTGCTGGGCTGACAAAAACAAAACGGAGGGGTGTGGTGGGAGAGGGAGAGCACAGAACGTGCGAGCAGGGCTAATGTCAAGAGTGAGGGGATGGAGAAAAATCTGACAGCAGAAGAAAATGAGGGAGCAGGAGAGAGCAGAACAGCAGTAGTGGGAAGAAATTGGAGCCTGAATAGAAACTCCTTTGATAATTGTTTGGGAGGTGGAGGATGAAATCCAACAGGAAATGGTCTAAGTGGCTTTGTGGCAAGAGTAAGGAGAATAATTAATGGGGATTTCTTGTGAAATAGGAAGAGGAAAACTGACCTGCTGAAAACAAAGCGGGGAAAATTGGGAGGTATGACAATTTCACAGAGTTCAAGTTTTCCTTATAGATCTGTCAGCAAGGGCTATTTCATACTTGGCAACATCAGCAATATCAAGCCTGATAATTTAAAAATCACAACTCTAGCCCTCCCCAGACAATGAAATTTTCTTTAAAGTAATATATTTTAGGTTCTTTTTATATATTCTCGATGCCTTATATTCTTGAATCCTGTTCTCATGGGGCTAAAAAATAATGTAAAAAAAAATATTTGTGCTTTTTTAGAAATCACCAGGGTTTGAGAACTGAAGCTTTATGAATTCACCACAACTGTTAGCAAAGTAATATGAGTTGGAATTTCACTGGACTGTGGCTAACACTGACCAGATTAGATTAGATTAGAACTCCTGTGGTCCAGGAGCATTTTATCATCTACATATTTGATGGCATGCTGAAGTGGGACCATTTTCTTTTTAATCTGATGCTGTCAAGGGTAACTGACAGTGCCAGAGGACTTGGAAGCTTCTCTCCCTGAGGTGACATCATAGTGAGCCAAGATTGAGAAAGAGTGCCACAGAAGTAAGACTGTGAGTGAGGTGAAGGGATACAAGCACAGGATAAGCATGTTCTGTATGGATAGTAATACTGCTTTCCTAATCCATCTTTAAGGTGTGGTAAGGGAATATTACCTACACAGTGTTTTCATGTTAACATGGTCACACTGCCAAGACATTAATCTGCAGTTATATTTTTATTTCATGACATCTCTTAATAACACTGTCCAGCTCTCTGAGGTTAAGTACTCTCACACTAGAATATTCCATTATCATCTGTATTAGGATCCCTTTATCCTGGATGAGTTCCTAGAATATCAGTCTGAACAAGTAAACCATAAAGTTAAGGATGGTCTTTAAAAACAATCGCCAGCTTTTACTCACTGGCAAAACTTCAACTGAATGTCTTTTTATTGGTAGCTGTGTATGTAAGGAGTAATGGTTCTAGCTGCTAGTGTTACTGAATACTTGGGAGACCATACCAAAAACTCCTTAGTTTAGAAAGCTCTTTCTACTATAGATGCAAAAGACTTCGTTGGTACAAAATGCTCTGATAAAGGATCCCTTTTTTTAGCACTTGGACTAGGTCATTTGTCATGATAAATCTCATTTCTGGGCAAGATAGAGATTTACTGGAGACACAAGTGTAAATAATGGCGGGAGTGAAAGACCCTTAGAAAATTCTCTGCAGCCTCTGGTCCATGTGAGAGGATAATTTTTCTGAGACACACACCTAGCAGCATGGACATTTAAAAATAAAACACAGTGGAAACCTTCCCCAAACCATACGCCTCCCTACATACACACTTTCTCAAGAGAGCAGAATGAAGCAAAGATGATGGATGTTAGTCTTGTCAGTTAATGTGCTACTCAATGGAGTTTAGATGCTATGGGGATGAAGGCAGCTTAAGAGCTTCTATAGGCTATGAAAGAATAATTCTATCACTGCCAAAGCATGTAACACCTGCTCACACAGGGGTTCTGACATCAGAAAGAAATTTTCAGCAAGGTCATGAAAAAGCTTCACATTAGGGGAGCTCAGATATGATGATTAAAAAATCGTTATAAAAGCACATTAAATAGAAAATCACAATAAAAATTGACTATCATGGTGAAAGTTAGGTAGAAAATAGGCCCATTAATCTTCCTCAAATGAAGAAACAACCAAGCTGACATCAAACACCTTATTAGAATAAACCATCTTTAATTAGGTAATGGAAGCCAACTCACAATGTGTTTGTTGGTCCATCCCTTATTTACTAATATTTATGGACTTGAGCCTGCAAGCTGATTTTTTTATGACATAGTGATGCCTATTATCAGTACATACAGTGGAAAAAAGACTACCCACTTCCATTTGCTGTAGTAGCCAATGAGGATACCTCAATGTTGCTAGGATGGAGTCCTCTGATGCTTCTTGGAGAGACTTTTGGAAGCAAAGCAGATAGATTTTTGAATCAGTCAGATGAGGAATAGGTAGAGGCAACTCAATCTAAACTTTTCACATGCCAGAAAAATCTTCTGGCCCATAAACTGCAATATACACGGGGAGTGTTAAAAACAAAAGGACACATGGACTGTAAACACCTATGTATTTTTTCAAAAGACCACATAGGCCTGCTCTTCTCAGTGTTGCCAAGTGATTGGAGGTAGGTGGCCTCTGCCCAGCATGCTGATGCTGGAGATCCCATCTGGAGGTGGCTGATTCTCATTTGATCTTCCAGACATCAAAGCCATGCATACGGGTTCAAGGTACCAGGTCAGTGCCCAGGAAAGCTCCCTACTCCTCCGTGTCCTACACCCTTTTGGATCTAGCCCTAATCCTCTGGGAATTTAAACATCATCATTGTCAGTGAAAAACTCTTACATCCGTTTCAAATTACGCAGGAAGTTTACCATTTCATTAAATGCTTCAGTGAGATTTATAGAGCCCTAAATGCACTTTGTGACTGATACTGGACACTAATTCCTCTAGATTTTGTTTTTAGAAAAGCTTGCACTGTTATTACTCCTCCGGTCAAAGGTTACACTTCCTGCTCTCCGTCAACGCAACTGGCATGTAAGTGTTTTCAGATATTAGTCAGATCACCTTTTTGCAAGAAGCAAAGGAGTGAGAATATGCCCATAACAGTTAGCAAAGTTACAGCTGTATCAAGACAATGTGTCCAAGCCTTCCTGGTAATCCAGACTTAACTTTATACTTTTGTAGTTGAGAAACTGTGGGAGTCTTTTTAATGTATCTCTGTCTACTCATACAATTAGCAGCAGCAGCCATCGTACAAGTAGCCCATATCACAAATTTTAGAAAATCGTGTAGCAACAACCACTACTAATAAAACCTACAAAATCAGAAAAAATACACATTTGTCCCAGAAATGTCTGCATGGTGTGGCACTGAATCCCTTCTGGTAAGATGATGATGCTGTAATTCTGCAGGAGCAGGCGAACTCCAGCATAAGAGTTTACACTTCACGTTTAACCAGATTTCTTTTTTAATCAGCCACGTGGTTATTTCTCTTTTCTACTCGTTCTAGTTATTTTCTAATTAGATGTTCAACTTTAAGAGTTCACTGCGACAGAAACCCAGTGTGTTTGAAACACCAGAGGAAAGGTGCTCTGTAGCTGTAGCTCTTAGACACCCATGTCATCACAGTTCATGACTGGGGTGGCTTGAAATAATGTCCACTCTGAAGAAAGCTTGTGTTAGCTGAGTAATGCTCTCCTTCTACCTCAACTTGGACCATCTTGAAAAAAAAAACATCTTTCTGTACTGCCTTCTCTTGTGGTTCCCTGTCCGAGCTGGTGCAGCACACTGTGCTGAGTTGCGAAGAATATATCCTCCTCTCTACACACATTCTTACTAAGGATAAGAAGCCCTTTATCAGGAGAAAATGAACTTTTTTTCAATTAACTTTTTTTAAGGCAACTAAACAAACCTTTCCTGGCCTATCCACTCCACTAGTCACCTTACATTCTTCATCCCAGTTTTCATCTTTGTTTCTCCAGTCTTACATGATTCCCCTGGAGCAAACTTACATGATTCCCCTGGGGCAAACTTTGAAGGTCAACTAATTTAGCAGAGTGAAGTTTAATTTGCTGAAGGAGGGGATTATTATTTTGTTCTGGTTCCATTTGTTGGTTTCCCAGTTTTCCTATGTACAAGTCACAGATGCATATGCAAAGGGCCAGAGAATATTAGTTCCAAATATCTGAAACATATATATATTGAAATGTAAATGTTGAAATGCAACAGTCATTTTGTCTTTGGAGGTTTATTTTTCTTTTTCAAATTCTGTGTTTCTGCTAGTATCAGTTCGCTGATCCCAGACACTATTGCTGGCACAAGCAGATCACAGTCATCAGCTCTGACAAAATTAATGCCAAATAGAATTCTATTTTATGGAAAATATTTTGGGGGATTTAGTGTGGTGATCTGAAGTCCTGGTAGGACTTCAACTAACAAGCAGACGGCAAAGACTTTTAGTACCTTATGAAGTTGTATCTGATATAATCATTGTACTTCCAAATGGCAGATACAAAAGAGCATCCCACAGAGCAGCCTCAGCTTTGCCTCACATGCCTACAGGCTCATGTGGCAGAGCTCATTGCTAGAACAGGGCCTTTGGTGAGTTACAATGAATTTGGGTTAGAAAGCAGAGCCAGTGTGTGAAAGATAAATTGCATCCCCGTGCGTTCTGTAAGTTTTGTATTTTGCTTGATCTCCAGGACTGTGAGTCCTTTTTTTCCCCAGACGGTTGGCTCTTCAAAGCAGAGACATGGTATTAGCCGGTATGCACTCGGGGCTTCATATGGCATGGCCCTCATGCTACTGGCCTTTGTTTTAAAACAGGCAATATATGACACATTAGCTACATGATTATCCTTTTCTGTGTCCCCATAGGAAGCAACGTGGATCTCTGTGCAGAACACACGGAGGAGCAGCACACAGGTAAGCACCACTGGCTGTTGCCATCAGCCCTGGGTGCTCTCAGAAGCAGCAGCAGTAAGTCACTCTTCCGTGTGCAGATGCTTCTGCTTCCTGTGGATGAAGTCAGATGTATTTTTGAGTTTTCCTGGCAGTGATACTGCCAGATAAATGCATTTATTGATGCCTACACAATAGCATATACCTCCACTGAACACAAGCTAGGCACCTCACATACACCACTCAAATTTATTTTCTTCCCCGTTTTCCACTTTTTATTCTATACCAGCTTTTCCTGATCCGGAAGCAACCAGCACAGATCTGAACAGTACTTCCACCTCAGGGTAGCAGTGACAGAAAACAGACTGTAGATTTGTCCTTCAGCCACTGCCTTTATTAGGGTAATCTCTGAGGATCCTAGGATTTTAACCATAGGAGAGCTGGAGGTACATTATCACCGATGCTCTCCCCGCCACGACCACAAAATTTGTGTAATATCTATGGAAAAATACATGACGTTGGTGATGTCAACTTCTAAAAGCATAGTGACAGTACTAAAGTTTCAGTGTTAATGACCTGTAAGCACACCTTACAGACAAATAAGAATTCAATTTTAAAACCAACAATTTTTATGTGACTTAAATTAATGAAAATACTGTATTGGTTAAAGAGAGGACAGGACAACATTGTTTTGTTCTATCAGTGTGAACGTGGATGAGAAACCTGCAAATAATAACAGCTGAAAGAAAAGCCAACAAGTCTGTTTTCAGGGAGAGGTAGGGCTTCCAAATATTCAAGTTCAGATGTGAATTTGTGCATTTGATACTGAAGAATTCAAAAAATAAAACCTTGTGTAAGGGAAGAAATAGAATATGATATAGCTGGACCTGATTCCAGTTCAGAAATTCCATAGGAAGAACAAGACAAATGTTTTGCAGCAAGAGGAATATTTGGGGCTTACCACAAATACTAAATGACATCAGTGTTTTCAGTGCTGTGTTGACAGAAGTGCCAGTTGCTCTGAATTGTATTTGCACGCCTCATGTTCATCATGTTATATCACTACACAGATGTTTTGCACGCAAAAAATGGAATTTCTTTAAAGTCATTTTTTTTCAGACTTGCAACAGAAATGGTTTTAAAGTGTAAAGTAAATCTGGCTAAGAATTTTTTGACTCAATAATCTGCCTGACAACTTGAGTCATATTTAATTCTGCCTTAGTTTTGACAGAGCAAAAGAGGTCAAGAAATTTTCTGTGTTGAGTTTTACAGTTTGCCATTTTAGAAGCAGCACTAAAACACAGCTAACTGTAGCAATTCACTAGTCATTGTTTTAAGACCCTTTTCTGCCGGTCATGTGTGGTTTGAGAACACCATACTGTATGACAATCTGGGTGACTTTTATCTCTGATGGCTTCATAAAGTTGCCCACATCAGCCTGCAAGCAAGCATTAAGATGAAGTTCATTTGTTTGTTGGCATTTTTCCCTTGATTTCTTCGCCAGTCCATATAAACTCTTGTACTGTCCTTTCCACACTATCTGAGAACCACCCAAAAGTGCGTCAAACAACATGACTAATATTTCACAAGTGGTTTGTTCTTTCTTCAGTCCTCTCCTTGGGGAGAAAATTGCATGCATAATGGCACATTTTGCCCTGAGAGACTTTTATTGTTTAATTGTTGCTTTTTTTTTTTCTTTTTTCTTAAGTCTATGTCATGTGTTTATTTGCAAATAGAAGAATTATGTCTTGTACTTAGAGCAGAAGTTGGTGATATCTGCGCTGATGTTTGCTACTACAAAAGTGCATTCTTGGCTGACTCTTGAAGGATTTGGTTCTTCAAACTCAAACGTTTTCCACTTAAAGACATGGCCTAGTGTCTGAAACTTCACTATATGTCCTCTAGAAGTCAGGATAGGCAACAGAGGATTGGTTGGACATGCTTATAATAGCACAAACTTGGGTTACTACAAATTTTTCCATCCCATCCCTCTGACAAATATGAAAGTATCGTGAGATCTTCTTTTGGTTCTTAACACTGTGTCTGTTCGGTATGTCAGGCTTCTGTTCCATATTCTGCAGCACCTTGTGAGCCTCTTTTGAAGCAGTGTATTGATTTTAAAATTGCTCTCTTGACTTCTTCATCATTGTCCATTTTTATTTAATTGATTTTCTTTCTACATAAGCTTCTGGAAGCTCTGTGAAGTAAAAGGAGGGGAAAAGGCAAACAGCAACCAATAGCTGGTTTCTTACTTCTGGTTAAAGATCCCATGGCATTTCTGAAGGATAAACTGACAGTGCTAATTTTCTAATCAAATTCTGTTTGGATAATAATGGTTTCATCCCCTGTATCTAAACTATGATTGGATTTGTGGCTTCAGTATTCTCTTGTGTTGTATCTTTATGGCGTATTGTATGATGCTGCTATGTGTTGTTAAAACATTTTCTTGACATCCTTTTAAGGCTTTTATATGCCAGGCAGAGCAGATAACATGCACAGGTTTGTGCATGCAGCATCCACACACATACTCTTTCATACATAGTCGGTAGTCAGTAATAAAAGCACTTTGCTGCTAAATAAATTGTAAATAGTATTAATGCAATAAATGTCCAAGCAGGATTGATTCTGTGTATTTTATAGCATCTGCTGTTGCTCTCTGCTTTCAAGCTACTAATATGTTCAAGTCTGCATAATATTGTTATTTCCAGATGCAATACTGGAGTTTGTCTGAGAGTGCCAATACTGGCTTGTTTTATTTAGTATTTAGTTTAGGCAGAGATAAACCACTCAGCATGTGAACAACATCTTGTAGTCCACATTTCTCATGTATGTTAGTCATTCTCAGTCACTTGAATCCGTTTTCTGTCAACAGCAGAAACTATCTACCTTCTATTTCTTGAATTTAGTAAAATCTACTAAATCTCAACATCAAAGATCAAATGCATATGAGAATAGTGATTACTTGAAAATTATGAAAACCTACTAAACTAACTCTGTAGCAGGAGAAACATCTTCTTGTCCCCCTCTGACTTCTGTTAGATTAGAGGAACATAACATGCCATTATTCTGTATTTACTCTATCTAGTTCATTTGCAAACATAAGGCACAAGAAAGCAGTGATTAGCGTATAGAGGTATGGAAAGACATGCTACCAGTTAATGTAATGAAGCAGCATAATTCATTCTTTGCTGTCTACGTTATGTAGTGGGAAGCAAATGTGCATTAATCATGCAGAAAGCAGGAAATTGAGATGTATGGAAGGGAAGAGTGATATGATACATGAACCCATCCCCCAGCCTCACAGAACTGGTAACAGGTCCATTTTTTAATAATGTATATTTTGACAGACATGTCATTTGACAGGCAGGGCTGACCAGAAGGGATGTAAGGAAGCAGCTACTTATTAGCAAGAAAAAGGAGGGAACAAAGTGTTATTACATCTAACGCAAAATTGTCCTGACCCAGTTAGGATCGACTAATGCAGAGGTGCTGGCTCACTGACAGGTTTTAGAGAGCAGCCACCCATGGGAAGTCATCACCAAGCACTGATGTTCCTGGTGGGTCATACATCCTGCAGGGGCTGCAACCAAGGTTAATGCTGCTCAACATAGTACAGTTCCAGCTTCCTGACAGCCCTGCTTCCTGCATAGAGAGGCATGGATGGGGAAAGGTGGAAGGCATGACCTGTCCCTTGAGAGAAGAGAAGTGAAGTGTGGATCCCAGGCTTGTAGCCTGCTTACCATCTCAGGAGAAGCTGTCTGTAATTTGAACTGGTGCAGAAGCAAAGCTCAGCCTGCGAGATACTACCTGTGCAAAAGCAAGGGTGTGGGCTCAACAGCCTGCTGGGACAAGGGCAGCCAAGGGGCAAAACTCATGCTGAGAGTAGAGAAACATGGAGAGCTTCTGGTTCCTCCGCTCATTGTATGCGATGTCTGTCCAGGCCGTGCATGTCCACATGGCTCACAGAGGGACACAAACTTGTTCAAAATCTGCTGTGCCAAGCGGAGCAGCACTTGCATGTTTCTCCCTAAACTCTGGCTCTTGGCACGGAGGACCAGCTTGGCACTCACTGTGCCGAGGCAAGCAAGACAAAAACCCAGAATTTGCTCAGCTGGTCCCCATCAGAACTGTATCTTGACGTCCTTCTGTCACCCTTTCCCCACGTTAACAGTATCACAGGAAGGCCAGAGAGGCAGTATCTGTGCTGCCACTTCCCTGCTGCAGTCCAGGCTCCTCCAGGAAGGGTTAGCACATCCCAGAGAGCATCAGTGCTGCTTTGATAGGCCTGAACTCTCAATTCCAACGTCTTTAGCAGGGCTGACGTCCCTTCAGCACACACTGCATTGCAGTGGGAAAACAGGAGCTGAGTGGGAGCTGTTTCCCACCCTGGTATAGCTTCCTTTTAACCCTTCTTCTTTTGTTAGTGGTGGAGGTAGGTGGAGGTGGACATGTGAGTGAAAATCACAACCTTTGTAATCACAGCACTCATTTGTGGGCTCTGTTATTGTGCACTGGCCAAGGCAGATGCTGCTGATTGATTAAATTTCAATTCACAAAAATGCTGCATATGATATTTATATATACTTTTATATACATACATACATACATTTATACATACTTGCAAATTGAATAAGGTCATAAAAATGATGAAGATTAAACATAAACCTAAAAGGAAAATCACAGAAAAGGGAACTCCAGATGATGCTCAGCAGCCTAGTATGCTCGATGCTACTATTTTAGCTGCTTCATATTTTTCCACCACTTGTCACTTAACAAAAGTTAAAATAATTTTTCTTTATTATATGACTCATAAAAAATGATCACTATTTATTTCATTGCTGATTTATTTCTTTTTCTCCTCCCAGCTCTGCTTTTTTTATACCTGTCTTGATTTTAGATTTACTTTATGGGACTTTATTTTGCCTTTCTATTTCCCCAAATTCCAAAGTGCTTTATACTTAAAAGAAATCAGATAGATCTTTCCAAGGTAAAAGATATTTATCTTGCCTAGGTAGTCTCATACTCAGGCAAATAACTTGTAATAAAAGTAAATCCATATGGAGAAAAATGATGCTTGTGAAATCATAGTCATAAGCATTGGGTAACAATAAGCCCTTGCGCTGGCTGAAGGTAACTGATTTTTACATTTACATTGTTATTAATTATTTTGTGGATGTTAACTGAGAACTGTGGTTCAGCTTAATGACACGCAGGACTAGGCTCTGTTACTTTCCTTGATTTTGATCATTCTGCTCTCCTTTATTTGCCCAATCTCGCCTTAGGTTCCTTCATGCTATAACAAAATCTTCAGGTCTGTACTGTTTTGCTACAGAAAAATTATTTTTCAAGCGCCCCTGGATGATATTTCCAGTCACTTTTTTGCCACATCATTTTGTCTCCAGCTGCCAGAAGAAATTTGAAATGCATCATAGTCACTACTCAAACTGATAACATGTGAGAGATCCAGAAGAAATTGTTTGTAAAATTTCTGAAACAGCATGTCTTGTAGTGCTGCTCTGTGTCATGTTCCATAGTTTTATGTCCTAATCTGACATTATGAGATTACATAATACATTCGATCTTTAAACAAGCATTCCTTTGAAATGTTTGACAGAGTTATGGCACTTCAGGTATTATTTCTTATTATGGGCAGATAGGTCAAATCTGCAAACAATTTAATGGCCATACATCGCTACCCTTGTCAAATCAATCCTCCTAGCAAATGTGCTATCAGCGGTAGGAACATTTAGAAGCCTAATCCTTCAAGGTGCCAAACATACTGGTCCTCTTAACTCCAAGTGGAGCTGAAGGCTCTCAGCACCTCACTGAAGAAGGACTCCAATTAGCCTACTTTTATAGTAATCCTGAATGCATGGACTTCCTGCACGTATATTAGGATTCAAACTGCCCTTCAGATTTACTTTGTTGAAACCTGAGAAGAAGCTATGCAACTGTGGACTAAAATGGCTCCATATGCTTCTTGGCTTCACTACATGCTGAGGATTTCTTTTTTTCTTTCTCTCAGCTGAGAATGCTGCTCTCAGTTATGCTGAGCTTCAGAGAAATGTGGTGTTCTCGTTAGCACTTTAACCCTGTTCCCAAATAAATTGCTTCACGCCACCATTTAGCTCAGCAGCAGCAGGCAAATTGAAAGGATTTGAGGTGTCAAAAGGGGACCATATTTGACCCCTGAATCCTAGGAAAGAAGTGTTTCTGTCTTTAAAGGGTTGGAGGAGAGAATAGTGCCTAAAGTGCACATAACCTCATGGAGCAAGGATTGATATGGTTAATCCTCAGAAGGCTTGACAGAACTGCTAGCCTGATTTGTTGGAATCCTGACTTCATGCATGTGCACATTAGCTGACGTGCTGTCCGTACAGGGAGACCAGTGCCCGCTTATTTTACGTGGCTTGCTCTGTAACTCAAGGGGACTTCCTCTCTGACTCGTCCAAACAGACAAAGTCCTAATGAAGGAGAGAAATACTGCACTGAGAGTCAGATGCTGGACTGTAAGGTTTCCAGAGCACTTCTGCCTTTTTGAAGGTGTCATGGAAAGAGCTGCTTCCTTTGCAGGGAACAATAAAAACTGCCGTATTCCTGCTTCTCCCCACAGCGGCCATGTTCATGCCTCCTCCTTCCTCACAATATCTGTCTTCTGATGTAGTGTAAAAGTCATAAGGCACTTTCACCCCCTTTCTGCCTAGTGCCCGGGCCAGAAAAGCCACACCAAGGGGACAGCCAGCACAAATGGCAGCAGATTTCACCAGACCCGGGACACACGTTCTGGCACCATCTCCCCACTGCTTAACCGACGCCCTTTGGACGTGTTTCTCTGTGAAACATTTCAGACGCGTGTCTGAGGGAGAAGGAGACAGGGTCATGACCAAGAAGTCTGAGAGGGAATGTGTGTGCCTGGGAGGCAATGGGCGGTGCAGTATGTTCCCTCAAGCCTCGTGCAGGTGCACTGAATAAATCAGCTGCAGAGTGCTTTAAAGTATGCACAACATTTTTTGTAGCCAGGGGAGCATGTAGTAAGGGTGTCTAGGAAGGAAAGGAGGGTCAGCACCGGCTCTGTATCATAACGAGAATTAACAGTCTATATCAGGGATTATATGGTCAGTGTAGTGAGTCTCAGATGGTCTTGGAGCCCCAGCTGAAGGAGGAAGATGATCAAAATGCAGCTCTGAAATTGGACCTTGCTCTCAAGGCAGAGTTAATAGGAATAAGACCTCTGAGTACACTGCCTGCAAACGATGATTTGTTTCTGACTCTGCTGCATAGTCCCACTTTGAAAAGACCTGGCGCCATGACATATTAAAAAATGAAAAGACTTAAATTAGCACAGAGAAAATAAATTCTGTGTCCTAATGCCAACAGTTTAAATATGGGTTTGTTTTTTTATTTTTTCCCAGAAGTCAGTAATATAAATGCTGTAAATAAAGAGTTTTTAATATTTCTTCTCTGTAACGTGGTGTCCCAGCTTACTAGGAAGGCATTTGCATGCATGGAAAAGCCAAATCAATATGCACTTATCCTAATATAAATATTCAAATATTCCAATATAAAAGTTCATTTTGTAATAACAAATTACTGGTGAAGTAGCATTTAGCTGTAAAACCACATTGGTGTTGAGTAATGATGTCAAAGTTGATTTTACCACTTAATGAGAATGCACCAGCACTAAGTGAATAACAGGGAAATAATTTTTGTGGCACATTACATTTATGTTATTCTTCCCTATTTAACTTTCTTCTGAAGAATTGTTCATTGTGTTTTCTTCTTGCTATTCTAGTTGATTACAGCAATATGAACTCCTCGTATATCAGCTGGGTCTGTGTACAGACATGCATGTACACATATACTGTCCTTTTGCCGATTTGAATAACTTTGGCTCATGAATAAGCATCTCAGGAGTGCTCTGTAACTCTCAGTAAAGACAAACTGTAAAACCAGAGAAAGTTTCTTATCAAATATTTCCTAATTTGTTAAAAAATTCTGGGTTCTTTTAGGAGGTTCTTAAGAAGGGACATTTCAGACATAAGTGTAGTGAAATTAGAGCATTTAGATACTGTTTCTAATACACAGAAAGATATATCATCTTATTTATGCTTTTCTCAGATAGGTGTTGGCATGGTTAAAATCACCTCACATTTTTAATTATAAGACAGTAGTTTGAATTGTTTATTGTTCTCTAAAATCTTAATCAGAACAACTGAGTTTTGCTGTGGCTCAAGACTATTTTCTTAATCAAATACAAATGCTTAACTATTTCTGATAACAAGTTGGTATAAAAATAGATTGTTTTGTTCCTGTTAAAATAAAATTAAACAGATGTTTAAAAAGTTTTATGTGCATTGACCCAGGAACATTGTCAGGACACTGTTATTCTACTACTCTGTTCATATTCTTGTGGGAAAAAACCTACCACAGTCAACAAAGCCTCCAACAAAAGCAGGGTGAAAAAACCCTGCACAGTAAATCAGTAAAGAAATTCAGTTTGTATGAGCATAGAGGCTCAGTTATGTTTAGTAATGGCAATCCATGCAGGTGCCAGTCCACTGGTCACTCACAGCACCTGTCTTGCCAAAAGCATCATCTCCAGGATGCAAGTGTCTCTCGCACAGCAGACATGGGGCTCAGAGCCAGTGGTGCCACTGCATTTTATACAAGCTATACATTATTTAGAAAAGTATATCATTTAATAAATAAATAATTTTCTTACAATATTTAATTTTTCTTCTCCAAACTGAGGAATGCAATATCATACTGTTTAGATTTTAATCACATCTAGTCCAATCCCACCTGCCAAAGGAGGGTCAGCTGGGGCAGGCCACCCAGGAACAGATCCAGGTGGGTTTTGAAGGTCTCTAGAGAAGGAGACTCCACAACCTCTCTGGGCAGCCTGTTCCAGGGCTCCGTCACCCTCACAGGAAAGTTTTTCCTCATGTTAAGGTGAAACTTCCTGTGTTCCAGATTGTGACCATTACTTCTCGTCCTATCGCAGGGCACCACTGGAAAGAGCCTGGCCCCTTCTACTTGACACCCACCCTTCAGATATTTGTAAACATTCATAAGATCCCCTCTCAGTCTTCTCCAGGCTAAACAGCCCCAGGTCCCTCAGCTTTTCCTGTATAAATAATACTTAGAATTGTGTGTATGTGTCATTCTTCAACCAGAAGAGCACTATATGGTGTGCTCAATTTTAGGTGTGTAAGTAACTTTCATGGAAGTTAAAGGGAATTTTTAAAAGTGTAATTGAAATGTTTTGCCAAATATGACTAGATATCCAAAGAGTAGCTTAGTCAAGTTACTTGCAGTCCCTTCAATATAAACAAAGCACTTACTTTAATGATGACTGTAAGTGAGAAAAAATTTAATAGGTATAATGCTTTTCCACTCACAGGTAAGCAGAAATACCACTTCACGGATATATTCACTAGAACTGAGACACATGATTAAACTTTATCTTTCCTTTTTCTTTGTATGATCTACTGCTATAACTATTTAAATGACCACTAACAGTCTAATATAGGTTACTTTGATCATACAGAAAGTTGATATGATTAAGTTCCTCAGTGTACTTGTCTGTATCAGCTCTCACATACCCACTTACAACGGCTATTGTCTCAATTCCTGAAAACAAGATCTCAATAAGGGGTTTCTTTTGTTGTCCAAGTAGCTGTGCTTCTTCCTGCGGAAATGTGGAAGTGCATGTATACCCTAGAGAGAATTTTTTAAGAGATGCATGAACAAGAAGTTTTCCTTCTAAATTTACAGGTATCTGGAACAAAGAAGGACCAACAGAGAGTCACAGCCTCAGAGCTGCTGGCAGGAGGTGACCACTGGGGTCTCTAGTCCAGCCAGGACTACTGGCATCTCCAGATCAGGCCAGACATGGCTTTGTACAGTTCAAGTCTCAAGACCTCCAAGGATGAAGATTTGACAGCCTCCCTGAATGACCTGCTCCAGTGTCGCAGGACCTCCAGGGGCAGTGTAGCAGTGCTGCTCTTCAGCAGTGTGCTCAGCGAGAGCCAAAGGCCCAAGGAGGTCACTGCCAGGTGATTTAATGGAGGTTTGTAATTTATTTATATTCAAATTGTCTACTGGCTCCCAGAAAGAAGTAGCAAATCAGAAATTGGGACCAGGCTGGCTAGTCATTTTTGTTGCCTTAGTTTAGTCTTTTCTGAGAGTTTCACTTACTGGTGGAGATCTCCCAAAAGCACAGATATTTGCCACAGGAGCAAACCGATACACTGTGCTTGGAGTGGGGTGAGACTAACGAGTTTCGCTTGTACTAGAAGGTCACACTGAAGTACCTCTACAGCTTGATCCAGTATGACCTGGAGAGACATGATGTGAGACACACAGAGTAAATTCCAGTCTGGAGTTAATTCCATTTAGCTAGAAGTCTGTTGTGATCCTGAAGAGCTTAGAAATTTAAGCATTACATTCAAATGTGATGTTGGAAGCAGGTTGTTGCTTGCAAGTTTGTTCCAGCCTGCAAGCCTGCTGCAGCTTGCAAATTTAATTTTAGCTCTGGAACTTGCTCCAGTTTTGTAAGGTTACTGAAATCCTGAGAGAAGTCAGATTTCTTACACGTACCAAGAACAGCATGACAATGCTCTCTTAAGAATTAACAACGCCTCGTCCTAAAACTCCCCTCAATGCCAAGGGCTTGAACCAGGTTTTCCCACCTGTCAAACACATGCTGAGCCATTGTTGTTTGATAGCGATTCCTCCCCACCCCTTTTCTCTTAGCAGCTCCAGATTAGTTACAAGGATTTAATTAGTGAGTTTTTCCCAGCCTCAGAAACCAGCAGACACAAAGAAGACCAGGAGCCAAAGTCACTTGGTGCTGTGGTTTATACTGTGACCTGCTTTGCTTTGTCTCCACACCCCACGTTATCAGTTAAACAAAACAACCAACAAAAAACGCAAACTGTTTCAAAAGTTAGAGCAGCGTTGGTTTGACTAAGAGCCTGCTCCTTGCAAAGTATTTGTATTTGAGCTTATTGAACGTTCATTACATATCAGACATTCAGCCTTACAAAATTGATCCCAGAAAGGCTGCTGCATCAGCCAGGCTCCTGCCTTGCTGGGGGTGTGCTGAGCAGTGCGTTGCTTTTGCTTCCACACTCAGCACAGGAAAAGCTCTCTGAAGCAGCCTACCAGTGAGGGCACAATAATAGCTCTTTTCCTGACCATTAATTCAGACATCATGCAATCAGTCAAATGAATCTGTCCTCCTTTGCAGCTCTTGTGGAGATTGCTGTCCTCTCAGCTCCAATGAAAGGGACCCCGACTCGGTAGCCTGTGTCTTCTTTAATTAGAGCTGGTGATAACCCACGGATGGGCTCATTTTGCCAACAGCCATATATCACACGGCCATTGCTGCCTGGCACCCACAGATTGCTGCCTATAAACAGAGCACCTTTGATATGAAGACCACAAATACAGCTCTTGTAGCCCTCCTCTCTAAGTCTGTCCCGCACAGCCTGGCTGGGTTTTCATGTGATTCCCCAGCTTTAATTCTGATCTCGTGTCAGAGCTGAAAGTGGCACGTCAGCCTTGAAGGAGCCCTTTGAAAATGCCTGTGTAGGCAGTCTCATCTCGGTGCCAAGCTTAACTGCTCCAGAGCAATGTGCATTTTAAGGAGAAACAGCTTTGGCAGCCCATCAACTTTCCTCTGTTTGTTGCTGCTGCATATTTTATGTCACCACCATATTACAAAACAAATACTCCATATTACAAAATTAATACTGGAAATACTTCCTCTGCATTTTACAGACTTTATTTGTGCTTTGTTTTCACAGGATTGTCTTGCATTTCTCTCTAAAGAATTAACAGTATTATTATCAAGGGCAAACAAGCCTGGAATTAATCTGATTTAATGTTTAATTATTACATATGATGGTTTTTAGATTACATACCAGCATTGTCGAATGCTGTTTTACAAGCTAGAACAGAGAGACGTTCCCAGTACACTGGGACACTGGAATTACTCTAAAACCTCACCAGTGAGGTTTTTCAGCAGTACCATCAGCCATTGCATGTTGTGAAGTTTAGTTTAAACTGCTGTAATCAAGGTAGCAGGCACAACGCTTGGACAGCAAGCTGAAAAAATAATAAAAATTTTAAAGCTGAGCTGAGAGCACCCGTCTGGATAATTTCGTATTGAGCACAGCTCAGGCCTCCCAGCCTCTCTCTTTGGCAGCAGCTGCTGTCTGGCAGGTTACACAAAGTGACTGCCATGAAAAGGAATAAAAAAGGAACTGAAAAAAGATTGCTGCACATGTGTTTAATGTCATCAGCGTAAAGGCAATGGAGTATGTCTGTGGCTTCTTTTGAAAACTGATAGGGTTGGGTTTCCCCTTGAGGTACCTGGCTACCTTGTCTGCAGAAATTCTGAACAGTACAGATGAAATTTTGGGCTCTCTGAACTTCACAGATAAACTGTAGCTGGCATCACTGAGGGAGGGTTAAGATGCTGATCTTCCCCTGTCTGTACCTTCTGGGCCTGGATCTGGCTATGTCAAAAGTCCCCTTGGCAGGGGGCACCCGTGCAAGTGGGGCAGCTGCAGCCCTGCCATCTGCCTTGCTCACCAGGGGGGAATTTAGGAAAGGGATGTGTTGAGGAGCCCCGTGTCAACAAGAGGGAGCTGACATCGCACACGGCAGCGCTGAGGTCTGCTTGGAATGCTGAGGATGACCTGGAGATGTTCAGTGCAGGCCTGTGAGCAATCACTTCCTAGGAGGACAATGATCGTGCGCAAATGAAATAGGTCTGTATTCATGGTGTAGGGCTCTGCAGTAGGGGAGTGAACACATGATAATGTTTTGAGATCATTTCCAGGCTTCCTGACTTGTGCATATGGTGAACCCTGATGGTCAGCACTCATCAAAATCAATAGCAGGGCAGCACCATCCTTTTAAAGATGGGCTTGCAGGCTCTGGGTAGTGCTGTCCTCAGCAAGGTTGTCTGTGTTATTCCAGAGCGGGGAGAGAGCTGGAGCTGCTTCCTTAGGTCTAGCAGGGTTGGGAATACTCAATTTCTCCTCCCTTTATTCAGAAAGAAAAGTTTTATTTCTCCTTTTGTCTTCTCTCTCTTTTTTTTTTTTTAATTTATTTTTTAACTTGAAGAATGATAGTAATAGTGGAGCTAAACAGTGACTAAACATTGAATGTGAATTGTTTAATTTTAAATAGGGCTTATAACCTCCTGGCAAGTTCCAAACAAATAGTTCCTAAAAACTCTTCAGTAAACACTGCTTATTTTTGTCCACATTTGAAATTTAGTAAAATTTAGGGGTAGTGATAACTAATTCCATGGCACGATAATCTGTTCTTCTTATCTATGGTTATAATCATTTTTAAAAATCATCTATGGAGTAGTTCAGGAACAACTATTCGTCAGCAGCTATTTTGGGTCAACTCAATGCATAGTCTATTAGAGGTATTACTTCTGCCGCAGAGTAATGAATCATATTTGCAGTCAGGAAGTCACTTGTGTAATTGTCACTAAATATAACGAATACAGGGCTATTTAAAGGATGCCAAGATTGTCTGATGTTCTAGAAGATGCTGTTTCTCTGGGGAGGAAGGGTAGTAGCCCCTTTTTCCAGCTGCTCTCAGTGGTTTAATACAGAAGAAAGGGAGCTATCAGGATTCGTGCCATGGAACACTGTCAAGCTTTTACAATTCCTATATAAAGTGTAAAGGGGGCTGCTTAATTTGGAAAATTGACTTGTAAGCTGGGTATAAAAGTACAGCAGAATTCCTCTGCATATTAAAGCCCCATATTGCAAACCAAAGCAGAGACTGAAAATACTGATTGTTGCAGACAAATTCCCTGGTGCTTCATTTGACAAAAAGATGGATTAGAACAAACTCCAGAGCATTATTATTACCACCTACATGAAAGATTGTTTCTTTTATTTGTATTAATTACTGATTAGTGCCTTCTGTATCTTCAGCTCTTTTAGATGGTTTGAATGAGATATATTGCTTTCCATAGTTTCTTATCTAAAGGGAACCATGACAGAAAACTGGTATCTCAGACACCATGCACAAGGAATTCATTGATGTGCTCAGACACCGTACTTCAGGGAAAACCCTGGGTGAGATTCTTGGAGAGGTAAAAATAAGTTCACAGATAATACTGCAGACAGCTAATTTTCCGCACGACAATAATGCCAGAGTAAATATACCGATTTATTTTAAACGGGAACACAGAAGGAAAAAGCTGAGTGTGTGGGGCTCCTTGGCCATGTGGTGTTTGGGGAGCAGTCCAGAGCTTGCAGAATTCCCAGCTGTGGGAGGAGAGGGAGTCCCTCACTGTATGGCTGTCCGACTTGGCAGGGCTGCCCAAACAGCTTCTCTGAGCAAGCTGGAATTGCTGACATCACATGCCTGTGGGTGGTAAGCTCAGGGGCTTTTATTTATTTGGAAATAAACACAGAGGAGTGGCTGGTAGCCCAGTGAACTTGTGTGCTAACTGGGACAGAGAGGGTGTGGGAAATGTTGTAGCCAAACGCTTCATAGACAGTGTGGCTTCTTACTGCCGAGTCAAACATTATGGGTCATACAATAACCCATGGAATTCCAGCTGCTAATATGGCTCTTGGTCATTACAGCCTGGTCATGGCAATAATTGCAGCTGGGAGGGTCTTCTCATGCAAATCCTCTTGGTCTCCCCACTAAAGATAAGCAAAGACCTTTCCTCTGCATGGGAAAAGTCATTAGAAGAAGCAGCGGTTACTTAGGTAGGTGGAGGAGGTTGTGCTTAAGAACCTTAAGATGTTGCTAATCCCTCCTTCAGCCCGTGTAGATCTCAAAATGGAAAAATATAAGACATACTGCCAGGAGTTACAATTGCACTTCAGCACCCTATCCATGAATGAAAAAAAAGAGGATTCCTGGGGTTCAGGGGTCTGGCTTTCACACATTTTGTGCATAGAGAAGTAATCACAACATCTTGGATGCGAGCAAGTGAGGCAGTTATTTAAGGTACCAATTAACATGAGACCAATGTTTTGTCAGGTGACTGCACAAAATTCAGTGGTGGGCCTTTCATGGCCAGGGTTTTGTTTAAAAGGGTAGTTTTAAAATAGCTTGTACATCATCAGCTGATCTGTCATTTTCTGTAATTCATGAGCACTGGGCAAGATTAGACAATGGAGTCTTGGGTGAGAATTCATTAATTTCCTCCATGTTTTTAGAAATGTCAGAGGTGTAAAGCTGAAAATAATAAAAGTCAAACTCCTTAGATATATCTACTGTGCCAGGAAGAATATTACTCTGAGCATCTCTGATAGTATACAGAGTCTTAGTGTGCATGTGTCTTTAATTGGTATGCAAGAAGTTTATCTGCTTTACTGCCTGCACTTATCAGAAAAGATATAAAATGGGATGGTGATAATGGCTGCCTTCAAAGAAAAAGATATGTTCTTTCAAGGGTGTAAGTGCAATAAATCTTCCTAGTTTAAGAGCTCACTGGAAGCAAAAAGATTCTGTTCTGCTGACAACTGAATGTGGGGTACTTTCCCAGGGGAAAACAAATTGTGTTTCTCTATTCAAAATAAAGTAAAAAGTCACTGAAATGAGATACCCAGAATGTATATTACAGTTCTTCCTACTGACGCCTTTACCAATTAAGACACAGGTACATACTAATACATTTCTCAAATGGTTAATGTAAGGAATCTGGCACTGAGTATACTTAGAACGCACTTGTGAATTACTCCCACAGTAATCTACATTTCAAGCTTAAAAAAAAAAAAAAAAAACTAAAAATAAGCACTCAACTTTAGGTCTTTTATAAAATTATACCACAGGAATTAATTTGCCTGGGATAAAAGAGACAATGCTGAGTTCATTGCTATTCCAGAACCATTCTGTGTGTCTATGGAAAGAGAGTTAATACTACAGGCACCTACCAGCTCTTGAAGGGATCTTTTGTGAGTTGAAATCAGTATATTTACTTTAGAAAAAACCCACATTATTCATAAGAATCAAATGTTGTGCCTGACTGTTACAGAGAAACAAAACAGACAAGGGTGTTTTAAATTGATCTGTCAGTATGGTGCTTTCCAGTGCTCACTTTGTTCATGCAGCCAGCAACTGATGTTAGCATGAATTTAAATAATTCCTCTTGCCTTGAATAATGACCACAAAAGTTGAGTAATGGTATCTAGGAAATATCCTAACTTTGGAGGAGCTGCCTCTTATCTAGGACTGTTTGTTTGCTCCTCATCTTCCCCCCCTGACCCCTAATTGCAGGGAAGTGCTATGCACAGCATATGACTAAACATAATACATTTTGATTTGTGTTGCAGTGTTCTCCAAAGAACAAATCTGTAAAATTACAACATGTGAAAGCTTAACACAATGATATAAAATGGCAGTGGCACGGTTCATATCTTAAACTGACAGACTGATGGTGATTATTGCAAGGACAATGCCCTGCATATGTCAAACGATTTGCAAATAAATTATGTCACCTTATCCTCCATTATTGTTTTTGCAGAGGACATAAACCGTGTCACTAATATTAAACTGTCGGCAAAAAAGCCTACCTCAGCTTTTTCCTAGCTGAGAATGCAAAGACATCTGCACAGAGACAAACATGCATATGGCCATCATTTGTCCAACATCTTACACATTGTGAAGGTTTTTTACTTGAAATGCCAACCTATGTGGCAGATGATGTATGTGTTTCTTCAGTCCTGTGATTACCAGCACAGAGCTGCTCTGCAGTGCTCTTCACCTCATCAGTTCCACAAGCTGCACTCCAAGGTGTGTGAAACATTTGCAGGGAGATGGCATCTGACATGCAGCAAGGCAAAAGCATTCTGGTGTGAATATTTGACTCCAGATTTTGCTCAAATCAGGGTCAGTTTCTGACCTGGAGAAATTAGTGTGGGTAGAGATTTAGCACTACAAAATAGCAATTTGAAAACTGGAATGAATATATTTTAAAGATGGGGAAGCAGAGAAAAGTGGTGCTGTCTCCTGGATGACTCCCAAGGGGCTGTAAAGGAGAGGGCAAGGGAGAAGGATTTATAAATGACCCGGGCTTTATCCTTTTGGAAATAAGCAGAGGACAAGGCAATCTTAGTCATTTCTGGTTCTTAAGTTGCATCATCTCAACTGCTGGGTTCTTTGTTTAGGTTTTGATGGTTCATTTATTACTACCAAGAAACGCCTTTGAAGGGTGATTTTCAGAGGCTGTTGTGGTTTAAAAAGCAGTGAAGAACACAGTGCAGTGGTTGGAGCATGGAGCTGGGAAACCAGCCTCCTGCTCTAGAATTTGCCTTGCTCACATTTGGGACAAATTACATGCAACTGCTGTGGCTTGACTTACTCTTCTTTCAGGCAGGTTTTTCTGACTGCCTCATCCATTTGGCTGAGTTGGACAAGTATTTCATAATCTTTGGCTAGAAATCACTCGTTTGATTGCAGATCAGTGACGTCTCAAATGGGATGCATCAAACAACTTGTGTTGGCTGGGGTGCAAGAGAAGGCTCCAATTCACTGCAGAGAGGGGGGCAATATCCTGAGAAACGCAGTGAGCTGACTTGAGGATTGAAAGGGAACTCCATTCTCTTATTGCTAACAGTTTTTTATCTTTTGGATGCCTCATTTAAGTGTATTGCACTTTTAATGCCCTCAGGAGTGAGGAATCTGCTCCTCACCCTTCAAAGCTTTTCTCAGTGTACTTCTCAGTAAATCACAGTTTATAACTAAGCTGATGTTTTATTATTATAATACAAAAATGCCAAAGAAAATTGAGAGAACTGAATTATCAAAATTAGTTTTAATCTGACTTTCCATTTTTTCCAGTGTTGAATTTTGTCAAACTTAAAAAAAAAATTAACACCGATTACCTTTGTGATTGGAGGTGTGATTAGTGACTTAGAAAAGCAGATTTTAGGCATCATGGTTTATGGAAATACAAATGTGTTTCCCATGGCAGGAGCATTTGGACTCAATGTAGCCACATGGAGCAGAAGGAGGCTTGCAGGATGCTTCTTGCTGCTGAAACAAATTCTAGAAAGCATGCTGATTTCTCTATTCACACTAAAGTGATTTTACTGGCACAAGAAATCTTGTTCAAAGTAGAGGAAGGAATGCAGTCCACAGACATGAAAACCCTCCCTAAGGGTAAGCCCCTTCCTTTTCCCAGTGCAGGAAACCCCTGAATCAGCAGCAAAGGCCAGGGTATCACAAAAGGATGTCAGGGAGAAGGAGCAGGAGGATGGGTCCCGGGAAGATGCACCGAACCAAATGAAAACACCTCCATAGAAACAGGTCTGTGGGAGCTGTCCTATGTGTGTCAAAAGCATTTCCATCAGATGATGAGCAGCATTTCCCACAGCAGTGTTTTTAGGCTTTGCTACAAGTGTGCTTTGGCATAACGGCAAGACCTTTGGACTCACGCTTGCATGGAATACACAAGTCACAGTCAGTGTGTGCTCTTCACACACATATGCAGAAACCTACCTGCCTTTTTTCAGAACATTATGACCTACAACAAAATATGCTGGAGAGAAGTTTATTTAAGTAGATAAAAACATACCATTCCCATAATGCACCCAAACTACAGATCTTCACCAACTGGTTCCTTAAACATGCCATAACACAGACTTAAACCTGCAAATGAAAGAGATCGTGGAGATAGTAATCTCAGCTATATACTTCTTGGCTGGGAGGCATCATAGATCAAGATGCTACGCACTTCTGAGGGAAGGAGATGACAAAAAATCAAAGGCATTTTAGAAAGGAATTTACAGGAATTGAGCTAGAAACAGCAGTGGACCTAAAGGGATGTTTTTATTGTCTTGACAAGAAAAGAAAGTGGGCAGCTCTTAATCTAACAGCCCATCTGAGAGATGAAGAATTATTTTCACAAGATAATCTCAGGCAATAATCCTGTGTATGAAACTACTGATCTCGGCAATGAGACAGTGGTGTGACCAGCAACAGGTAACTTTCAAAGTCAAGAAAACCAGGCCAAAATTGTACTCTGTAGTTAAAACTAGACAGAGAAGAAATGTCACCAGCATGAGAGGATGTCAGAGACAATCTGGGATGTACGACTAGTGAGGTGGACTTGCTGCTGGCAAATCTTTGTCAGAAATAGTAGAAAGTGTAAACTGTCAAACTGAGAGAAAAAAACCTATGAGAAAAAGATGCTCTGGGGAGTGGGTCATGTCATAGTTTGACCAGGCCAGCTGGGTGATGTCTGGTCTTTCCAGCTCTACAGAATTTGTCATGGCTAAGCTGCACTGGTTCCTCCCCATGGTGCGTGCAACAAGGTTCATTCAGACACCCTCTGATGGCTGCCAGCTTAGCTTAGGAAGATGGTCTTCTGTCTCCAACAAGCCCTTTGCTGCTGCTTTTGTTTTCTGTGAAGGATCATCCTTTTTATTCTTGTTTCAAATCTTTGCCACTGAACTAAGGTCACAAACTCTGGAAGACTGATGATTTGAGCAGTGCTTGTAGGGATGGTGACCATCATGCCCTACATCCTCAAGATCTCTCATTTTCTTCCTAAACACAGAACAAGCTTTTATGTTTTAAAAAATCTAGATGTGAGAGTATTTATGACATAAAGCTTGCTTACAAAAAAAAATCTTTATTGACAAACTGGGTTACTGGCACCATTAAGCCAAACAGGAGAGGCAAGAGTTCATGCTGACCTCTCCTGTCAGCTCACTATTTCTAGTCAGCCTCTGGGCACACTAGCTTGGTCGACAGGAATTACTTTGTCAGCAGGGGCAGTCTGTCTGTGTCAACAGTGTGCAGCTCTTCACCTCAACCAGTATCAAACCTGAAGTCTGCAACAATAGATGGGAATGGCTGATTCTATGGAAAGAGCCTGTGCCTTCTTTCCAGCAATTAAAGTCAAAAAGGCTCTCTAAAATTCTCACCATTTTTCTTTTTTTTCTTGTAAGCTTCAACAAGCAAACAAAATTGCACCCAGAGTTTCAGCAGTGGCGCTTCTCTCCCAGGCTGAGATCTTTGACTATATTGAAGGCAAACAGTTCTTACATCTCATTTATGACTCCAGAAGGTAGCATTTCTGTGGCCATTGCTATGCTGTCAGCTCCTCAGCTCGCTGCAATGGTCTTGCAGGAAGAGGGCATGGAATGTCACAGTGACTTGGCAGCTTAGGGTTGTAACAGCACACACAGACCTCATTCAGCCACTGCTGTGTAGGCCAACCCTTTCTGTATTAACACATCAAATGTTCCTGATCAGGTGGCTGGAGTTTGTGGGCTCTTTTAATCATGTAGGTGACTAATGGCCCCAATATGGATACAATTATCTTGGTGTAAATTTACATCTACTGGTGGCACTGATTTTGTTTTCTGCACCTTTCTTACTGCCTTCACACAATGGTGTTTTGCTAGGCTGGTAGCTGTTCCTATGGCAAAACCTTCCAGCCTTGACAAGCCCTAGGAGGTTAAAGTTGATTCAGTGGTTCTTTCAAGGCGATTACACAATGGGCCCTGAGCTCCCTGCCAAATGCTACTCTTTTTTGAAAGTTGGTGCTGGGGTTGTGAGCCAAGTATTGCAAACCCCTGACGCAGATGAGTGCATGTTAGCTGTTAGTGAATGACAGAATAGACATCACCCAGGAAAGTTTCAAACTACATCAGCATATAGCCTGACTTTGCTAATGCTTTCTACTTCCAACTTCTACTTTTATCCTAAGATCAGATAACGAGTAGCACTTTTTCTTTGTAACAATTCATTAATCAGAGAAATGATCCTTGCTAGTGTTTAGATGTTTTACTTAATTTGGTACTTCTGGCCTGCTGCCCCAGTAGTGCCAAAATTATTATTTCTCACCCAGCAGGTGATAAATAACAACTTCAGTCATGATTAATACCATGAATTTCTCAACCTGACTAATGCAAAAAACTTCAAACCTGCAGAACAAGTGGGTGCTAATTGTTGTGAGAGCTATTGGAGCTGCACTCTGCTTGTAAAGAAAGAAAGCCACAGGAAATGAAGCATTTTCTAGCAGCACAGCTGATCCTAAGAGGCATCATTAAGTGCAGCTCAGCAGCATTCTCCATGTGCAGGTCTGTGCTGGGCTCTTTCTTTTTGCACAACACTGAGCCTTCAGTACATTTGAGAAGCAGGAGATTGCCAGGTTATTTTTCTTTCCTTGGGAAGGAGATGGGGAAATAAAATAAAAGGCAGAGAAAAATAGCAGATTAATATCTCATTAACACCACTCAATACTGTATTTTTTACTAACTGGTATGGGAAGAGTGATAGATCCTAGCAAAAGCTACCACCACCAAAGCTCCTTCACACAATGTCTGTCTTGAAATCTCATCACAACATCATAAAATGTGGCATCAGAGACTCCCAAGGGAAGGAGAGTTTTCTTCAGAAAGGGACAGGAAAACCAGGGGCTCAGGAAGGGCTGTCAGCTGGGAATATTGACCCAATTATTGGGAATAATGGGTTATTATTATATGGGTTATTATTGGGAATAATGACCCAATAATACAAATCAGCCTGTGGCTGAAATCCTGGCACTTTTGAATCACAAGCTGGTTTGCCACAGCCTGTGGCGGATAGGTGCCCCATTTTCCATGCTCTTCACACAGTGGTGCAGGGTACACAGGATCCACAGTTTAGTGGATGCAGTGCTGGTCAGGCAAACAAGACCTCCACAACATCTGGAATTGGCACCAAACATTTCTGATAGGAGCAGACACCAAAATCCACCAAGTACATGACTGGGTAACTGTGCCGAGCAGGGTCTGGGCTAAGCAAGATTACTCCCGTACACAACCCCAAAGAAGCATTTTGGGAACAGACCTGTTTTCACCAGGACTTTCCCAATTGTTTTAGCTCCATCAGGCAAGGAAAGCATCTGCTACTTTCCAGCTAGCATTTAGGTCAACTTGAGCATCTCCCTCTAAAGCTAGAAATTCATGGAACAAAAAGACTATAAGAAGAAAAACACCATGGGCAAGTAATATATATATATATTGTTCTGACTCAGTAACCTCTATTCACTTGTAGTTGAGTGCTTTTATCACTTGGTGTACTGTGTGACTCCTGCAGTTCCTGGTGGGGCATATTCAGAGGATATATGTTAAGTCATAATGCAGCTGCTCCTGACATTTTTTCTGGTAGAAATCTAATTTTCTTCTTTATTTTGGGAAACTCCAGAAGTTCCAGTTCCACCCAAAATACCCTCTGTAAGCTTATGATTTTTGAGCTTGAAAAGGTGGGGGTGGCCTTGTCTAATAGAGGGCCACTCCGACCAACAGAAAGCCCTTTACTGGGACACGGATAAGGCAGGTTGGTTGACTTGCGCAACTCCTTTGCTAGAAAGCTTAGTGAGTTTGGGATGATTCCCACCCCCACCCCCCCTTAAATAACTTTAATGCTGCTCTTGTTTCAACTTTTTGTTTTCTTGAACTGTGCACAGCATTTCAGGAGGAATCGGTATCAACGTCCTTTATAGGACTGCAGCCTCCCAGAGTTAAAGCATAGCTTCCAAGCTCAGGTCAGGCCGCTGTGTAGCACTAGCCCTGCTAGCAATGTCATTTTAAAAAAGCATAATGGCTTCTTGAACTTACCAAGTACAAAGTATGTAATTTGTCTAGGATTTTAATAGCTATTTTCAACACTGGTGGCAAAGCCAAGATTTTCCTTGTAGTTTTAAGTTTAGGTATCACCTGGAATGAGGTGGAGCCTGAACTACAAACCAGCCCCTGTGGCAAAGGTGCCTTCTAGAAAGTAGGCTCTGCAGTCAAGGAAGCAAAGAATGCTTTTCCAATTTAAATTTTGGTTTACTAATTAAGTTATCAAAGTCATGCACAAGGAATGAAACTTTCAGAAACTCTTCAGCTGAACTTCCAGAGATCAGTCTCCACTTGTCCTCTGGCTTCACTAGTGAAAACCCCATGTCAGTTGCCTGTCTCTGTATCCTTAAGAGCAGTCGGAGTAGCAAAGGTGGATTTACACAACCTTTGTTTGTAACAGATCAGTATCTTTTGCCCAACCACTAACAAAGCATTTGACTATATTCTTTAGATGAGGCATTCAAAGTGGGTTAACACATATGGCTACCTACATCACTGGGGTTTTTTTTTTATCCTCAGAAGTTCTAAAGCTTGCTATATGTTACCTGTTCAGCATTCAAAGTGTTGTATTACCAGTGCTTCTCTGACTCATGGAAACCTTGCCAAAATACAAAAACATGGTTTAAGCCAATGCTGTTTCAAAGCAACTGCTAAAATTTGGTTAAAATGTGGCTAATGGCCACTGCAGCCTTGAAAGAAGAGGAATACACAGGTCTGAAAAGGTGCAAGGGAAAGTGTAAGTTAAGACCGGTGCAGAGATGACTTTGGAAATCCATTAAGTAAATTACTCCTGTAGTCCAGTCTGCTGGCAGCAGAACTGCCAAAAACCACATAAGCTAGGTTAAAATCTTTACTCCTGAATAGTGCTCTGTAAATAGCAGGAGGTAAAAGACAAATTTAATTGCTCTGGATTATGATACTTCAATTTTCACACAGCGTTTCCCTGTCACCATGGCATTGCTAGCTTTAGAGGCTATTAGAAGTTTTCTCTCAAAGCAGTATATATCATAATATTCTCTCCAAACTACCCAAAAAAAAAAAAAAACCCATAACAAATTCTTTTCCGAATTTCCCAGAGCCTGCATTAATGCAGAAAAGCAGGTTTGAAAGAAGTATCTGGGTCCTCATCTACCGGCAACTTTGATAGCAGAAATTGTTAGTGAGCAGTCAAGAGATGATGGGGTTTAGTTTGGAAAGGTATTCAACATACACATGAAATTATAAGACTGAAATGCAGGAAAAGAGCAGTTTTCCTCTCTTAGGAAGAATGACTTGATAAAAGGCCAAGACACCGCCCTTACACACTGATATTTACATGGGTGACTGCAGTAGGATTTCTGTATCAAAAAGCAGGCAGTAGGAATTCAGCTCAATTTTCCAGTCGAGCTGACAATAACGGTCCCCTGCAGTAGGAATGAGTCATGTTCCTATGAATCACTCACAACTCTGAGCCACAGTCGAGGGAGAAACAGCCAGTCCAAGGCACACAGCTGCTTTCTGTTCAGTTTTTAAGAGAGAAGGAAATGGCAGCCAAAAATCTCATGACCATTGCATAACCAGTTAAAGCCATTAAGTATTTTGACACTGAGGACTATAGTCAAAAGAATGCATTTCACAGTAAGAAAACACAACAGTTCCAACTTGCCAAATACCTTGAGTTGGTTCCCAGTTGTGCACTGGACTTCCCTAGTGCACAAGGAATGTTTCTGCCACCAGCACATTCCTGGGGTGGCTGGTGCTTTTGGAGAGGCGGCAAATGCATCTGACAGAGCAGAGCACAGTGGTGCCATTTAATGCACTGGAAGAAATGCCAGTCAGACAGTCCTTACATACACAGAGGAATTCTCACTTGAAAAGTTCCACATTGCCATGGGTTTTGGAGCTCCACAATTCTATTTCTTGGTGTACTGCTGTACTATTGTGCCTACATGTGCCATAGGATAACACAGAGCCAGAGGACCAAGGCAAGCCAGCCACGGGCTCATATCAAGCCCTTTTGCTATGAGAACCACCTCAGCAAGTATGTCAAAGTTCAGAAGCAATCTTAACATACTGGAAACACTGAGACAGACACTTACATAGCAAATTCACTTCTTGAACAAAGAGCAAGACAAGCTGAGGATTAAAAGTAGGAAAGTAAAAAAAAAAAAAAAAAAAAGAAAGAGAAAATCCAAAAAACAAAGGTGAACAAGAAGTAAAAGCAGAGGCAGGACACACAGAAGTAGTAATGACAGCCAGGAGCTACTTTGACACAGAATAAAATCCCATCACTTGTGTGCTACAGAGCTTCCAGCCATTTTTATCACCTGATTTCTAAATGAATTTTAGCTGAGGCAGACAAACTTAAGATCTCTGATGAGTCCTTTCATTCCCAGCTCTGTAATTCTAACTAGTTTACCAGACAGCTGTCTTCCAGGTGTCCCGCCAACAGGATCCGACTCATTAACTACACAGACATTAATTCCATAGACATAAAACTTAGTAAGAAAGGCATTTAGAAAGATCAGACAAACTTTTTTAAAGTTTTGGTGTTTTGTTTTTTAATTCAGATACAATATTTTTCCAAGGTCACTTTAGAATAAGTGGCATACAGGCTATTAAAATGGAAGTGCTCATACAGTCATTTCAGGTTAAATGTGCACAGTATATTCTACAACACAAAAACTGCATTCAGCTTTTTTTTCTCCAGAATGATTTGGCAGCTTCAAAAAGCTAACGTACACATTTCCATTCTCAAAATCAATTCACTGAACCACAAAACTCGAAACTGAAATGCAATCCACCCCACCCACCAAACAACATGCTTATCTCAGTAAGGACCGCTTGGCAGACCGGGCTGCAACAGTTGCAGAGCTGTCTCTATCGTGACCCTCAAAGTATTGCTGCTCTATTCGCCGACAAAAGGCTGTGAGGTTACTGTAGTTTTTCACTTTTTCAGAGAGTTCATCAGTGGTTAGTTGAGTAGTAAGAATAGTGAACAGATGTCCAAACACCAGAGCATCTAATTCAGTTGGTCTGTAAAAACAAACAGAAAAAAGAAAAGGTATTTTGGAAGGCAAGTCTGCTGTTCTGAATAACTTTTAGATAGCCATAAAAATCTAAGAATTAGGAAGAAATCAGGCAACACTGAACTTAAATACACAAAAACTGTGTATACAGTATTTAAGCATAGTGCTAGTTCTCACAGTATGGCATCTTTCTTTGCCTTTGGTAGATTGGAAACATGGAAATAACACTTCTTCGAAGGGGCAGTTACTGATTCAGTATCAAACCATGATTCATCTTTTAGTTCTGTAACAAGGACAAATGCCTATCGAGTCTTTTGGGGTTTTTTCTTTTTCCTTTGCAGATGTATATTTAAAAAAAAACAGCTATTGCCTTACAAAGAAAAAGTAGGAAATAAAAAGGAGGGAGAGAAAAGGCATAAAGCCCCTCTTCACTGTTTGTGCTTTTCAATAATCAGGAACAATTCAACCAATAAGAAAAGGAGCTCCAGGGTGGCAGCAGCTTGAAACGTCTCTGTTTTGAAAGAACACTGGTACTTTGGGAAACAGTATTCTATTCAATGTTTCCAGTCCTACTTTAGGTACAAGCCTTCGGAATTGTCATCTTGGACCTTTGTATAGAAGTAGCCCATGTGCAAATAATTATTTTTTCTTTCAAACACATTAATAACTTAAGAGTCCTTCTTTACTAGTGGTCAAGTTAAGCAGCATGAAGTTTTTCTACCTGGTATGGTTTTTGCCTTTGTTTTTGTGGATCACTAAGAACTCTACAGCAGAGAGGTGGATATTTGTATAACAAACTTGTAACAGGCTGCTTTCCTTATTTACCTCCTACGCACTCCCAGAAGTCACAGACTGCAATATACTGGACTAAGAACACATGCTTTCTCAGTAATATTTCAGACAGCTAAAAAGCTTAAAAGGTTGAAACTGTACCAAGAAACATTGATTAACAGACAACAAAAACAACATTCATTACATTATGTATTCTTTACAAATACATAAAGTTTATGAGATACTATGTTTAGGAATGATTTGAGAAGATGCAATTCAAACTTGTCCTCTATAACGCATGTTTCTGTAGCCACTCAATTTACACTACCCACCTAGTCTGAACTTGGAAAAGCTAAAGGGGCAAAGACAGATGCAGAAAAGTAACCAAGACTATATGCGGCCTTTTGAAGACATCTCCCTGGCCAAATGTATTTAACCGAAGTCCAGGCTTGAGCATTTCTAGCCTGTTCTATGCAGAGGAGACAAGAGGGAGGAGTTATGATGTTATTTAAATCCACAACATTTCAAAGATAATGAATTAATGAAAAGAAAAAAAAAAAAAGCATTTTGCAACTGGAAGAAACTTCTAAAAGCAGAGGACATCCCATGAAGGCCAGTTTGTTCCTGTTTTCTTCCCTGGGAGTGTGAATCTTAGTTTTCACTTTACAAGTGATCCTTTGTTGATCCAAGGCTAGCTTTTCTCCCAGTTCATACAGCTCACACACACCCTTGCACTAATTCAGTTCATTCAGAACAGTCCCTGGTGTTAAGGAAGACAGAACAAGATGTCCTGGTCTGGACAGCATGACAAATTCTGTACTAAGTACAGCGTGGTGAATGTTATCCAAGAAATACAGCTAAAGCTTGTAATATATTATTTTTAATAAGAAACTAACTGTATAAAGGTATACATTTTCAGCCTACCTAAACTGTGGTAGACTCTACAGAGAGGACAAGCCAGAGTAAAACTAAATCATAAAAAAAAAAAAAAAACACCCCAAACACCCCAAACAAAAACACCCACAACAGAAACTTACAGAAACTTTCCTTTTAAAACCATTCATTACTTCCAAAATTTCAAGTTTCTATTCCAGTCATACATTTGTATTTCCACAACTAACCATGTAGCATTAAAATAAAACAGTTTTTCATATATATATATATCTCCACATATAAAAAATGTGTGTATCTCTCGCGTTCCTGGGTGTAATATTTCAGTAAAGAGTAACTTACTGCTTATTGAAGAAATACGGTTGTGTTCCTAATCTCTGGGAGAGTGCCTGACAACACTGATCTACGTCTTCAAGCACCTATCAAAACACACAAGAAATAAAAGATCCATACTGTCAGGAAATACCAAGACTGCAAAAAATAACCTCCTTACTCTATTTGCACTGACAGTGGGAACAAGGCACATACAACATTGGAACATCAAAAGCTGTTAAAGTCAGTCAAACCTACACAGTAGGCAGGTAGCAAAGTGTTACTTTATCTAGCATTTGATGTAAGGCAATTCTGACTAAGTGCTTCCCATAACATTTATAACTTGGCTTAACAAAAAGTACTAACTTATACCTCAAAACTGCTTTGCTTTTCTTTTTTTACAGACCTCTGACAAGGGAAGCCGCAATCCTGCAAAGTGGGTCTATTAACAACCTCTTTTCAGGACTACAGCCTAAACAAACATCACCAGGGGTGTACACTCATGGTAAAACCACCTTCCTCACACCCCACTGGTTTGCACTTTTATTGCTGCTGAAGGGAAATACCTGACTCCAGTTCATGTTTTAAGTACAGAATGTATTTTTTTACATCTGCTTCAAGAAAGCATTACTCTCCAAAGCCTTTAAAAAAAACAAAACAAAAAAACACATACCACAGGGTAAAGAAATAAGCTTTATTTTTCATACTGACCTGTTCAAGAGTTTTTCCAGCCCATCCAATGGCTTTCATCTTTCGCCTTACCTCCCATTGCTTCTGATAGGACAAAATACGGTTGAGAGGCCACGGGTAAGGGGAGCCGTATCTTGGGTGAGTAATCTTTGTTTACAAACAGAAAAGAGACTGTGTTATCATATAACAAATTACAGACACCTCTATGCACAAAAGCGCTAATATTCAAATATTTCTATCAGAAAGGGAGCTGTAAAAGAAAAATGGAGCTGTGTGATATGCTGTAACTCTGCACAGAATTTACAGTTTGCAGCATAACCATTTAAAACTGTTACTTCAGAAACATATACAAAACCCGTATCTCTTCTGCAACCAGCTACCTCCAGCAATGACACAAGTTCCCTAAAATGTATATGCAAGCAAAATTAAAGTGAAAAGACTGTATCATTAATGGTATAAACCTCCATGTTTCATTTATGAGTAGGGACTTGTGACTGTGAGAAAAGTGTTTTCTCATTAAATTTTCATTAAGATAAATGCTGCAGAACCACTCACCTCCTCTACTGTAACGTCATCACACCATTGGAGATAGAGCTAGGAAGACAGAGAACACTTACTAAAACTTCCTAACAAAGGAGAATACAGAGACAACCATTTTTCACTAGTAAAATTTCCTTTTCTATATTAGTTTACATTTCCATTTCATTCCTTCTGTTCAGACCTCTGAACGTAAAAAAGAAATTAAAAGTGGGAGGCAAAAGCCCAGTTGGTAGTTCTTACCTTGCCAGTGCCGGGACCAAGCCGAGACCAGAGGCCCACTCCCACAGCCCACACCGCACACAACTCAGCGGGCAGGTTACCAGCCCTCAGCTCCTCGGCCACCTGCAGCTTGCCAGCATTCCCAACACTGTCCCCACGCTGGGATCGCATCACGTTCACTGGCCACCGACACAAACTGCAGGGGATCCCAGAGTCCCACTAGGCACGTGAGCGCACACACACCGTGAAAGGTGATAGCGCGGTGCCCGGCCAGCTGTGGGTTGGGGTAGGATCCCAGGAACCACTGGCATTTTCCATTTACTTCTACAGCTTCATTACACACTTGTGTAGGAGAATCACACATGTGGCTTGTGTCTACAGGAACATTTCAGCAAGTAATCTACAGGATACAGAGAATTTATTCCTGCCTCCTTTCACCTCAAAGTTGATGATGTAATCTAAGAACAAGCAGTATTTCCAGTACAGGGAAAAATCCTAAAGCTTTCTGCCTATAGTCACTTATGTAAGTGTGTGGAGTTACTATGGTTTGTTGTACCTCTGCTGTCAAGAGCATATTATTGACTAATTCCATGTAGGCTTTCATCTCAGCTTTCTGGACTTCATCCAACCCATCACTGAGAGAATGGCCCTAATGGGAAAAAGAGAAAGAAAAAAAAGATACACATGTAAGAAGGGATATTAGGAATATTCCCCAGTGCCTGACCCAAGGACCACTGAAGTCCGTGAGCTTTGGCTCAGATCCTGAACTCTTACATAGTTCTGTAACAAATTACATATGCAGTTTGTACATCCAATATCCTTTAGAATTAAAAAGGAATCGTGGCAATGTAACATAGCTAATCTACAAGAAATGTAGACTGTTAACACTGTTACATATGAACACAGTTTGAGCACACAGCCTCCCAGTTAGTCACAAGAAGAAAACACAGATTTCCATCTGACAGCTTCATCAACTGCTCAGTGAAAAGACAGCATTTTTTCAAGTATAGGGGAGGGTGACACTCAGGATTTAAACCAGTCAGTTCTGGGTTTAAGAGATCCGAGACCCAGAGACAGGGCACACAGAAAAACAGTCTCAGAAACTGTCACTGGTATGAAGCTATCCTGCAGAGAATTTACTTCCAGAATTTGAGTAAGTGACAAAGAAAGACACTTTCACTTCAACAAACTCCTACTCTAGGATATCTTTCTTTTAAAACAGTACTAGATTTCTACACTTTTCTAACAAATTAAGCAACATTCCAGAAGAGCACACCAAAGCAGCCCTATGCTAAGCAGGATGAACATGCTCTTCAACTGATGAGAACAACGGACCATTACCTTGGCTTTTACAAACTGGACAATGGGACCAAGTTCAGATACTACTTGATTTCCCACATGAATAAAGGGTACTTTGCCTGTAAAATGAGAAACACATTTCAGTAAGGACTTTTTTTACCCATAAAACATAACTTACAATTTTCAAAAACAATTAAGTATTGCAGGTACACCTGAACATCAATGGTTTTTTCAAAGCTCTAACATACACAGCTCACCCAGGAACAAACATCTTCCTCCTCCTGAACCTCTTCTACATGCACTACTTGCAATTGTGCATTTCAGTTACTGAGTGAGATCTCTTGACTTGTACTTCAATAATGGATTTTGCTTTGCTGGAAAAACTTACTTCAATGTTTCTCTGAAGTACAGCTGGGAAATCCCAGGAAAGCAGACAGAGCCCTTGGCTCATTTCACGACACAATGCATTCCCACCCTCCCTTCCAAGCCACTGGCAGGGAAAAGGCTGCTGAAAGGGTGACCGGAGATGTGGCACTGTGCCCAGGAAAGCAAACAGGGGAAGTACACAAAGCACACTCAGCAAGGCAGGGTCTTGACTTTCCCTCCTCCAGTCCAACAATTGGGACAGCCAGCCCCTGCTGGCTACCCCAGCTTTCACTCTCTAGTTGTGAGCTGGCATTCTTGAGCCACAACAGTCCTGGGGTCAGGAAAAGGTTCTGGGTATAAGACACACAGGGGGGCTGGGAGGGGGAAGGAGCATCTTCATCATCACAGAAGCAAAATGGTGTTAAAGCTTAATACTAGTAAGGCTCAACATTCAGTCTATGAAGCTAAGGGTCCAGCACGGAGTAAGGCTAAAACCCACCAGTCCTCCCTCAAGAGGGGACTAGGAGATGACTGTGTCACTGGTGGAACTTGTAGGGGTGTGAAGGGCTCCCAAGGCTGTACGCATGACATTCTCTGCTTGGCAAATTTTCTTACACACATAACTAAGCCAAAGCTTTAAGGCAGGAAGAGATACGAGAGGATGCCCTGTTAGACACAGCAAGCCATGAAGCACAACCGAAGTTGGCTTATGCCCCTTTTCAAGGCAAAGGTGAGGGCTACTGCTCTAATCCACCCTAACCACATTGCTTGTCCTCCAAATCTTCACCTAAGTGCAAGTGACAAAGACCAACTCTGCATCTAAGACTCAGTCTTTTATGCTTATTTACATGATTGAAATGATACATAAGATACAGATAAATTCTGGATGGTTTTTATTACTGAAGACATCCTTGAGCCCAAAGGCAGTAAATGAGCCTGCCCAGTGCAGTGGGGCACAGCACCCTTTTACCTTCTCACCTCTCACTGTGGGCAAACTCTGCTCTCAATAGACAGCCCAAAGAGCAAGATCAGTACCTACCTGACTCCAAAGATGTTATTAGCAATACATTCATTCTTTCCACTGAAACAAAAAACCTGCTGTTTGGCCTGGCTCAGTGTTCACTCTAACAGCAGATACAGTCATGGTTTTTATCATGAGATTCACTTCTCACTGGCTCAGTCATCTTAAGGATGGAGTGCATGACACCAACAAAGGCTTCATCTGCATCCACGTGCTACATGTTGCAGAAGGAAATGCAGGCCTCTCTGTGCTGCAGAATTCAGTGGTTTCAGTCAGACTGTACTTCACACACCAAGACTTGGTATCATACTTTTGACTCCCTCAGAATGGTTTCATCACTATGACAACTATGAGATAAATAACCTTCCTCCCCCAAAATGAAGAAATGTAGAACTTTGTCTGCTGCTGCTGTGTGACAGAGGGGGTGGGGAGAGAGAAGTGAACATATGAAAACCTTGTCTGAATTATCATTAAAGAACAAGGAAAGGCAATGGGCAAGTGAATAAAAATAATCAGGACTCCAGGAGTAAGGGCAAAAACAATACATGTATTTCTCCCTGTGTTTAAAATTGAAGCAGTATCATTTTCCCTCTTGTGCTCCTTGTTTTCAGCAGAAGAATGAATTGTTCAGACCCAAATTACAGTATCAGATGCCAGCTTGTGTGGACATGAGGTGTGAGTGGCAGAGAAGCGAGAGCATGCAACTCTCATCAGTCCTCTGTCCAAGCAAGATGATCCTCTGCACATGGATTCAGCCCTTCAAATTTATGCTTATTTACCAAGAAATAATTTATGTACCTCCATAGTTTGTTGGTTTTTCACTGCTGCACAGTTGGTGTTTTTTTAAATAGGATTAATTCCAGTGCTTGGACCAAAATACCTGTAGCAGTAGCAGAACCCATACAGCTGGCAGACACATACTGACAGGCACTTCCATGTGGCAGTCATCAGCCAGAGACAGTTAATCAGTAAGTATCTCCTCACACAACAGAAGTCTGGGATGGAGTGTGAGGATTGCCATACTTTTTGCGCCCTGCATCAAGCAATTCTCTCTCGTTCTTAGGTAACCTTCTGAAGCCAGCCTATGGACATGTTCAAGCAAGGAACTATCTCCAGCAACAGGCAGGAGATGTACCCTTCTAATACTCAATTTTTGTGATTTTGGATTTTTTTCATAACAGTGTCATGGGTCAGAGGAAGATTTAAAATGACTTATTACTCTTAACAGTGACAATGCTCACTTCAGTCTTCTCGTGTATTAACATCCTGGCTATCATCTCCCAGACAGGATAACAAAAGATAATCTTGCTCTGTGCTGTCTCACCCCAGCAATGGGAAAATGTAACAGCATTCACTGGAGTATTCCCTGGATGCAGAACACAGCCACTGTGAGAAAAATATGTCTTTCTGCTTCAGGACACAAGCACTCAGAGGCATTTGAGAGAAGATTTCCACCAGGCATCTGAACTGTCTGAACGCTTTCTAAAGGTACTGCATTCACAGGCATGGCTACAGGTAGCGCCAACGTTATTTTGCATGTGACAGTTTTAATTATTTGCAGAGGATAAACTGCACTGGAGAGGAGGGGGAAAGGCCACCCACACACAGCACTGACCGACTGTTACCAGCAAGAAGAGGCACAGTTGCCATGGTATCAAAATGGAGGTATAATGTAGTAATCTAAATGAAGGCGACACTTACCAGATGGGGACATGTACTCGGCATTTGCCCTGCAAACCACCTGGATTGGCAGATTGCACATTTGCAAAAAGGCCTGGAAACAAAGAGTGGCATTTCAAAAGCATTAATACACCAGTGACAAACAAACGTGGTTTTATCAAGACATTTGACTACGTTTTAGCTAGTTTCTAGCACATGCTTATGAAGTACAGCTCCTTGCATGAAGAAAGAAGGGTAGGTAGAAGAAAAACAAGGGTGTTTAACTTCCTTAGACAATTGTTTATCACCTAGTCATTGGCTAGAATTCTTCTAATAAAGTTTCATCTATTTTTACTCTTTTTTCAAGACAAGCAAAGCAGCCATATCTGACTGACACAATTAGTGCTGTGGCTGTACAAAATTAAATGACATTTTGCCCCTCCTGAAAAATCATAGTACTTAGTATTTCTGGCCAAAGCTGGCTAACCCAGTACATGTTGTCTAACATGACAAACACATATAGCACCTTCCCACATTATATTTACAATAGCTGCCACAAGTTTTACTCTCTGATACCGTCAGAGCACAAGTGTGCTTTGGGAAGAAGTATTTACTATCTTTAATTTATGTGAATCATGGAGAGCACAAGTGATCGATTTACTGTTTCTTTGTATCTGTAACCTTAGATTCAAATCACTCTCAGTAGGATACCCATTTTTGTCAGCACCTGCCATCACCACAAAATCCTTCAGGTGTTTCTGTTGAAATACCAAAATATCAAGACAAATACTTGAAATTTGGACAGAACATGGCAAATAAGGAACCTCTTAATCTCCAGAGTCTCACAACTCAGCTAAATCCTAACATTCATGTTGTCTTTGCAATGAAACAAATCACAATTCCAGATTCCAAAATTATACCTATTAACCCACAGTGGCTTGAGGTTAAAAAAGCCTGCACCAAGAAACCTACCACCCTGTAAAAAAAAAAAATTGCTGCTGTAACACAGTCCCTTCTACAGGAGCCTCCACCTAGCTCCTCAGATTGCAAGATCTGGCAGTACACTGCACTCCCACAGCTATAAATGCTCAGACACTAATAGTAGGCATCAAGGTAACCTAATCCTTAACCTGGATATTGCTCCCCACTGCACTAAACGAGGCCATAAAGCACAAACTTACACTGACATCAGCCCTGTTCCTAACTTTGTGGCTTCTATAGTACCCACACAAACAAAAACAACCCAGGAAGCCCCTCTCCTCTCTCCTGCACTCTTCATGTCCTTTATTCCCAAACCTTAATTCAATCCAGGGGAAAAAACCCAAAAGCTTTGGTTCTTTTCCAACCAAATCTAAAACTGCATGGTCCATTACGACATTTGGCTCTTGCAGGTTTGGATGACCTAACTCAAATCTAAATCCCACTTTAAAGCAACAAGCTATGGGTCACAAGCTGCTACACAAGGCATTGATTACAGCTGACAAGAGCCCACCTCAGAACTGCGGAGGTTTTGCAAAATCCATGGGTTTCTACATCTTTTGACTTCCTCAGAATAACTCTTAACTTAAACCACTGCTTGGAAGCCAACTTCTATACGTATACATGCAGACAGAGGGAGAGACAGATATATAAAGACACAGTACTACTAGTCATGGTTAACATAAGCCAAATACTGCAGATCCTGCACTATTTACCAATAAACTGTTTAGATTCTAGAGTGTTTCATCCCAGCTGGAAACTCTATTACTGCTTAAGGGTGCAACTATCACCCAAAGAAAATACAAGGCTCTAGACGCATTTGACACCACCCCACTTTCTAAAGTCTTTGCGCCCATCAGAGTTCACCAAATATTGAGGCTCTTGCTGTCTTAGCATCCCAAACTCCATGCAAATGGTAAAAAACCACAAAGGACTAATTTTTATATAGGAATTTAAGGCACTGCTCTCCCTTGGTCCTCGATCTCTTCCTCTGTCTCCTGGCCCTGCAGGACCTAGCAATGTCCAGCCTGTTCCAGATAGTGTTATATGCATCATGTCTTCTGCCCAAGATGGGGCTTCATATGCAACTTCTTTGGAAATATTTGAGGACAAGAATGCAGACTCTTTGGTTTAGATTAAATACATACTCCTATGACACTGCTGAACACAATTAGCCCACCAAAAACATACGCTCTAACTCAACTGTTACACAGACACTGTTCTTCTGAAAGCTCTACCAGTAGTGAACATCATCTCAACAGTACTGTGCTGCAGTGGAACTGATGGCATCTAACAACAGTTCCAAACAATGTTGTCTTTGGGTGGGAGGAGTGGAGTGAAATTCTACACTACTTAATCCATAGCTGTTAAATTTCATCTCAGAAATATCACAGAATCATAGAATCATTTTGGTTGGAAGAGACCTTCAAGATCAAGTCCAACCCTTAGCATATCACTGCCAAGTCACCACTAAACCATATCCCTAAGCACCCCAGCTACACGTCTTTTCAATACCTCGAGGGATGGTGACTCCAACACTTCCCTGGGAAGCCTGTTCCAGTGCTTTATGACCCTTTCAATGAAGACATTTTTTCCTAGTATCCAGTCTAAACATCCCCTGGTGCAACTCGAGGCCATTTCCTCTTGTCCTATTGCTTGTTACTTGGAAGAACAGACTGACCTCCACCTCACTAAATCCTCCTTTCAGGTAGTCGTCAAGAGTGAGATGGTCTCCCCTAAGCCTCCTTTTCTCAAGTCTAAACAACCCTAGTTCCCTCAGGCGCTCCTCACAAGACTTGTTCTCTAGACCCTTCACCAACTTCACTGCCCTTCTTCAGACACACTCCAACACCTCAATGTCCTTCTGAACTGTCCAAAACTGAACACAGTATTCGAGGTGCAGCCTCACCAGTGCTGAATACAGGGGCACAAACACTTCCCTGCTCCTGCTGGCCACACTATTTCTGACACAAGCCAGGCCTTCTTGGCTACCTGGGCACACTGCTGGCCGAGAAGTTCAGAAGAAAAAGACTGAGCTGCACTGGAGTTAGGGCAACACAACTGAAAGGCTTGTAAATGCAGAGACACATTTAAGTAAAAGGAGGTGAATCGGGGAAGTATTTTTACTTTTTCATATCAGCGTGTCAAAAACGAGACATGCTGGCACAGAACACTTTGGTTACATCAGTTACTTCAGCAAATTATTGCCAACTGTACATCATATTGCACTTTGGCTCCTACAGAGTACAAGGTTGCTACCAAAGACACAATTTGTGAGCATGAAAAGCAGTTCCGAGCATAGAGGCTAAACTATAAAATCTTTTCAGCGTAAAGAGTTCAGCCAAATTTCCAGCAAAAATCTGAATCTGACCTTTCACTCCCCTTTTCCTCCATAGCCATCCACAGACCAAGGAAAACTGACCTTTATTACATTTGGCAAGGAAATGCTACCTCAGTCTCTGGCCTGCTGCAAATGGGACTGACAATACACTGCCATTCTGTCATCTCAGAAACAAACACGCTGGGTGCATGTGCCTTTTTTGCACTTCATAAAGAGGAGAGAGGATGTACAGCAAGAACTGAGCTGTTATGTGGGAACAAATATTAACAAAATTTAAATGTTGGCCACTCTGCATAATAAAGCACAGACTTCAGAAAGGTTAGAAATAAGTCAGTATACCTTCAGTGAGGTTAAAAAAAAAAAATTAACAACTTTTAAAAAGGCCCTGAAGTAAATACCAAACAAAAAACCTGAGAAAACTTTTTTGGAATAGTCATCTTCAGTTCTGACGAATGTTTCATAGATGGGAGGACCAGGACTAAGCTTGAGAAACTGATGAGTGATTCAAGATTAAAACTGGGCAAATCCATCTGGTTCTGCATTCACCCCAGCAGTCCCCCTGCAAGGTTCAGAAACACTGCCCACTGGGGCTGCCTCAGCAGCTTTACAAGGCCTGTTCCAACATCCACATGCTAACACCTATTCCACTTCAGTCTTTGTATTTACAATTGGCTTTAAGATAAGTGGTGATACAGTAGTAAGGAAACAAAAAGAAAACATAACAGTGAAAGAGTTGAAGACAAAATCATTTAATGCCATACAACAAGCCTAAAAATTTAAAAAAAAAAAAACCAAAAAAACCAACCCACCACACCCCACCACATTAAAAACTGCTATTATATCTTTAAAAAGATAGAAACTTAATAAATTAAAAGACCAGTATGTTCAGCTGTAATTCGTATCCAAAGCATGACCTATTCTGTATGAAGTGCTCCTTAAATATTGTTCTGCAGGAAAATGTAGGAAAGCTCCACAATACAAGAGAAGTTAAATCCTTATTGGATCTACACTGCTGAACTAATCACTACCTAGAAACATAGGCCAGTATCCATTTCTTGATTCAGCTTAACTAATGGTTTATGGGATAGCCTTCAAGATGACTAAAAAAAATACATGTCAAATGATAAAAGGAGGCAGTACTATGCCAGACTATGAGGGCTCAGTCTAAGAAATAAGCTTGACAATTTGCATTGCTTATGAGTACTTACATTCTTTCATTGATGTAACTGACAGACTTTGGATATTATTAGTATTAACAACACGGGTGGTTTTGACTTCTCCAGCACAATGAATAAATTTCATATTTATGGAAATTATGGTTTCTTTTAGAAAAAAAGATGGACAAGGATGATGACCAATGCATTCTTATAAATACCCACTGACAGAAAACCTCAATTTTTTTTCTGATGCATTCAACTAGATAAATTAGATTTTAAACAATAACTGATGTTAGACAGTTATTACCAAAATAGTTGAAATTGACACAGATCAAAGAAATCCTGCAGAGAGAATACAGGACAAAGCAGCAATTTTTGTGAATCTTCATCTCATTTAACACTTTAGCCCAGTGATCAAGGGAGGACTTGTTCCCTTTTTGAGCACTCATGTAGAATGTCAAGAGCCAGCACATTTGGTGTGCAGATGGTATGAGACTGCCATGGCTTCCAAGTCTGATAAAAGATGCAGTGGAACACTGATTATTCCAGCTGAGAGCATCTCATTTGCCTTTGGGTACTTCACATATATAATTCAAGCGGGCAAGTAAACCCTTTACATTTCTTGTGAGAGAAACCATCTGCAAATCAGAGTGAACATAATTCCTCTGACTACTTTTGGAGTGAAGGGAGAGAGATCGAAGGCTGAAACCACCCCAGTGCAGCTTTGCTGAGATTTATGAAGATATCAACACCCCTTCAAAGACATGACATCAAAAGCTGAGCAGTCTGAAAGATCAAGGGCCTAGGCTTATTTTAGTACATCAGAGATTATTGTTAACATCATAAATTTGGCTGATCAATTTAAGGACTGAAAGGGGCCACCTGAATTCCAAGTGACACAAACTGTTTAATCAATCCCTTGTTTACCATTTTTAGGTGAATTTTCACAAGACAGTAACAGTGAAACTAGAAACAAGACACTTAACTGAGCACAGCCTGACATACCCTGCAAAGATGCTTGTAATTCCAAAGAACACCATTACATTTTCTGGTCTTTTCTCTTCTGGGGGGAAAAAAAAAAAAAAAAACCACCACATACTAGCACAGGGTGACTATTGTAGGCCACAACATGGATCTCCTCCAGCACCCAGGATTATCACAAATGCTACTACAGCAGCTGCAGTTCTTCAGAACAGGGAAAAAAAAAAAAAAAACCACACAGTAATATCTCTCATGTCTATAGTAAAACTGGTACACATTACTTCACCCAAAAGTAATTGCAACGACATTCACTGCAAATGTTTATTGGTACTTTGAAAGCAGCTCAAATACTAAGCAGGGAAAGGAGAACCAAGGAAAACCAAAGGAGAACCAAATTCCTGCTGGAAAGGATAAAACTTTTTCGTTTGTTTGTTTTTGTGCTTAATACCTATCAAAAAAATTAACTACTTGGATCAACTCATAAAGAGGAGGGATTAACATTCTTATTTCCCTTTGCCCATGTTACAGAAGATCAACAGATGACTGACCAATAGACTTTACACAACCAAAGGAAAATGTATTCAAGCATAAATATACAGAATTCACTACAGCTAAAGGACATGCAAACCAAGACGCGCAGGCTTTTAAAAGGAATGAGTAATTTCATGGCTCATACTAGTTAATGCAGCATAGAACAAGGGTAATGAAATCTTAGATTGGGAAGAACTGTGTTTATTCTTCTGGCATCAGCAGGAGTGCTTTCTTTATCTCTATGTTCCGCTGATTATTTGCATTTTTGTAATTTTAAAAATGGGGGCCTGATTTCTTGTGCATTTGTCAGTGACTGAAGCATATGCCCAGAAAACTGTCCAGTTTAGTAACTTCTACTGCTACAAGCACTTTTCTCTAAGTTATTTCTGGAGCAAAGCGTGTCCTTTCCTTGGATGAGGTTAATGTGAGAAACAGATAAAGGCATTAAAAAATAAAGATTTGGCTTAATAGAGTCTGTCAGGTTCTCTCCAACACATGCTCCCTGCCTCTCTTCCCTGCAAACTAACAGTCTCCCGTTTCACATTCTTCCAGGTCCTCTACCTGTAGCATCACCTCCTCTTCTAGTACCTGGGAAGGGAGAAATGTGAACAACGGGTATTTAGCAGTGCTACCCATCTTCTTCCAGGCTGAAAGCGCCAAGTCAACAAAGTTGCTACTGCCTCTATGCACCTCGTTTTTAATGGCAGACCCTGCTCCAGACAGGGAGGTGGAGATTTGCTGCAAATCCATGAGGAGAATCAGACAAGAGAGAGGAAAAAAGGTGCCAGCAGAGAAATTAATGTCTGCTTTTCCCCACCCTCCCAATATTACTGCTATAGACTACGGAAGAAAGTGTGGGAACAAGGTGAAGAAAACGCTTGGAGAAACCTCTCAGTACCTGTCCTGCCCCACTGCACATTGATCACACAGGACTATGGTTGGCAGTACACTGCCTTCTCCCAGAGAGAGCACAAGCACTGTTTTTAAAGTCAGCCCGGAACACGCCAGTTCACATTTTTGCTGTGAGACAACAAAGTATCAGCAGCAATGTGAAAAGGGCTGATAGGAAGCTTTGAGGTGGCGCTTGTTACAAAATTAATCAACAATCTTATGCCTATCATTCATTTCAATCATGGCAGGTGACACCTCCTGCCAGAATTATGGAGTACATTTACAACAACAGCATTGCTTAAAGGACACAATCGACTTAAAGCTTGTTTTGTTCTCTTACAGCCTGCCCAATTTCAAATTCAAAATGTAGGTAGTACATTGGATTTCAATTATCTAAGAAAAATAATCAGAGCGATCACCTTTGTGTTGGTTTAGCACAGTTCAAAATCCCAGAGCCCTGAAACTAGAGCCAGCCACGGGACAGCTCACCCCACCCTCCCCTTCCTCCTCACACGACTGACATCCTCATCTCCGCTGCTGCCACCACCCTTAAAACAATGCAAGAAAGGGATGCTATTGTGCCTTCCTATGATGACAAGGATGGAAAATTACTGTGCATGAAACACTGTGGGAAGGAATAAGAGAAGGGAGGGAGGAGTTTTGTATTTATACCTACAGTTAATTTTTTTAGGCAACATTTTTACTCTTGCTCTCCCTTCATCTTTGCCCTCCCCAGCTAAGGAAGGGTTGTTTGGGCACCATCAGCTGGAAACATAACACACACATCAGGCAGCAAATCACCCTGTCAGAGTCCTGTCACAGTGTTCTCCTCTTCCCTTCCCGTCCCCTCCCAGAATAATACATACAAACAAACACGTACACTCATTAAAAATGACTTACAACTTGATGTAAATCATATCCAGATTGAAGTTTCTATGATCAGAGACAAGAATAAAATTACTTACGCCAAGACTCAAATAGTTCACAACTTGCGTCCCCACATGAGGAACACTATTTTCAGATGGCAGATCCGGGCTTCATTTGAAGAAGATACATTCATGATTAGGTTTTAATAAAGAATGAGCCATTCCAAGCCATCTTTCAGCAGCACTTCTAGAAGCACTCACACTTCACTTTTTGTGAAGAAAGAGTGAAAGGCATTTTCCGTTTTCATTTTTACATTATTTCATGAGCATACAAAGGACAACATGTGATGACAACTAAAGAGTTATTCTCGACTTTATTGCAGGAACACGTTTTAAAATTAAAAACCATGAACAAATCTACAGAATAATTCAGTTTTCATATCAAACAGCTGCAGACCCTGTAAGTGAAATAGTGTGTCTAAGGTTATAAATGAAAACTGTTCAGTATCATTCTCTGGGTGACAGATTAAATTCCTAATCCAGTTATGGTAATGGCCACATTTGTAGTTTAACATAAATTAAGAGCTTAATTATATTTGTGACTATTTTAAACAAAATTACAAATTCCTTTGTACCTGTGAACGTAATTTATAGCAAAGCCACGTCCATTCACCAAAACAATCTATTTTACACTGCAGCACAACACTGCTCTAATGGTATAATGTAATTCTCATTGCAGAATACAGAAAGAGTACTTTCACTGGTAGCACAGAGGTTTTGAAGATAAATGAAGATGCTATTCATTCAGGGGTAATTTCATCTTAGAACTATATGAAAGATGTTTCGCTCAGAAACAGCACCTGTATGGCTTGGGATTTAAGCATGTTTTTAGCTGCAACGCAAGGCTGCTGGATTGATTGTGTTGATACTGCATTTCTCATCAAGAAGAATTCTAGCTTTTATTCTCTTTAAAAAAAAGAGATTGCCAGATTTTTATTTCAGTACTAAGCCTTTGTTCAAGCCTCAGCAACAAGTTCAAACTCCTGCTAATGTTTTATCTAGAGAAAAACCAAACCACAAGTCATATACACACACACAAAATTACAAATCTGTCGAGGGCAATTAATCATGCATGATTTACACATTTATGTGATTACTTGTTGAAGTAAATAAGCAGTTGGTCTGTGTAACACAATTTTAAATTGCCCAAACATCCTTCTGTCATTCAGGACTAAGAACAGACAATTCTAAATGCACTTTCCTGGAATATATTAAGACCATTTACAAGGACATCAATTGCAGAAGCCATTAATACATAGCTAAACATAATGAGCTGCAGGCTCTATAGCCTCAGGATAGCTGTGAGAATTTCCACAATCCTGAGCATTTCAGACAAGTCTTTTAAGTAAGATTCTGAGACTACCTGCAGAAAGATTTCAGGAGAACCTGTAATAACAGAGGCAATCTCAATATCCACATTCCTCCTCCCAACATCCAGAACAGTGGCTGCCATTTGAGGCATGAGGCCTGGTACAGTGCAGCTGTAGTAATCCCCTCCCTCCTCCCCAGCCACACAACTTCTACCCAAGAACTGGACAAAAAGCGAGAATCATAATGCATTAGCTCATTTGAAGTTATGTTGCATTTTCAGCAAATATAAAGAATTTGAACCCAGTAACAGACGAAGGAATTGTTAATTTAGTCTTCTCCAAGCACAACAATGGGCAGAAGAGGAATTAAAAAACAAACAACTACAAACAAAAACCCCTACCAGAACCAACAGTGAGGTTCCACAAGATAGGAGGGATTTCTTTGTTGTTGGTTTGCTTGTTTTCTAGTTATTCAAGGTACCACCACAGTTACGGAGCAATTCCCAGAAGGCTCTATCCTCCTCTGACATATAGCTACAGTCAAGAGTACAGGTTCCATTGCACAATGAGAAGTCTTAAATCCAATCATTATTATAACAGGAAGACTCAACCAACTTCCTATGTTTGATCTGCAGCCCTCACTACTTGCTAAATCAAACAAAATGCTGCAACAGTCTGTTTGTTACACCTACACAGAGCAACATGCTCTGCTGGCCGCTTGATCTGCTCTGTCAACAAGAGGTACATGAAATGCCACCTGCATTGCAGGGTCATCAATTTTAAACCAGTCAACTTTTACCCTAATTACTTACTATGGCACTGGATTTTATTCTTTATTTTATATGTAGCTGTCTGAATATATGTCCTCCGAGAGCTATCCTAGAGCAGCATTATGAAGAGGTGCTGCAAGGAGATTTCAGGAAAGATCTGAAAGATCAGCTGCAGCACATTGAAGAGTCATGTTGCGAACCATGTTCCTTAAACATTTGATAGCAACTGACTCCACATACTCTTTTGATCAGAGGGACTCAAAATTCTGATGCATTTTCACCACATGAAAAGTTCAAGAAGCCATGAACAAGCTATCTATCTGCTAAAGTGATGTTCACGTGCCCCAAATCAGTAACAAGGGATAAGGAATGGCAATAGTGGGAAAAAGTCCCAGGTAGCAGCTTTTATTTCTCCTCCTATCCTCCATTCCCATTTATTCCACACACCTCCACCCCCCACCCCCCCCAAAAAAAAGAAACACCAGCAAAAGATATTAATTAAAAAGATGAACAGACACTCATCAGAACAAAAAGTAAATTCTAAAAAGAAGAACTCAGCAATTTCCTTATGCAAAGCACACCACTATATTTAAAGCTTTCTGATCACTAAGCTAATAATACAAAACTACATATCTTATTATCATTTCAAAATGGACCCAAGACACCAAGGATAGCTACTTTTTCGCAGGCACAACCATGTTACACAGATTCTTCAAAACAGATATGGTTCCCCAATACAAAATTGTTCTATAAAGTTTAAGATCAGATATCTACCAGACCCGTATTTATAGTCATGGCTACTATCAGCTGTCCAGCTAGAGAATATTGAAGAAAAACAAGCATTTCTAATATATTATAGTTAATTTATCATCTAAGTGACATGTGTAGGATAACAATGGACTGGAAACAGTAAAGCAAAATGATGCATTAGAAAAGGAAATTTTAGGATTATGTTGTTGCTTTTGGTTTTTGTTTGGTTTTTTTTTAAATACAAGCCACGTCTATTGTTAGTAAGAAAATTCACGAGAACCACAAAAAATACAGTTGCTGGAGTAAAAAGGAACACCAAGATCAAGTGAGCAACAAAAACAGTTATTAGCATTACTGTGAGGCAGACATAAAACACACCACCCAAACAAACAAACACTGCGCCATTTATCTGGTGTATCAAAGATGATGCCTCTTTCCAGCAAAGGATAAAGAAATCTTCTCACTGCAATAAATTTACCCTTGGAGGTATTTCCTAAAGTGCCCAACTGAAAGGAAAAAAAGTTAAGAGACCATGGAAGTAGTCACCATGATCAAATGATTCCAACCTTTTTACTGGTCATGTCAGTTACAGTCTCCAAGTGTCCCGTGTCAACCATATGAGAGGTGACCTTTTTGGATAGCCCTCAAAGACTGATTGCTCTAGCTGCTCTGAGCTGGACTACACACAGAAAGCAAGAAGCAGGGGACCAGTCCAAGTTCTTAATACATGAAACAGCAGCAAAGTCGGTTTGAAGAACAGACACCTTACAGACCTTCTGCTCACCACCACTTATGACATACAGGTCCTCACTAACGCAGAAAACATCCCCGTGAGATTTGAGGTTACTGAACCTAACGAGTTAATGGAGTTTACTAAGACTTCACAGCCACAGAGGTGCTTAAGTCAATTAGAGATGCAAGTTTGTCAATTATATGGGCTACTAAAAACCACACTGGACCTGAACTCCGTATACATGATGAAATTGAGAAAACCTATCAGAGACGTAAAGAGATTTGATGTCCACAGCCTAAAGGGCAAATATGCCTTGACTTTGGATCAGTATTAGCTTTGAGAATTAAATAACTAGCAAGCAGCATGCAAGATGTTACAAGACAAACTAGTACAGCAAGTGACAAAAGAGGAGAACCATGCACAGTTCCCAGAGTAGGCAGACAAGCAGATACTGTACAAACATAAGCCAATGTAAATATGAGTACAAGCAGCAGCACTCCATATAGGACTCGCAAAACCCTCATGTCCTTTATGCTCTGGCACTTCAATGACCTTGTAAAGCATATGAGATGAAGGAAATAAGTCAATGATTTTGACAGAAATAATTCTTAAATTATTCATTTAGATAAACACAGTTACTTTAGCTAATAATTCAAAACAATAAAATGGAATTAACATCTTTAGTTTATAAAAGATGACATTTTACCTGAACAGCAAGGGAGGATGCATTATCAGAAAGCAAAATTTGTTCCTCTGTTGAAAGAAAAAAAAAAAAAACAAAAAACAAACACACAATTACAAAAAACAGTGCCCATTTAGTTACTGACCTGTAACTGTAAGCCATTCTGGGTTGCATTTCTTACGCATAAAGCAAGGAGCACATATATAAATATTATGCAGCTGGACTAGAAAACCTGTGATATGAATATTTAAAAAAAAAAAAAGGAAGAAAGAAAAAGAAAAAATACCAGGAATATTTCTCCTGCAAATGCAATTGCATTTATCATATATTACCACCACTGTACAATAAAAAATGCTCACAACTAAAACCCAAGTGCTTGTTTTATGCCAATTACTCCTCTTCTAATCAAAGTTAAATAAAACCGCATCTTCATAACTCCTCTGGCTAAAAAGTAAAAGCATTCAGAAACCTATAAAAGCGGCTTGCAGTTAATATTGCACACTGTGTCTAGGTCTGTCACACAAAAGAAAGATGACAAGTTCACTGCAATAAAAATTCCATGCTTAGAAGACTAGGGCTGCTACCTATTAGTCTTCATTACTTTGCAGTCTTCTGACAACTGTAGCAGGCTGCTGAGCCCCAAATGGGGGCCATAATGTGATCTGATGATATATGAAGAGCTGCTAAAGGGAGCCTGAACCATCCTAGCCTATACATTTTAACAGTTCCTTTTTACTGAGAGCCCACTTTACCACAAGACTTCAAAAATCTGCTGCCTCAGCTATTGGTGCAGTAAATCTGCCAACTGTGCCTGCAACCACATAATTTTACTCTGCCTACAGCAGCCAATATAATGAGTCAATAATAAACCAAGGACCTTATAGGCCATGAATAGCTGGTTTATATTGGCAGATGCGAGCGTAGCTAAAACCTCTGACCAGACAAACACCACAAAGGACTTTTTTAACAGCTTCTATGCTTCTTCGCAGTCAATTATCTTAGTGCATATTTAATGTGTTTTCTAAAAATAAAGTTATTATTAATAGCAAAAACCAATGTACCCACCCTTCAGTTGCTGATACAATGCAGCATTTTCAGGCCAAGGCTCTGCGGCTGTGGAAAGAAGAGGAATTAATTAGGCAAGCCAAACAACAACATGCTTGCAGACGCTAACTGAACAGGAACGTTACCTAGAGCAGGAACTCAAACTGCAAAGATGCTAGTGCAAGATATAACCTGCACTAAAAACTTCCTACTATCACTTTCTTCTGTATCTCTCCTGCTCACAGACAGACAACACAGAGCGGAGAACGAAGTCGCAAAATGCAATGTTGCAAGAAAAGCTAAAACTCAAGCTACGTTACACAGTTGCCTTCTAATTTTCAAGCAGCTGAAGCAGGTATTTTCCACACACCATAAAGACATCCTTGTGTACATTCCCATCACAATTCTGGCCTCTCTCAAGAGCAACTATTTATTAAGGCACTGAACAAAAAATTCTGAAAAGAACAGAACAAGACACAGAGGAGAAAGACACAAGCCTCCAAACCAAGCGTGAAGAATGCTTTGGGGAAAAGAAACAGCTTTCTGCCTTTTAACATTGTGTCCTCACTAGTTCTATGAAATAACCACAAAGCCAGGTGCCCAGATATGTCAGAAACCCACCCACCAGGATGACTGGGACTACCTATTGCTTTAAATGATGTGCTGGTCAACCTTAAAACTGATGTTAATATGCATTTAAAAAAAAAAAAAAAAGAAACTGCATCATCAGTTGTTCAAAACTGTTGAACTATTGGGGTTTTTTTTTGTTTATTTTTTTGTTTGGTTGGTTGGGGTTTTTATAAATTAAACAAAAAAAAAAGGGGCAAGGCAAAAAAAAAGAAAAAACAAAAAACAAACTCAACCACATCTTCCAGTTGAGAAACATTGCACTTAATCACACATCACCTGAATTTATGGGAAAGCAAAAATAAAAAGTACTACTTTACTGTTAATGGCAGCATTACGGTAACAGGTCATCACATTGTTTTGTCTCCATTACAGTCCTTGTTAATGTCTGATTAAAAATCTAGTTTTAAATACCAATTCCATCCCTGTGTTCTATGCAATCCAGCTCTTTGTAAACAAAATTAATGCTCTAATGACAGAATTTTTTTTTTTTGTAAAGCAGTAGTGCCTATAAATAGCTATGTGTGGTTATGCCACTGGTGTCTGTAAGGTCATTCTGTATGTCTTTGCCCTCAGAATTCAAAGGAAAAAAAGATGTACAATTTTCTAACTATCATTTCTTTTGGATACCCATGAAGTATTAACTTTTATAGAAGTCACACAGAACTGTAAAGCTTGTAACACTGTACACAGTTTTACAAAGGTCACTGCCTCTAACTTTCAGGCCCAGAGCCTATCAAAGCTATACTAGTATGGGCATGAGAAAGAAACTAATCATATTTAAGTGTCATGAAAAAATGTTTTATTTTTTATTGTAGCAGTTATTGGTTTTACACCCTTCCATTAAAGTTTTGCCCTGGAGTGAAAATTCTTGAGGTGAAAGTACATTTACTTTTTTTTTATTTAAAGATACTAAGATAGGGTCTGCTGTACTACAGCCTTAACTGTTTAAAACAATTTATCTAACATATGTTTCTTCAGGTCCGCTGAAGTCTTGCAAGAGCAAATGGAATAAGGAAATTATGAATGTTATTACTATAATTTAGCAAACTTTCAGCGCGAAGTAACTAAGTCATGAAGGTACATTGATCTCGTAAATACTCCAGTCAACCAGTGAAAACATCCTTTTTACACACCCAAAATAATACAGAGAACTTCAAACTGCATGGACCCATTCCTACTGAAAATTTTTGCTTGACCCTCTTCTAGCTTAACTGTCAGTTTTATGTCTAATTCTTGGATTCCAGCCCAAACTGGAATTTTATACAAGTACATGCCTGAAATATTTCAAGCCCACAAAAATCAAGTGAAACTGCCATTTTCCAACAAAATAGCTAGGTATATCTCAAGAAATTCAAATACTAATTCCAGGCTTATCTTGGCAATAAGTAATACGAAGTCAGGTGAGCAGGGGATTAAAACAACTTCTTGGCGCACAGAATCCAAAACTACGTTGCTGCTAAGGCAGATCATATCATATCTGTGCTATAAAATTAAACACAAGTAGAATATTTTTATAACTTGTTCACCCTTATCAGTTTAAATTTTCCTTGCACATTTGACTGATCACATACACATTCTCATGAACCATATCTGCTCATCCTGTTTTCATTAGTCACGATATAAAGTCTTTATCGCACAGTCTTAGTACAAAGGAGTACACAAAGTAGTACAAAGGAGTATGCAAAGGAGTGCACACCCAACTTGAGGAAAAGAAAGGACAAGGGTACTTTAAAATCTTTGCATTCACTCATTCATGGTTCAGTTGTGTACTAATATATGTCTTTTGACAAGTAAATGAAACAAGGACAAATAGCCACAAAAAAAACCCTCAGCCTTTATTATCAGTACACCTTAAACTCCAAATTTCAGCAGTTTTAACAAAATGAATGAATAATATCCCCAGCACTTTGGCGTCTGATGAACTCCGCAGGGAGGTCACGATTCTGACCATGTTTGGACAAGGACACATACTGACAAGCCCTGAACCAAGGCCTTCAGTTCTTTGTACACAGATCAGATAAAAGATAATTGATTTTGCTATAGACTGGATTTTAAAGCAATCAACATCACATTAAGATTCACTTACTATTACTCATATCCTAGAAAAAATATTTTGCATCATGCATTCAGAACTGTATGCAGCAGATCATGTTCAGAGACACCAGAGGTACATACACACAAAGCTTGTACAATCCTCTGGAAATCAAAGAACACCCACTCACTACTTGTCCCATAACTTCCAATTTCTACTCACTCTCTTCCAAGATGTTTAGAGTATTACATTTTTTTTTTTCTAATGGAGTTTCAATAGTTTAAATACACACTGCTACGTGGGAGATCCAGGTTCACAAGGTGTAAGCTAAATTCAAGTATCAGCTCCCAAGCCACCTTCAGTAAGTTGTAAGGTGAAAACACAGAGCTAAGGGAGAAGAGAACCCCAGTGGTGGAAGGAAGGAGGAGGAGGAATCGCTGAAGGGATGTCACATGCCTCCACAAGAGGAAAAAGTGTGTAACATCTTTAATGGACAGCAATGACTCTTGCCTTATGAATGTAGGTGAAGACATAATTTGTAGAATAATAGGCACTAATATTACACGCTGCTTCAGTTCTGTCATATTTCCAATCCATCAAGTTGATTAATGCTATAATAACTCCTCACAAACTTATCACTTGTGCACTAATGAAGTCAAATCCAGTTTATCCTTTGGCAACTATAATCTTCTGGTCTGTAGATGTTCATTTCTCTGCTAACCACAACTACGGTGGCGCTAGGTATATAAAGAGAAAATTAACAAATGTTATGTCAATTCAGTTTCAGAAGCTTTCAAGACAGAATTGTATTTATGTGTTAGATCCTACGCAACAGACATTTTTATCATTAGCTGCTCACAGGATGAAATAACTGCATGGAAGCATGCCTTACAGGAATAGCTTCTCTGCATATCTTAAGAATACAGATCTATTTGGTTCTTCCTTCTGCCTCCATAATCAGAGGAATTACTATTGTGTGGTTTCCAATGGGTCTGTCTTTCAGGCTTGCAGTTTTTAGGAAAAGTTGTTTTCCCACCCTACTGAAACTTTTCCCATGATTAACAAATTCAAATATTGAGTCTTTCATGTGGCTTGCCTGCTGTTTGTTCAGGACAAGCAAACCTCATTCTGCTGTCTTTCTCTGCTTCTCCTCTACCACACTGCTTGGTTTAATGCCAGTTATGGAAAAGAACCATCTGCAGGATCAGTCCTCCCTGTTAAATTTGTCTGAAGTGAGCTTGAGTTCAAAAGTTACTGGGAAGTAAGAATTAAAGGGAAATAGACTCAGAAACCATCACTGCATAAGCCTTGTTATCCTAGGAGCTGAGAATTTGGCAGATGCAGCATCACAACTGGAGAAGTCAAACAGCACGTAGACCACCTACATAAAATCTTCTTTGTTTTTCAGATGACTAAAAATGCATGAAAATTTCACTAAGCTCAATGTGTTTGTTAGTCAAAGTGCTTTACTTATTAACAGTTTAGCATAGAAAATACAGATTTCAAAGTGTTAACAGGTTTCTTAGGTGACAAATTAGACTTTTAGAAGAAAGTTCTGTGAACTGCTGCATTGCATGTTTCCATGGAGTTTTAATTACTCAGGATTGTAACTATCTATTAAAACAGACTTCTAGACTCCTCTCCTGTCATGTCAGAGAATACCTTAGAAAATACATCATTTCTGCTATTACAAAAATCTTCCAAAACACAGAATAGTTCATGACATTCACATCAAATTCTTTGCCACTAAAAATGTATTGCATTAGGTGCATTTTTCAGATTTTGTGGTGAAATATTTTACTTGAGCAACCTTAAGGCCAGAGACAAACATTCAAATAGCATTTCAATCTCAGCTTTTCCAGATGTTTCAATAAGCCCTTATCCACTCAGATACTTTTGGGACAGACAGAAAGAAGAATGTACATATGCTGTAAAAAGAGATACTCAAAAGCACTGGACTCCACTATCAGCAGGTGATCAGCAGCTCACCTGAGGCCTACGCACATCTCAACTCCAACTAATGCTCTCAAAACAGAACGTACTACACTTGCACCAAGATGATTTTATTTCAAAGAATGAGAGGCTGCAATAACAGCCCCCCAGTGAGGTCTGTGCCGAAGGAAGCACCACATTCCCAAGCTGCTCTATAGCACCTCAGCCCCACCAATTCCTTGTCCAGGCCATTCCTTATGAGAATATAGAACTTGGATTCAACTCCTACACTCTGAATTACTGGGAGACTACTCATTCCATATCAGTGCTGCTTGGATGGATGGAGGAAACAGGCATTTTCATTCACCTTCCTCAAGGAGCTTCACAGTTATGAAAGAGAAATAATGAAATACATGGTTTACAGTTATGCCTTTAATCCTGTTACTTATAAAAAAATAAGACTCTGACTGCAAAAATGAGAAGGTACAAAATACTTTGCATGTTAAATTGTGGAATATGCTAAACAACAATTTAGCTGTTTCAATGGTCTAATATGAATAGCCAGTTTCAAGCAGTAGGGTATGCATATGCAGTGTGTTTTATCCTGCCACTCAGCACATTTCTTGTCAAGCTGCAGCATTTGAACATCAGACACAGACAAATTCAGGCATCGAGATGTTCCCTCCTGCACAGGAAATTAAGTTACCAACAGGTTAAAAGTTTTGTAGGCAAATACTCAACTTGAAATTAGGCTGTTTCCAGCTCTTAGCAATACTACAGAATTTCAGTGGGGCAAGAACATTTTTGGAAGGCAATGCAGACAGAAATAATTTCCTGTTACAAAACTAGCCTGTCTAGTAAGAATCAAGGGTAAACAACACAAAATGTTACTAACCTGTTGATTATTTCTCAAGTAGTGAAACCATGCAATGGGAATTAAATCGAGACAATCTCTGCCCCAAATCTCCTATAAACTAAAATGGACTGAATTCTCAGTATGCCAGCAATTTATCCTTTGGTATCTTCTGCCTGCTTCTGTCAATGAAGTACTCATTTGACTAACAGTCTCTAACATGCAGTTCACTGTGTGCTGTTTAGGCGAGGCTAGGACCTGGCCCAGAACTATTTGACCTTCACAGACAGAGCAATTTCCTGAAATACTAAGAAGTAGTTTGTGGGTTGTACAGGAATAAAGACTAGTCCTTCTCTAAAGTCACCAAATCTGCATAGATCGGTTTCCTTTCTATGATATTCTTCTTAAACACTTTAATATTAAACTTGCATAAAAAGGAGGAAAGCTAAAACATTTGTATTTGTCAGTTTGGTTCATGTGGCATTAAAGGTTTGTTAAAACAGCCAGGAGGCAAGATATCCTCTATAAAAAAAAAGTTAGCATTAATTTGAATCACTGTATTGTAATATTACAGTTGGAGAGATTAACTTACACATTATTTCTACACAGTTTCCTTCAGCCTCTCCCTAGGTACAAATTAGATTAAATTATAATGATGTACCTCAAAACTGTTTTCTCACAAGAGTAAACACTAAAAAGTAATTTCATCTTACATCTGGGCAATATTCACAACCAACATTACTTACAAGTCTTCAAACATTACACAGCAAACATAGTTAACAATCAGCAGGAAAACAGTTATCCTTTCTGGTTTCCCAAGACCGTGTGACGGGGGGGAACCAGACGCTCACTATATTCTAGATGTAGTAACCCAAAGAAAACCACATGGAAAGCAATCCCACAGACTCAAGAAGGAAAGAGGATTATTAGCCACCTGATGTTAAGATGATCGCTTCATGCTCTTTTCATAATACAAAGCAGACATATTTTCAAGTAGCAACACATTGTTTAAAAAGAAAATGCAAGGAATTAATGTGTTTCCCTATCCCTGTTACAGGAAATAAGTGGAGGGGTATATTTTGATTAATAAATTGAAGCTGTGGCCACTTTAGAACCAATGCAGTTAAAAACAATCTCATGTATTAATGGTGATCAATAAAGGAAGTATGTGAAAGTTGTGAGTTAGCTTCCTCAAGACCCACCAGTTCAACCCACCCACAGTGAGTACAGATCAATTTCATGTAATTAGCCTGATCCTGGAAACTAACAAGGAACAAGAAAAAAGGAAAGCATCAGCAGCTCCTTGGCTCTGTTGACCAAGTACCAAAAGCGTTTCAGTGCCTTGCCAAAAGAAAACAGACTTTTGCACAAGTTAAACAGTATGCATTAAATCACGTATCAAATAATTACATCATCTACTTAAATCCATCCCAGGCCTCCTCCACAGAGATATTACAATTCAGATAAATCATGACTGTTCAGTAATTATTGACCAACTAGACTGCCAATGTAAAGACTCAATCTCAGCAACAATTCTCTAACTTGAGTTTCCTGTGGCTGCACCGCTAAGAGAGTCAGCGTGTGACACGACCGCAGCAGCCCCTTAGCATGACACCACCTGCTTCTTCGCCATTCAGGAAAGCCACGAATCGCATGTATTTAAGCATTAGTCCAATTCTACTGCTGTCTTTGAGTTGACTTTGCAGAGCATACACATCCGCAGTTCAATCCTCCAGGGCGCTCAGTGCTCTCACTGCTAGGGAGGTCGCTCAGCATCTCCACGCTTGCAGAATCACACCTCCCATCAGGAGAGGAGGCCAAAAAATCTCTACAAAATCAAATCCATAAATAAAAGCTGTTCCTAAATCAACATCTGGATTTCTTCAGGGGAAGAGGAAAAAAAAAAGTGTGCCAGCTAAATAATCTCAAAAGATTTATAAAGTCCTGACATGCTGGAGCTCTTTTACTTATTCCTGATATTCAGCACAAATGCTCTGTCTCACAGAAACTCTTTAATTCTTAATTATAGCTTTTTATAGATCTCTGAATCAATTCCTTCCCTTTCTGCTACTTAAGTCCCTTGCTCCTCTTTGGCCCTGACTCAAGAAGTGAAACTTCAAGCACAGCTGTGAAAAGTAGGACAACAAAGGTATGATACTTGTGAATGCCCTGAGTGCCTTACTGGACTGGGACATTCCTTAGTCATGTTATCTACATTTGTATACCTTAAATTAGTACTTTGAAAGCTCCTTAGACTGAGATCCCCTCTTCTCTGTGGCATTCTGAGCTTCTCCCCCCCTAAGGATGTTTGGCATTCAATCTGAACATCACTTCTGCGAAGTGCCCAAGGAGCTCGCTGCTTTATCCCTCACAGCACCCCTACAATCCACAACAGAGATTCTACACACCTGTCCCTCCAGACAGGACCTCAGTATCCCATGCCTGCTCCAAAGGCTGCTCCTCACACACGCAATTCCTGCTCACCCAGCCCTTCTGGCCTCTCGTCAAGGCTCCCCTTCATTCTCTCTTTCCCAGCTTGCCCACAGCCCTGAGCGCAGCAGTACCAGGAGATTCAAAGTGATGACAACAAAGGCTCTCTGTGCCAGAATCTTGCAAAGGAGCAAGAAGAGCTCAGACCTCTAGGCAGGAGAGCTCTGCAGGGCAGAAATGCAAACAGTTAGCACTGGTGGCAGTCTGCCAGCCAAGCACTGCCACTAGCAAGGAGGAAGATGCTGCTTTAAGGCTCACAGTCTTTAGTCGACCCAAAACAGACCCTGGTATTTGCAATAGCACCTCTCAGGCTCTTCCCCACCTCTTGAAAACACTGCAGACTCCCTACTTCAAAATCTGAAAATGTTTTTCATGTTCTCTGAATCATATCCTCAGTCTTCCTCACTCCTTTTCCAAGGCTTTCAGTGACCACACTCAAAGCACCCAGAGTTTCTCCAGTATGGCATTCAAAAGCAAAAAAACCTCAAAACATATATATATATATACACACATACACACACACAGTTGAACTTTGAAAGTTCGTGCTACAGATGCAAGCATTACACATTGGCTTCAATTTCATTATACAACAGCTAGAAGGCAGAACTGTTAAAAATTCCCATTCCTCAGCATTTTTACTTTCCAATTCAGTATGCACATCCCATATTTTTGGTTGGGCTTTCTCCCCCCTCAAATGAGACTGGTATCAATTTTTCCTGCATTCTTTGCAGCATCACTGTAATTTTTTCCTTTGATGTTTCAAACCTTTCCCATGCATGTTATAGGTTTAACTACTGCATGTAACTTCTTCCAGTTTGTATTAAAATATCCATGCGCACATGACATCTACATTGTCTTCTTAATAACTAAAGACCAGAATTTCAAAATAACAATAAAAATTTCAGAATCTGGTGTAGACTTTCTCTCTGTCATCCCCAAGGCCTGTAAGCACCTGCAGTTTCTCACTCCTTTTCAAAAGAGACAGCTGAAAATGCCCAGAAGCACAACACGCAACGCCTGTTCAGCTAGCACGACGGAGGACAGCACCAAGCTCTTTCATTTGTTCTTGTTTTGGGGAGGACAAAAAAAAAAAAAAAAAAAAAGGAGGAAAAAAAAAATAAAGTGGCTCATAGGGTCCAAACCCACATGAGGAGACAAGTTTAGTGCCTAGGGACAGTCACAGAAGAGAGCATCCAAGGACCAGTGGAAAAAGGGAGTGGGAAAGAAAAACCTGGTTCTTCTCCAAAGTAATTCTTCTGCGACCTTGTGCGAGCTGAACAGTTAGGCTCCTAAACAGCACTCATATTTGAATCATTCTGCAACTGATGAAAGTTCACCTGCAAATCAAGCTGAACAGTATCAAAAGATGTATTACTGCTCATTTTGTTACTGTTATTTCTGGAGCAATCTCATTTCTGGCATGAGAAAAGAAGATACTACTTTAGCAGAAAACATGTAACAACAAAATGCTGATTAGAGAAAGACTGCTTAGTCTTAATGGAGCCAGAAACAACTATAGAAGCATACTTGATTATAAACTGTAATTATATTGCTTCTTAAACCCAAGAAATACCAGTATATCAAAATTAAATACGTACTGTACTATAATAATTGTGAAAGTCATTTCCCCAACCTAAAAAAAGAAAAAAAGAGTAGATGGGCAATCCACTCAAAGGATTGCTTCAAATCAAGTCATAAAACTTACATGTCTGAGCACAAATTGGCAAGCACAGCATAAGAGTCTTGTTTATTGAAACTGATCAAGAGTTAAAGGGATTCCTTTTAGTTTGATTACCAAAAAATAAAAGCATACATAAAAGAACACTGTAAGAGAGAATCATATGAAAATATCAAATTTGTTAGGCTATATCACCTCTTTTTGACTGCAAGCACCTCTGCAGCAGGCTTAAAAGATCTGTGCTGCAGACAACCTATTATTAAGCAACAATATCTTTTTTTTCACCTTACACATGCAGGAAATGTTAACATTTACTGATGTACAAAATGCATACTCAGTTTAAATTTTATGGCTTTATATGTAGGAACAACTTAGGTTGTCAAGTTTCATTCCCTATATATTTGTCCTCAACCAAATTGCAGCTTGTCTCAATACACACAACATGCAAGTCAGATTTCTTTTTGCTCTGCATGTCACGTTGAAGGTAGACTCACTGAGAATGTAAACTACCTAAAGGCAGAAGGGCATCTGTTTTCCAAACTTCATTCATTTTCCTTAGTATTAAACCTAGCCTAAGACCCTTTGACGTAGTTCAATGACAATAAACAGAAGTCATTTCCCAGAGATCAAAGGACAATCAAGGATATTATTTTCTCTTTTGATCACCGATCTAAAACTAAAGTGTTTGTTTTGGGTTGGGCTTTGGGGGGGGGGGGGGGGGGAATAGTAAAGCATGTTGAGTAATTTAGTGATCAATTACACATCTCTACAACAATGTTTTATAAATGATTTGAGCAGTTAGCCTCTCAAAACTACTGAGTTCAAACGATTAATGTTCTGGACCACTTGAAAACTGGCACTCTAATTCTTTTTACAGTACAAACATTCATTTCCTATCCCGTTAATATGTGATTGATGCTAAGCTACTCCAAACAAATTCTCTGCTATATTATCCAATTAATATTCTCTACAGTTTAGAAATAGATAACTTAAAACTGACATAACATACTTGCAATTTATGTGGCTATGGAAATATTTGTTTATTATTCCCCAAGACACAGCATCAATGTCTTTCTGAATAAGCAAACTGTTCAATGGCCCTAAAGCAAGTGTCTTAGTCGACATAAATTATTTAGTCATCGTTTTGTATTTAATCATGAATGCATTTCAGCAGCAGGCTATCCTCAGCAAGTTCAGGTGAATGGAGTTAACAGACAGTGTGCTGAGCTACAGTAGCAGTGCAAGCAGGCTGAGCAAATGATGATCACAAAACAGCTGAAGTCAGGAGGCACTTCTGGAGGTCTGGGATCTGCTGCAGCAGGTTGCTCAGGGCCATCTCCAGTTCAGGAGATCATCTCCAATGATGGAGACCCCACAACTGCTCTGAGCAACCTGCTCCTATGTTAAACCATCCTCGTGGTAAAAAAGTTTCTTATGTTCAGAGGGTAATCTTCTGTGTTTCAATTTGTGCCAAGAAAGTGAATAGGCACATCAGAACTGAATGAGTAAGGTACAGGTGAAGACAGGCAGCACTTTCAAAGATAAAATAAATTTTAAAAAAATTCAAATACATACACAAGCAAGAAAGTTATGATCCTATTCTCGGTTAAAACCTCCCCTCAGCTTTTAAACCATTTCCAGAAAATGAACTATATGGGGATGATTCTCTTCAAACACCAGCACGCAAAGACCCATGCTTTACAGCTGCTACACGTTAGAGCAGCATTAGCTGATTGCACCTGCCACGACAAAGCAACTGTCTTCATGAGCAGGGCCCTTGATAACCAGCCAATCAAATTTCATTTTTATGAACATGGAAAAAATTCTCAATGATTCTTACATTTCCATCCACACATAACAGAAAGGCAGTACTCACAACCACAGCTATGGGGATAAGACACTATTAAAATAAGCGTCATTGTTAAGTGGTGTTTTTTCCTTGAAGACAGACCTTTTTTGGTCCTTACAAATATGCTTACAATTGCAAGACATTTATACCTTCTTGTATGAGAATGAAATATCCTTTGTGTCTGTGCAATGTCCCAGGAAATCCAGAAGTGTGGTGGGTATTGGTCAAGGTCCTGGATAACTTCCCCCCTGCTAGAAAAATCTTCCATATAAACAAATTGAGTAATTTTGCCATTATTTAGTTTCAGTCTGGGACTGGTACATAATACAGACAAGCTAGGAAGGCCAGGACCCACTGGCAAAGGTATTTTTTGTTTTCAAGGCAGATAACTGCTTTTGACACTGATTCACTTTTGGGAAAGCAAAGGCAATGTCATAATTTTGTTCCACAGAATGATTCAGTGGACAGGTCTGCAACAAGGATTTGTACTGCACCTCGAGTCACAGCAAGTGGCTGTGTATCCAGCACAAGTACAAGATTAAATAAACACCAACCATTTCTGCTCTGCAAAAATAGAGGAATATTGCCAATATTCTTCTACTAGATGCCTACATGTTATTTTACCTATAAAAAGAAAATGAGCATTACTTAATCTGTAACTGACAGGTAAAAGTGAGGTGCTACTGTTTTAAGCTTACTAAATTGTAGCAGGGTCCAAAACTACTTGAGAAGCTCTGATGCCATCAAAGCACCATCTTAATGGTACAATTGTTAGCAACGCAAGTCTGAGACTAGTATTAGCAGCATGCAACTGCCCCAAAGAGGAGGCAGGACTCTCACCAGGAACAGAGGAAGAGCACTTCAGTAAAGAGAGAAATAGACAGTTGTTGCAGAAATTTGTCTTCCTGTTTCCAGTTTTTCAAACATGCATTTTCCTTACACTATACTTAATTGAGATCTGTCATTGTTGCATTCCACAACAATTTTCTAACAAGCAGCAGGAAGCTGCTGTGAAAAGAACAGCACTTTCATTAAGAAAGCAATTAAATGCCTACACATAGTATAGTTTTAAGTTTGTAATTTCAGAGAAAAGTAAGTATCAACAAGCTGTCAGTCTAGGATATTCATAAAGGTCACAGAGCAAAGAAAAGTAGCAGAATCTACACCTACTCACATACGTCATTATCCTTGTGTTTCACAACATAAATATATATAAAAGAGATCATAAAGGCTAGTAAATGGTATGAAGCAATGCTCATCAAAACCGTATCCTCCACATCCTGAGGATTCAGGGCTGTGGCCCTTAGAACGTACATATGGCTCCTGCTAACATCTATCTATTAACAAATGTCAACCCAAGAGTCCAGCACAACTTTCAAGCTCATCTATAAGTATCTCTACATACACTCAGATTCAGGATCCACCACCTTCACTTTCCTACCAGTCAGGGGCAAGCCTGATCTGTACACCATACATTCATAGTGGAGAATCTAAGTAAGACTCTTATATCAGGGTCTCTACAGAGTGGCAGAAGACCCAGCTCCCAGGACAAAACACCAGCTTCCTCCTCAACAGGTCCGTAGAAATTAACATGCTGTTTCCTTGCAGTATTTATTGCTTGTGAGTTAGTGTAGCAGTAAGAAATCAGAAACAGAATAACAAGTAAGGAGAAACTGACCAATGCACAGATTTTCGGTGTGCAACATTAACACAGTATTTTGAACCTCCTAGCCAGGAGTTATCTGAGGTGCATGTTGAGGTTTTTTCCTTCAGAGCAGATTAATGTAATTTTTTTGCTAAATGACTCCACAGTGATGCACATTTCTGTTCTATAACAAGGCTCAAGTCCAGTTCACGTGGGCCAGCTGCAGCAGATCCCAAGAGCGCTAGCAAGTCGAAAATGTAGGGTCCGCACCCTGGGGAGCAGGGGTAGCACAGCACCACACTGAGCTCTCCCACAGCGTGGGACTCAACTCCGCTTCTGAAACCATAAAAACGATGCAGGTTTTTTAGAACACTGAAGATAAACAGTTTTTAAGACGGAGAAGTGCCCTAGAACAGACAGGGTCCCCAGAAAGGAGAGGACCCTGCGAGCCCGCACTGCCTTGCTCTGAGGGGAGCTGCGCAGGGTGCCCCGTCCTGGTCTCCGAGCGCCAGGCCGAGGGGAAGGGCGGCCAGGGCCGTGCTCCGTACAGCTCCTCTGACCCCGCGGCCGCTGGCAGCCTCCCGCGGCCGCCCTCCCCGCGGCGCCCCAGCCCAGTCCGGAGAGGTCACCCAGGGCACCGAGGCCCCCAAGGTTGGGCTCCGCGCACAGCCCCTGCTCCGCCACCACCGCAGGCCCCGGCCCGAAGCGGGGCCCAGCGCGGCCCACGGCGTCCCTTCCGCCCGCCCCCGGCTCTCTGGGCCGCCGCCCTCCCGCCCGCCCTCACCGGCCAGCTGAGTCACGAAGGCCTCCGCCACCAGCGACATGTCGCGGAGTGCGGGCAGCAGCAGGCCGAGGGCACGCACCGGAACCGGCCACCGCGCCGCCGGGGCAGCAACTGTATCCGGGGCTCGCACCGCCCCTGCCGCCCGGGGCGGGGCCCCGCGACCGCCCTCCCCGGGACGGCCGCGGGCGCTGAAAGGAGGGGGGTGGAGACCCGCGGCTTTGTCGGACGGAGGCTTTCCTCGCTGACAGCGCTTAGGGGGCTGAGGAGGAAACTCCGGAAGACATCGAGGAGTGAGGCGGCGGTTGGGAGTTCCTCTGGCTCTCCTTGCTCGGCGCAGCCTGAGGAAGAGCGGCTTTCGGTCGACACCACCGCATCTTCAGCCGCGGCGGCGCGGTGCCTCCCTTAAGGCGGAAAGGCCATCCCACGGGCGTGAGAGCAACGCTCCAGGCTGACAGACGGTGGGGGAGCAGCGGCCAGTATCCTGATAGATGAGAATATTGATCCCAGTCCTGCGCGTTCCGGGGGGTTCTTGGGGTGAGTGCCAGACACGGCTCTGCCCAGCGAGCAGGGGAGAAGCCTGGGCTCAGGGACTGGTGGCATCTCGTACTGAGCTCACGACAGGTGCCAAACCCATCAGCAGTACAAATGTGGCTGGCTTCCGAAATACTGCAGACATCTCGGAATACTTTTACAAGAGGAACTGGGAGATGGCAATGAAAGACTTTTGGCCTGCATATTTGTTTAGCTGTTTGCTTTCAAACACATCCACTGGCCGTTCAAATTACTGTCTAGCTGGCCAAGTGTATGACAGGGTTCACGATTAAACAAATCACCAGAAAGCAGAGGCATTTGAATGAGTTTCTCCACGTTTGAGTTCTGCGAGGCGTCACGTGCAGTTCTCAAGTTCATGAAGCACATTGTAGGCTATGTCCAGTTTAAGGTGGATAAAATGGTGGTATGTGCCAAATACTGATAGCAAACATGCCTCTTGGGAGCACCGTTGAGGTGGTAGAGGACGTTGCAGAGTTGTTCTGTGTTGCAGTATAACCTTTCTTCATTCCAAGACAACCAGCTGGGACTACATGCTGCTCAACAGACCTCATCAGAGCACTTTCTTAGCACACAATTGGGAACCTCTGTGCAAGCCACTGCTCTGCATTTCCATGGAGCAGGTCTCTAACAAGTCAGGCCTTTCCAAGACACAGGAGGAGTGCTGACAGTCGTAGATGCAATTAGGAATGGTTATGTCTGAAAGAGAACTGTGTGGAAATTTTGCTGATGAGTGAAACCTCTGAAGACTGCTTTTGTAGTACAGCTGGTGCTCGAGAATAGGCCAAGTGGCAGCAAGAGACAGCGAACAAACCAGCACTGAAATGCCTTCTCCTCACCTGGCACATGGCCAGGCTGCCCCCCCGGCATAATTTAGGGCATCCAGAGGGCCTCTCTGCATTATGCTGCCTGTCAGTGTCTTTAAAAAAACTGTTATGGCTGCTGGGAATCTCTGCAAGGAAGAAAGACTTGAGTAAGTCCTTCCTTGCCAACACATCCAGTGCCAGGCAGCAGCAGGAAGGTGTTTTTAGCGTGACTTCATGCCAGACATTCTCTGTACACTAAACATGCTGGCAAAGTGCAGAGACTAATAGAAACTGATGGATCCAGGCTACCATGATCAAATGGACCTCACAGGGCATTTGGTGTATCTTTAATACAAGTGTTTGCCTATCAGCCATCTCATGCAATCCACTGGTCTTCAGTGTGAGGAATGGTGCCAAAATTGCCCAAGTATGAGCCAAGTTGCAAGTTTTTAAGTTACATACGCAGTCCAGAGAGCTTACTAAAGGGGTACCACTTTATATGAGAACCTGAACTCGAAATTGAGGCCAAACTTCCATCTCATGAGCTCATGTGCACTTCCTTGGAAAGTTGGCATGTATGTCTTACTTCATCCTTGATGAATCAAGAAATGAAGTTGGTTTCATGGCAGTTCAGGTGTATCTTACAATAGATTTTCACACTATGATAAAATTAATCACATGTTGTATCTTGACAGAGTTCTCTTTATTTTTCATAATCAGGCAGTTACAAATTTTGGTCTAATAATAGTTGTGTAAATGATACAGTATGATTTCTAGGAACATGCTTCCATAAAAATGCAACAGTAAGAGTTTTAACACTAACAACTTTGCACTTACGGAACACACTGCATACTTAATTGATAGGTAATGCTGATGCATTGCCATGTTTCCAGCAACCCACATGAGGATAGAAAGAGTTTTCATAAAGTTTTAAGAGGCACAAGAATAGCATTTCTGAAAGCAATCAGGGCATCTCAAACTGTGTATGGAAGCCATTAGGTAAATAATTTTTGCCTCCCTTCCTCACCGCCTTTCTTGCCTTCTTCTATTCAGCAGAATCAGATTTTCAGGGATGTCAAGTCTATTTCAGCACTTCTGTCATCCTTACAGCTGCACTGAGCCGGCATCAAAGCAGTTGTGCAGAAATCCCAGCATCGCTGTTTTACTCACTGGAGGCATTACAAGCCCCCAGGCTCTTTGGATATACCTGTCACTCACACCAGCTGCTGAGAAAGCTTTCCCCATGCTCTTAAATAGTTACGATCTTGAAGTCAGACCTTGATCTTCCCAGCTTTATCTAAACTTTCAAGGGGGCTCTGCATGCTGGCAGGGCAGAGCCTCTACAGCCACAGCCCATCCCACTGCTTTCAGCCCAGAGTATCAGGGAAGCTCCATGGGGACAGGGACATCAACCCCAGCTAACCAGGGACCTCGGCTAGACAAAGAAAGGAATTGCCCTGGGCTGAGCTTTAAATAGATCCCCTGGGCGGATGGGCAGAGTGTAGTGGGGGTCCCAGGTGAGGCTGGTCAGGTCCATCAATGCCCCCAGGACTTTGGCAGTGTCTCAGCTTCCCCTGGAAAATGTTTCTCAAAGCAAGTGGTGGGTTTTGATGAATAGGTTTCACATAGGTTATGCTATATGGGACCAGGATTTGGCTTTTAAACAAATCTCACATCAGAGGGGAATGAAAGCAGGAGCTCCCAGAAGGGAGACAACAGCTTCAACAGGACTTTGCCCTGGTTTCCCTGCCTGTACTACAGCAGGGGCCTGCACTGCCTTCTTTGGCCTGCCCTGCTGAACTGACTCTACCTTTGGCTCCCTTGGATCCAACCTGTGTTACCTTAACAGACTGATTCCATACTTGTCTATCTGTTTTTTAATCCCTAATAGATCAGACACCAGTAAATTTTTTTTTTTAAAGCATGGATCACAGCTGCATTGTCAAAAAAACACAGATGTCAAAGTGGCAAGTGTGATTCCAACTGCAGTAGCAGTCGCTGTAAAAGTTCTTCCTGATATTTGTCTGGCTCATACTGCAGCAAAATCCTGATCCATCTTGTTAATGAAAGTAAGAATAATTGTTCACAGTTTGGCTGTAGGCACTAGTTAGGCAAGTCTTCTTAAACTCTAAAGATGTTATCTGGAAAATTAAGGAGCTGCAATTGAACTCAGTTTATGGACAAGTGTGGTAAATGCTGAGGAGGTTTATTAATTCTTCAAAGCTCCTTGTAAGAGGTCTAAATCCTTCTCTGGAGGCCAGCATAGAGAGAACTATCTTTTTCCTTCTTCCGGTAGAAATGATCCCAACTGCCTACCCCCCATGGAAGGAAGAGGCAGCTCTAATGAATTATTTATTTGTAGCACACTGTAAGAGGGATGTGTTGTGATTAATTGTACAGCTGGGCAAGAAATGGTTTCCTTGTCCCAAAAGATTTTTGAGATTTAAAATGTGTTGCTATTCCACACTGGGATAAAACCAAAACCCCTTTAAAAGATCTTAAAAATACAGAGAGAGCAAGACCCACCTACAAAAACTCCTCATCAGTCATATGCAGAGGAACATGCAACATGAAAGCCCAACATAAAATTTTAACATCTGAAAAGAAAGTTTGGTAGAAAATTCGTGGGGTCCAAATCATCTTATTCAACCTCCACATCCCTGAGGAGCACTTTAGGGATGAGATCAACACAGTCGAGCAGGGACATGAACCTTGTTGATCTCACGTGAATTATTTCCTAGCTCACGTGAATACATTCTATCTGCTGAGCTAGGATGGGGCTTAGGTCTTGACTTTTAATGCTGTCTGTCTCATTTCAGCAGAAGAGTCCTGACTGGTTCTACCTGATTACTTGGTCTTCACAGAAGCAGCTTGTTGTTTATACTGACTTTTCTGTTTTTACAGCTAAACACTGAAGAGCTGAATGACCGTTTTGACTCCGGATGGGAAACCTCATTCTTCAAAAAGCTTATATGAAAGTGACTTTTTATTTTCTGAATCATTTCCCCCACATGTCTCGTAAATAAGAAGCTTTTCTCTATTTTTTTTTGTCAACACTTCCAGTTTAAACACCTAGCCCAACCATACAGGTGTGCCCTGATATATTTTTAAGGGAGGCTGAGAACTGATTCACTAGATATGACATAACAGAAACTTCAGAAGTTGAATCTACTCCATCTAAAATCATTGGTTTTTTTCCATAAAAGGAACAAGAAAAGCTTTGCCATATCTTCATTACAGCTGTAGAAGTTCATACTTGACATAGTTTCTCCCCAAGGTACAACTGTGGTAAAGAAAAAAATTATGCTGCTGAAATAACTTGAATGTATATAGATTAAAAACATATGGTGTTTTTAGCAGTGGCTATGAGTTGATGAGGTTGGGTACCTCCTGAGATTTGTGAGGAAATGTGGCAGATCAGATTGATCCTTTTCCTGGCACCAGTAAAAGGATGTGGGAAAAGCACCAGGTACCTCCTTTGGTCTTTTTTGAGATGAAGCAGACAGAAATAAAAAGTAGTGCAGCAGTGATTTCAGAACATTTTGCAAAGAATATGCACTTTGAAGCTTTTTCAACACTGAGACATGGCAAAGGAATGCCTGATTGAGAAATATTTTGAGCCACATGATCAAGATTCATTTTCCATGAATGTGTAAAGAGCACAGGCTAGCTAAATTCCAGCCTAGTCCAGCTAGCAGCCATGTGTAAGCATGACATTCACAGTCTATCACCTCCTCTCATTCCCTGAAGGCTGGCAAAAGTTACAAGAGTAACGTTGTTAGGATCTGAAGCTTTCTTAGTCAGATGTTCAGACTTAAATATGTCTAGTAAAATGCATGCCTGGGCTTGCAATATATCTCAGCTCTGATGCAGAAGACACAGTGATGAGTCAGTCTGAACTGTCAGCATAGTTCAGTGCAGACAGGACCACTGCAGAACAAGTCCTGAGACTGACAAACCCAGCAAATGTGAGCAATTGGTGGCACTGCCTGTACGACCTGCAGCCACCAGTGAGGCTCAGGCTAGCCTGCAGCTGATGAAGGCTTTAGGAAACAAATTACAGGCTGGCAGTGACTACAGATCTGGGTGTCCCTGTCTGGATGTGTCTGCTGACAACAACATCCAGATATGCCATCATCTTTTTATTAAATACAATGGGTTTTAAAATTAGGAAAATATCTTCAGAAGAACAGGCCAGGGCCATACTCTTTTGGTTCTTTGCAGCACTGCCGTCTGCCTCTGGGATGGGTGAGCTCTGTTGCAGGCCTTAGATCACAGGTGACAGACACAACAGCATCGTAGATGACACTGACAACATGCAGACAGAATGTAATGGGTTTGGATTTGTTTTTTTTTTTTTTCACATTTATTATTAGCCCCAGACTTGTGATAGTCCTTTTTTCCTGTGGCTCTTGCTGTAACAATTCACACCTGTGAAGTCCCAAATCAGATTACCAACTCTATTTGATTTGGTACTACATTTGAAAAGCAACCAGAAGCACCAGGTGGTCCATTTCTTAAGTGAGACGTGACATTAAGAATGCTCAACAGTCCTGTCCCATTTTTTGAACTGTATGCCTGGTCACATTAAAATGAAAGTCACCGTGCTCACAGTGCTGGCTACACATACAACCTTTTACAACATCTTGGACCTATTATAAGACATCACCTTGTTGTGTCCACTGCATTTTGGAGCCTAGGCTCTCCAGCGTGAGAAATGGGTTTGATGAGTCTTTGGTGTCACGTACCTACCACACTTTTACTCAGCTGAATTTCTAAAGTGAAAGATAGAGGTTTTTTTATCGTTAGGCTTTTAACACTGTTTGGTAATTATCATTGGATTTGAAATACTCAGATGTTGAAGAAAATGTCACCCCACAGAAATTGTATAATTTATAAATCCACACATGCGTGGGGTTTAAAAAATAATTATTCCAGTATCTAACATATGGATCTGATACCAGAGATTGCCAAGATTAGAAACTGTTTCTATTATATAAAGAGTAACTGGGCAAAATCTGATCTGAGGAGTCATTAAAAAGTTTAGTGAGGTTTTTATCTTTTTTCACATACCACTCTAAACTTTATTGTGTTTAATCTAGCTTCCTTGTTAAAGGAACATAAAAAGGGACATTAGGAATGTAGATTTAGTGTAGCACGACCATTAAGATGAAGAGTAATGGATGGAAGCCTTAGCTCTCAGGTTCTCCTGCTATACTAATGTCACTAAAATGATATTACCGGGACATGTGTGTTTTTCATAGGCTGTATGAGCAGAAGGAATGCTTCCTTTTGCCCAGCAGAAGCAGCTTTCCTGATCTACTGAATTCACATGCAGGCATAATTTTATGCACACCCACAGAAGCACAGATCGATGCAATGCAAAGGTCTTTGCTCTTCATGTAAGGGTACAAGCACCCAGGTTAGGTATGTCCCCCATGCTGGTGGGCGTAGGGATCTCAGCCTCAGGCCACACCACTTGAGTTAGACCTGTTAAATATTTTCATAAGGCATGATACAAATCCTGGTTAAAAATGCCTCAGTTTCCAGAATAACCTAAAATTTCTTGTGGTTTATTATTTATAACACTATGTTTTTTGATGTAGTAAAATGATATGTTTTCCAGGTGAAGGAAGTCTGATAGCCTGGTAGAGAATGAACTGACTGTTATTTGTTTGTGTATTTATTTGTTTACTTAAACTGCTGGATTTTAATCTGCTAGTCACCAGGGACTGTTGCCTTTTGAGGAAACAAAAACATTAGAAAAACAACATTGTTTATGAAAAGCTCTTTTGTGGTCTAGTGGTCTAAATGTTTTCAGTATAAAGGAAGCTTTGTCCTGCTTACAAATCTCAGTTCTCAGGATTGTATCTCTATCTGAGATCGTAGCACTCTATGCAGGCATGAATTTAAGCCAAGGAAGGTTCATAAGTTTCACAGCTGAGGGTTATTCTGTCCACTTGGCTGGTGGTCAAGAACAGCAAATTATTTCTGTTTTAAACTAAAATGCAATAAGACACTGGTTCTAGGAACTATCTTTTCCTATATATTGCCCAGAATTATTTGAGAGGCATTTCAGAGATATCGTTGGGGAGAGGAGTGAATAATGGACATTGCTAGGATATGGAGAAGAATGATTTGTTCACCTTTCTTTCTTTCAACAGGGTGCTTTTTCCTGGCCAAAGACCCATTTACTTCAATGACATTAGGAAAAGTCATAAATGATGATTGAGATTGAGTGACGTATAGCTATAACTAGCCATATATCACCAACAGAAAAGAATGTGTTCCCCCTAAACTTCAGTCACCTCTTAATGATAAACTGATAACTATGTCTTATTTGGGGTTTCTCTTCATACCTCTTTCTCCTTGGTCGTCAGAGATTTGCAAGTGTTCTTGGGATTTCCGTGAAATTTAGGCTACCAGAGTGGTGCAGGACAAATCATAAGTATGATTTATTAGCTGTTAGGGACAAGTGCTTGAAACTACAAGGAGGACTTTCCATTTTGTAATTTTGCCTGCAAAGTTTTTTTCTTAAAAGAGGTAATAGTCTGTTCTCCTCTACTAATAATCTGTACTGCTTTGTGCATAAGCCACTGTTACAGGTTTTACCAATAAATAGAGGAAATGGCACACTTTTAAAAGGAGATTAAAATGTGGTGATTGGCTTGCATATTTTTGTTTTCTGGCTTGCTGCTGTGTTCTTTCATGCTCAAAATAAACCTCTATATGCAGTATAGCATAAACTGAAGTAGTGGGTTTGACCCTCAGCAAAGCATTTCCTGTGCTGTATTTGCAAGTGATAACATACTCATTCAGTTATGTATGGGAAGCCAGATACCCAAGCAAGTCTGGGTTCTTGCTTAAACTTGGTTTTCAGAGAGGTGTGATTTTCTGCTATCCCCTAGCTATCCAAAGGATATGAACTCTCTACATTTACATATACTGCTTAGGAACGGTAATTTTACAACAGTTTTTCTCCTTGGAAGCCATCCAAATCAGGGTTTTTTGTTCAGGCAAAAAGAGGAATGCATAAAAAAACTTTATTTTGTTCATATCCCTTTGTAGCCTGTGGCCCTTTGAGCAATAGTCAGTAGGCAAAAATTAATATATGACTGAAATAGAATGGTCCTTCTGTGGTTTCTAATGAAGTTTGAGGGAAAATAAGGCCAGGAAATATTATTTTCATAATTTGTGATAAATTACATGGTGGTGGGTATCTACTGAGACAAGTCTGGAATATTTTGTTCCTATTGCAGTGAGAACAGCAGCTTGTGCTGCCTAACCTCTATCTGCCTAACTTAAAACCCGTTTGCAACTGCTAGGCATCAGATTGAACATGTGTGAGACACAACTCTTGGGATTAATGTTAAATGAGTGAATCTTAGACCTTATCTATCATTTATTTGCCTCATGTGTGCACCCATGTATATCAAAGGCATTTTTATTTAATTATTCAGGAATTAGCACAGGACACATTAGCTCGTTCCTCTGCTGAGAGAATGGAGCAGAAGAGCAATATCTAATCCTTATACAGCTAAAACTGCTTGTGAAAAAGAAAGATGCTATTGAACTGGCCCTGTCATGTGAGCAGAAATTACACTTAATACTAAGTACTGGTTCTTAGAACAGAATATAGTTGTATTCATAATAGCAAATTGATTCAGACTGCCATAAAAGAGTTGCAAGGTTTCGTCTTAATTTGTGAGTAAATATATATTCAGGCTGTGTCATTTTGATGGATACAGAACTGTGCACTGCTACAAGGCCTGCACATGTATTTATTTATTCAGGAAAATATACAGCAGGAAAACATTCATTATAAAAGACTTAGTGTGCTCTAATGGCCTGATCCAGCACCACTGGAATCAATGAGAATCTTTCTTTCCATACTGGTAGTGCAGGAGCATGCCAGCAGTGGGGAAAAATGTTCCTCTGGCCTGAAGTGCCCAGCACAAATGTCAAAATCATTAGGAAAATAAAAGGCTGAAAAACAAGCAACACCATTGATGTGTGACAAATTTGGAGGCAACTGAAAATGCAGCTGTTTTCTAAAGTTCTCATGTGAACCATATGCTCTAGAAAGATAGGTTTTTCTGGCTAAATGTCTGTGCTTGTTTGTTGTTTAAAAAAAAACAAACCCAAGAAGTAGTAACAGGACACTAGGTAAAAATGTATCTTAAAAACAGCTGGAAAGGATTGCTTCATAGTTAACTTGCCTTTAGTGTTCAGCCTGCAAAACAAACTTGACTTACTTGAATTTTCATTCTTTTTATCAGATTTCACTTTTTTTCTGATTTAAATAGCATCTTCTCAAAAACAGGTGGCAGAAATATTGTGTCCTATTTTTTAACGAATGACCAGCCTGCAGTATAAACACCTGTTTGTTGTCATTAATAAGGAACTGCAAACCACATTATTTTGGCTGCAACTAGTTTCACACGAGTACTTTGGTCCTGAGAATTTTCTGGTGACAACCTGTGATGTGAATCAGCCAGTGGGATGTGAACTATAACACCATATACAGAACAAAAATGTCCCAGTGTGCATGCACAACTGCAAGCCTCTAACTTTATTGTACTGTCCAGGTACAGTTGGGACAGGATGTGTAACCAAACACTCCTGTCTTGGGAGGTCCCCTCCCTCAGATGCTCACTGCAGGGGCACCCGTATCTTTGCCAAGGAGGCCTCCTGCCCACACTCAGCTGTGGGCCTGCTGCCACAGCATCATCCCAACATGTCTGCCCGGCTCTTGGGAGTGCCCTATTTCCCAGGGCTCCCACCAACCTCTGCTGAAGCTGCCATTGGTGGTGGCTTCCCAGTCCCTCCTCAGAAGATAAGTCTTCATAAGAAAGCTTGTAAGCAGAGGGGTGCCTCAGGCAAAGGAAGGCAGTATGAAGACTAAGTATCCTGTACTTTACAGACCTTCTGACTTGAGACATCCATCTTCATCTTCTTTCAGTGTTTCTTTTGCCCAGGAAGCATCTAACAAAGACAAACAGCTGTTGGTGTCTGGGCCTGGCTTCCAAACAGTGAACTAGTGCTTACAGGTCCCCTGAGATCCGGCTCCCTGGTGCTACAATTTGTTCTTCACCCCAAAGTCCAATAGCCAGCAGAAATCCCAAGCAAAGAATGTTATTCAAGATCATTTTGTACAACAAATAAATAAAATCACCTTCCTGTAAATCTACATGTCATTCTTCTCAGCATTGCTGTTAAGCTTTCTCAGTCACAGGCAGGAAAAGAATCTAAACCCATCTCCTTTATCCCCTTTGATACTGTTATTTCTGGGAAAGATTAAATCTGAAGAGATGAGGATCACTGATGAATTCTGCACTTGTGTGGGGTAATCTGTTGTTGTCAACCTTTTTGAACAAGTACCCCAAGTAAAAGACCCAAGAATCCTCTTGGTCTTTTGCTAGCAGAGGTCTGTGGTCAAACCAAGCACTTCATCAAGTCTCAAGGTTTTGCCTGTGGTAAGATTTCTTGCAAACCGATTTAATACAGTGCAATTTTTAACCATAAGATACAATCAAGCCTAGGAGAGATGGATGATTGGAGAGTCTGGCCCCATATGCTGTAAGAGTCTTTATATTGGCTTGTCCTTGCCCAGGCACATGTTAGAAGTACTGGTGCCAGGCAGCCCAGAGCCCCTGCAAGGAAAATCCCAGACCTCTGCAGTTTGAATAGGAAGAGGTGCTTCTCCTCTAAGGCTTTATTTCTTGTAAAACCTTTCCTCACAATCATTAAACAGATTTTGGACTTTATCGGCCTTATCAGGAAAAGGAACGGGAACAAACGAGGAATAAATACAAGCAAAACCAGCCTTTTTTTTTTTTTCCGCAGTCATTTTGCGAAGGGTAGTGCAGAAGACAAGGGACTTTTTTTCAGAAGGGGATGTTGGACTCATACTGGTAGCGGTGACCATGCCTGCCCCTTCTTGAGAGAAGTTTTCCCTGCTCTCTTCTGCTTTGCCTTCTCGGGGTTTCTCCTCTTCTGCGTGAACTCTGCCTGAGTCTGCGAATGTCTCTTTGTAACTGTAGACTGAAGAAGTGATCGGGAGCTTGGGGCAGCCCCCCAGCCCCGTGCCGCCACTTCTCCGCAGATCCAGGGGAGCTGCCGGAGATTCTCTCTGCCCTGTCCAGGGGAAGCGGCAGTCCCCGTTAGCTCCTGCCGCCTCAGTTCGATCCGAAATTCAGCAGCAGCGTTTCGGGATGGCAGCTTTCCCTGAATCCTCATAAACAGATGTGTAAGTAAGTTGTCACAGAAAAAAAAAAAAACAGCGGAGATGGATCGCCGCGGTCCCATGTGAAATTATACCCCGGGTGCCCCGCTAAGCCGCAGCTTCGAGCGCGGCCCTGAAGTCCCCGGCAGACCCCTCCATGGGGGGCGGCGGGGCCTCATGCGGGGCCGCCCGGGGCACCCGTGGGCGCGGCGGCCGGGGAGGCCAGCGCCTCCCGCTCCCGCTTCTTCTGCTTCATGCGGCGGTTCTGGAACCAGACCTTCACCTGGGCGTCGCGGAGGCGCAGCGAGCGGGCCACCTCAAGCCGGCGGGCCCGCGACAGGTACCGGCTGAAGTGAAACTCCTTCTCCAGCTCCGTGAGCTGCCGGGTGCTGAAGCTGGTGCGTGCGGGGCAAGCGGCAGGTTCCTCCCCGCACGGCGCCGCGCCGCCTGCAACGCCGAAAAACACCGCGCTTCAGCGGGGGCAGGGGAAGAGAGCGGGGCGGGGGTCAAGGCCGGTACCGAGGCAGAAGGGGGGCAGAGAAGAGCCGGGATGGGAGCAGCCCCCGCCCGCGCCCCGCCGCCCCACTCACTTCTGTCGGGCGGGCTCCGCTTCGCTCGCATCCACTCGAAAGTGCGGGGCGCCGTCGGGGCCGCCGCGGGGGCCGGGGAGCCGGACGCTGGCCCGGGGGAGGGCGAGAGGCGCCGTAGCCCTTCGCCACTCTCTCCGGGGCAGGGGCGGCTGGGCTCCGGCGGCTGCGGCGGGAGGCCGCTCCCGGGGAAGATGGACGTGGCGTAGCCCGGAGGCTCGACTACGCGGGACGGCCGGTAGCCGGGTCCCGGCCCCGCAGGGAGGGCAGCCGCGTATCCCGCCTCCCCAGCACAGGCAGGCGGCGCGGGGGGAGCCGCGCTGGCCTCGGTGCTCAGCGCCAGGAAGGCGCCGTCTCCCCGCCGGTGGTAGGGGGACTGCGGAGCCCCGCGGCACAGGCCCGGCGGGAAGGCAAGGGGAAAATACCCCAGGTCCATGACCCGCAGGCAGCGTACCTCCCCGCGCCCCGCTGGGGCAATATTGCCCTAATATAGGGCCGGGAGCGGGGCGGCACGTCCCGCCCCGCGGCCAATGGGAGCCCGGCGGGGGGAGCCCGCACCGGGGGTCCCGGACGCCGCCGGCTCCCCTGCCCACCCCCGGCTACAAAGGGTCGGCGTAGGGCTGCGGGTGGGCAGCCCCGCCAATCCCTGCCGGGACCTCCCCCGGGACACGCCGCTCGCTCTGGGCTCGCCGGAGCCGCCAAGCACTTCGGAGCTGCTTGTCTAGAGTTTGGAGGGTGTGTGAGTAGGTGTTTTCCCGCTACCTGGCCTCCCGTCCCAGGGCAGCTCTGCCCCCTCCCCTTGCCTTGCTACAGGCCAGGCCCCCGGAGGCTCCCACGGGAGCCCACGCAGCCGGGGGCGCCGCGGACTAAGCAGGGCACTCCCAGGCTGTCTACACCAGAGACGGAGGGGGGTTGCTGCACCTCGCGGCACTTAATGGTCTCGCTCCATCAGGTAAGTGCTCTGCAGCCTCTCAAAAGTGAATCCCCGGGCTCACCGCGTTAATGGACTTTCGTTTTTCCCTTGGCGATTCGGCATTGTTTACTGAGCATTTGCAGCTAGCAGAGTGCAGCAAGTTGCACTGCCTTGCCAAACCCTACAATTCTCTCTCTTGATGGTCAGGGAGCAGGAGCAAGTGTGGAGGATGTGAAGCCTGGACTTCAGATGTGATTGTCTTTCCCTAAACAGCTCCAAGTGACACTTTACCATCCAGTCTGAGCTACACATATGTTTAATTTGGATAATAATGGGATTCATCCAACTGATCAACTGATACATAAGTGTCAATGCAGTTCAGAACAGCAAAGGGTGCGCTGGGCAGAGCACAGTTGGGCTTTGGTGACTTGGGACTCCACAGACAAGGAATATGAAGAAGGTCTACATCATGCTGCTTCAAATTAGTCATGGAACCTTGGGTGTCTTAGGAGGTGGATGTAGACTCAGCTAGAAAATGCAAGGGTGGTATATTATAAAAAAATATACTTTATTTCTAAATAAAAGCATGACATTGAAATGCCTTCATCCCTCATCCAGTACCTTCCACTCAACTGCCCAAAGAGCTCTACAAGCTCTTGAACAAAGTGCTACTTGCTGTGGTCACAAAGAGGCTTCAAATTTTGTGAGGACCGGACATGGTGACAACCACCCAAGGGCACCCAGGATCCATGAAGAAGGAAAAATTCTACTGCATCTTTTGCAGATTTCAGAGGACTGGGCTGGTGGCAGCGAAAGGACACCATGGGGAGGCACAATCAGACCATTTCACTGACTCAGCTTCATCTCTTCCCCATGTAGACTTGTGTTCTGCAAGCAAGTCAGCCCTGGCTGCACCACTATTACACCCAGCTGATGGTTCAGAGCAAGCCTGGGTTTCTTTCCTGCAGAGGCCCTGAGAGGACACATCCCTGGGACACGCAGACACAAGCCCACGAGAACACGAGAGCACTTCCCCACATATGGACTCTAACCAGCAACATGGCCTTTTATCAACCACGCTTTCTCCTCAGCTCATCCAGCACATCTGCAACAATTACAGAGCAAAGGCTGTCTATACAGGCTACTGCTTTAATGTGCCTGTAACTCAGAGTCTAAAGACAGAGCAGGCACTGTAAGCCCAGAGACCCAAAGTTAGGTGTTCTCCAGACTTGCTCACTGTTCCAGGCTGTAATACCCTGCTGCACTAATAATGGGGTACAAGCTACATTTCCCTACCTATACCTACACTGCAGGTGTAAACTAGAAGAACAGTTTAAATCAAATACACTTTGTCAGGAAACCTACATTTTAAGGGAGGGATTAAATTATGGATGACACAACCTTGCTCAGCACACCCACAACAATTAAAACAGATTGGAAAATGTCACCCTCTGACAGAACAAGCCTGGGAACACCAGGCTTTCTCTTTAGCAGAGAAAGGCTATCCACACAGGAGAGCATCTGTGCTCTTCAGTCTTCCCTGCTGTAAAAACTCCTGCCGACAGTGAAGCAAACAGCACTAGCTCCAGAAGAGGGCTGGTGCTTTACTTGAGTCTTTTGTTTGCAGAATGCAAGTTGTTTAATTAGACCAAAAGCTGTGTTTTAAATGCCAGAAGAGCTGTCCATGTTTACACCAACATACAGTATTTCCATTCACTCATCTGGATTTTGTTACTGAGTTTCTCATTCGTTACCTGTTTGTTTTTGCAGGACTGTTCAAGGATGAGGAAAGTAGAAACTAGTATGTAAACACAGGCAAAGCATCTTCTGTTGCTGCTATGGCTTTTAAGGAGGATGCATTTTTCTATGCTCCTGAATTTCAGTGTTCAGGTTTAAATAGCTAAGTCCCAGTGATATGAAGTTGAGCAACTGCAGCTGGGGTTTTTTTTGCAAGAGGTTTAATGGGAAAGAGTCCCTGGAAATCAAAGGAGGAAGAAGAAAAGTAGGTTAAAAAGAAGAGTGGGAGGAACATATACTTTCAAAGGCAATTTGAGAATGGCTGGGAGGCTTAGGGATGTCTGTGCAAGCAGTGCAGTGATGGTATGAACAAGGGGAGCTGCTGGGGCAGGAGCTTCTGTGAGAAAAATGGACCAAACCAACCGTGTGCCACCACACTTCTGGAAACATGTGAACCACTGCAAAACCTGAGACAGTCACTGCAAAATTAAGACATAATGTAGGAACAAGGCCAGCCAAAAACCTTTAAGCCCTGTTGGGTGCAGACACTTAACCAGCAGTACCCTGGAGAGGCTGCCTGAGCAGAACGTGTTGAAGGCAATGGCAGGCCTGAGCCACAGGGACTACTTTGAGGTGAAGGCACATTGCCTTTCCTCTCTGGAGCAAGCCTCCACCCTCTGTGCTTGTCACAATAATTAATACATAGGAGATTCAATAGATCTCTCCCCAGCCCTAAAGAATATGATGTGAAAGGTTCAGTTCAAGCATGAACTCTCCTTGCCTCTCTGCTGCCACAACACTGTCAGATGGGAAGAGCTGGTTTTCAGTGGGACATGGGGATGTACACCCATGGAGTGGAGACAACATGGGTGGGCATCCTGAAAAGAGGTAAGCAAACATTGGGCATTCAAGCAGTGGCCCTGTTAACACAGGTTAAACATCAAAGGCATCTGGGAAAAAAGCTATCAGAGAAGAAGGGGAAGTTCTGGGGAGTTTATTTTATAAAGTGTGACTAAAACCAGGGATGTACAGAGACCCCAGTACAAAGAAAAGGAATTGTCCTGCCACCCCAGGGGAGACAGGCTCAGCTCCAGCACAAGCACAGCCTTCCAGATGGGCAAGGCACTTCACGATTTTCCTAGAAAGGTGTGTTTCCCTCTGCCATCGATATTTCCCTGACACAGCCTCTCCTTTACTGGCTGGCACCTGTGGGAGTTTCACCAGGCCTGGAACAGGAACCTCTGCTCTCGTAGTGCATGGGATTAACTACAAAGATCCTCTCCATGAACACAAAGAGGAAAGTCCCTCCTTCTGTAAGGATTTCCCCACAAGAGTGACTCCACACAGTCCCCTGTACCATGTAATGTCCCAATTCCTGTCCTGTAGCTGTGAATTTGGGAGGAAGGAAAAATTGCATGTATTGATAACCCAGAGATAACAACGTACAACATACTGCTGTGTGCAAAACAGACATGTCGAAGGGTTTCAGCCAAAATTTCTGCCTTTCCTAGCCCTTCCTGCTCCCAAAGATCCTAAAAGGTGTCTCAGGTTCCTTGGAGGAAAGATCAAAGCTACACATCTCACTCAGCATGGAGTTGCCTACTCTCTCCCAAAACTTGTACTACTGTAAGAAAACCTCCATGTCACCAAATCAAAAAAAAAAAAAAACAGTGTTCAAATTGTACATTCAGGTGTGGTTTTACCCAGAAGACTTCCATCCTGACAAGTACAGATCTCGTGCTAATTTTGTTCAGCTTTGTGCTTATGATCATTGCAACTGAGCCTTTCTGGGCTTCATCCCAGAGCAGTTCAGGGTGCTCCTGGTCTCTGAAGGTGGAGACAAAGGCACATCTCTGCTTCCAGGCAGCATCTGCAGAGACCTGGGGATGTGCAGACACAATCACCTCGTTGTTTCTCCTTTTGCATATCAGGGTTTGTGACTGAAGGGTCTCCGTCCCATCCTGCCACGTTCCTCCATGGCTCATGGGGTCTGGGACTGCCTCTGCTGGCTGGGGTTTCTGGTCAAGTCTCAACTGGCTCAGTAGGAGTAGGAAGAACCACTGTCAAGTGAAAAGTGCTCATTATGTGATTGATAACCCTTAATAGAGCTGGGCCCCTCCCCCATCAGCACTACTTCAAGCAAAGACTACGACATACCCATTGCCGCCGCTCACATGGGAACGAAGAGCCATTCCTTGTTCAGGGATTAACCTGCCGCTTAGTCCCTGGAAAGTGTCGGTGTAAACAGAGCTCTGGTCCAGCCCATCTCACGCCTTTCAAAAGCAGAGTTAGCCGGTTCATCGGTATATAACATCACGTGGTGCCCAGCCAACCACTGCAGCCTTAATTGCCCCGGCAGCACCAGCCCCTTTGTGCTTCCCGTCTGGCTCCAGCTTTTGTTCCCAGGCAGTTCTGCAGTGGCACTGCCGAACGCCTGGGCCTCTCAGCCGCACAGCACACTGCACCTTTGCTGGGCTGCCATTCTGTGTGGTCACTGGGCACACACGGCAGGCTGGCACACAGAACAACAGTGTCGTGACCTGCAGCTCCTTCCTTTCCTCCCTAGACGACAGCTGTCAGTGAGGGACCCTCTAAGTGGCAGTCACACATCCCCAAGCCCTTTACCCTTTTTTCTCTAGTCAAGTAGTGCCTTCTGTGCCTGGACCTCCTACAGGCTGTTTCATATGGCTTCCCATGGTTCCCATGGGACTGGAGGGGTGCAGAGGCCTCAGTGGTGGATCCTGCCTTCAGACTTCTTGCCACAGAGCTCCAATTACCCAGCTGGTCCCCAGAAAAGTCTGGGGACTTATAATTGGTGCTTGTGGGCTCCCTCTTTCTTAGACAGCCTCCTCCCTGCCTGTTCTTGCCTCCTGGGTGTGCAGCCAGCTGCCTTCTCCTCACCCATGGACAAGGTTGCCTGCAGTCCCAGGTGACCCACGTGTGATCCCATGTGGGGTGCCCCAGAGTCCCTCCCCAGCCTGTCCAGGGACTGAGGCTGTGACCCTGCAGTGCTCTGCCCAGAGAGCACTTCCTAATGGAGCAGAAGACATTTGGCTTTGTTTTCCCAGTCCCGCACAAGAGGCATCTGCAAGACAGTGGTAACCCTGGAAGTCCCTGGCTATTCCTGCCTAGATCTCCCTGCCCCAGTGCTTCCCACCAGGCACTAGACAGAGGGACACGGACAGGACCCCCATCAAAAGAAAGAGGGTGCAAAAAGGGCAGTTCAGCCTTGAACTGACCGCACAAAGTCTCATCTCCTTTTTGCAGCAGGGAAACTCCTGTGGCCCCATTAAATGGTAGGTTGTTGTAAGGGCCAAAGCAACAAGTGGAGACCTAAACCCTACTGGTATGAACAGAAGAACCTGCATGGCTGTGCTTAAGCTCAGTGCACCCCTGACACCTCTCAACCACTGCTGTCAGCAGCTCCCTATCTCAAACACTGCTGCAGTGCTGCCAGCATTTAGCAACCCTGGCTCAGTGACTCTGTTATGGGTCTGGAACAGATGGAGGGAGCAGGGATGGAGGGGAAGGGGTGCTGTGGCTCCTATTTGCAAAGAAAGCCAAGGCTGGGATCAGCCCCAGGCCTGGCCTTGGCTGACAAGTTTTGTTTTAAATAGGTGACCACAGTTCAGCACATAGATGTTGTTGCAAAGGAACTGACTTCCTATTGAGTGGAAAGGAGGTTGTTTATAATTTATGGGTTTTAAATGATGGGCCAAGAAAAAGTCTGGCTTGTGCCAAAGTGTCTCTCTCCTCTAGATTGCTGATGCTTGTACAAACATTGTAAAAATGCCAGCGATCTCACTAAAGTAACATTACTTCTAATAATTAGGTTATCGTCACGGATTTCTATCAGTTACAAAAGAGACGCCTCTGCCAGAGTCACGGAGAAGAAAGTGAATTTATTTACAGGAAGATTCCCCCTTGCACATGCCTTGCACATTCTCCTCCTCCCCCACTGAAAACCAAATATTCAAACCCTGTCTTTCTGCAGTATGAAAATAATTCAGGGCAGTGTGCTTCAGTAACACCATTTTTGTGGTCCAAGTTCCTCTGAAACCCCCTTCTTCCACATATCTGGGGAAGGGCTACCTATAAACGTCCTTTTCATTCTTAACAGGTTTAATGAACAACTAATAGTGTAAGTCAGAGCAGACACCGAATAACAGCCTACAGAGCACAAAGGTGGGTAACACTGGGGAAAAGCACATTGGGTTACACTGGGGATGGCCCTGCAGAAATGGTGGTGCCTTGCCCTTTTGTAGATAGAAGCAGGTGATGCAAAATACATCATGTTTTCAAGAACACACAAAAAATCCTAAATGGACACTGTCAGTTGTGTGTACATTGATTACAGAAAGTTTTGGAGATACAAACATAGATAAATATTTATGGAATATTATAGAAGTGTAATTCATGAGTGGTGTTTAGCCTTACTTTTTGTGGTGGTTGTATGTTTTGGTAACTCCTAGATGGAGCTTCTAAGAAACAGTTTGTGTGAAAACTTCCATAGAAAACAATTTTAGGGTTCAAAATGGTTTAAAATATGTCTCTGAACAAAGTAGTTTATTCTGTTCTGCTTTGTTTACAGATCTAGAACACATATATCCAAATTTGCTTGGGTAAAAGTGAAATTTAACAAAAGATACACTTCTCAATGTACCATGACACTGTTAAAATCGTACGGAGGGGAAAATAAAACCCTAAGTAATATTTTGAATCCTTACTGTCCAGACAAACATAAATACCAAAACGTGAGAAAGAAAGCAGGGAACAGAAAAAAAATAACGTGAAAAGAAAGAAAGAAAGCTTGTCTGTGTTGACCAGAACTGGAGAAGTTAAAATATTTCTCACAATAGGAATGCCAGGTCCTGTCATTAGAGGATGGATTAGGATCTGCAGTGTTTGTCAGACTGGAAAGTGGCGCGTCAGACGGCTTGGTGGGGGATGCAGAAGTTCGGATTAATCTTTAACTCGACACTTTTAGAAAGAGATAAGAATAGTCTTCTCGGAGCGACATGTACAGTCAGGAACAGACTTTAATGACAACGTTTACAAAAAAAAGTATCTCTGTAAATCCAGTGAGGGATTCAACACAGCCGTGTAACTAGAGAGGAGGAAACACGAGGATTCAGAGCATGGTTCCTTTTTTTTTTTTTTTTCCCCCCCCTTTTTTCCTTTTTTTCCTTTTTTTTTCCCTTTTTAAATTTTTTTTTTTCTAATTTATTATTATTCCCCGTGTTGACTGTCCCGTTCTTGGCAGAGACGCGGCACTGCCCCTCCGCCGCGGCTCGAGAGGACGAGGGCAGGGACGGGGACGGGACCGTCCTGGCCGAAATAGCACGGCGGCATCAGCCGGCCGGTACCCGCACCCGCCTCGCCTGCTCCCCTCGGCTGTGTATATCTGATTGTCAATTTTCTTCCAAAGTTTTATTTTTATGAAAAACAAGAGGAAAAGCTCAGTCTTCCAAAGATGTCTAAAAAATTGATTTATGGTTAGTATAAAGACAACAGTATAAATAACAAAGGAGACGCCAGCTGCTGCGCGGATTGCTATGGAGACCCTAATGAAATTAGCACTATCAGAGGGCTTCTAATCTTTTTGCGTTCTAAGCTCCTAATTTCTTTCCTATTTCAGATAGCCAGGGTGTAATTAAAGGTAATAATTAAAAATAATTAAAAAAAAGAGACAGAAAAGAAAAAGAAAAAAAAAGACCCCACCGAAATAATAATAATAATAATAATAATAATATGTGCGATAGATACCCAGTCAATAAATAAATGTTAACCTCACCGAGGTCTCTGTATGCAGGATTTGATCTGAAACAAGATGGCCAAGCGCCCCACTTTGTAGATCGCCTCTTTAGAGTGGCTGCGCCTCCAATTCAAGGTGGCTTCACCCGTCCGATCCCGCTGCCAGCCAAGCCACTAAGGCGCTTGGAGTGGGGCCAGCCGGTTAGAAATAAATACTTTAAAAATACTTCCGCTATTTTTTTTTTTCTAAAGTGTAACGGCTCTTTGTGTGATGCCACGGCTTGTTTTACTCTATTAATGACTTACGACTTGCTGTCTTAATTAACCCTTACATAAACTACAAACACCAGCCACTGTTACAACTGTTCAAGACTACTCTCTCAACTAGCTCAGACCGAATATACTAAATAGGTGAAATGTAAGTCACCACGGACCTGAATCGCTCTCCCGAAGTATTGGTGAAGAAACTCTACAAATACCCACATAAATACATTAAGACGAGGATAAATAATCAGTGATACAAAAATGTCTCGCTTAAAATAATAAATACATATCATTTAGTCCGATACGATCCTTACGTTACGGAAGAATTCATAAATTAACTTCTCTGAAATAAGCTTACACGCGGGCGAGTTCCCACCGCTCACGACTGGTCTAAAACACCTCAGCATGACGCGCTGCTAACACTACGGCATCTCTAAGACTTACCTTCAAGTACATTATTACCAGCTTATCAGTCCCTCGGTTTGCAGTATATTGCACTGTCATGCTTAAAACAGCTCTAAGAGAATGGCTGCTGCTCACGGACCTACTCGGGGCTGCGGAAGAAGGAAGGGTGCTGCTAGGGGAGACAAATCCACTATTACTGTTGGCACTCGAGAGCAAAGTCACACTGTCCCGTCAGAAAAGTGAGGTAATGGAGAGGGGAGCGGGCCCCGCCGGCCACCGCCCCGCTACAGATGCGTGAGCTTGGGAGCCTCCTGCATCCGTCCCTGAGAGGAGTGGTGAGAGGAGAGGTCCGTGTAGGTGGGGTGGGGGTCACAAGGTCCGTGGTGGTGGCCGCCAGGGATCTGGGCGGCGCAGCTGTAGTCCACGCTGGCGGAGGAGGGGTGCTGCAGGTGCCCCAGGTTGAACATAGGGCCCGAGGCCGGCATCGAGTCCACGAAGTTGCCCCCCACGTAGACGGGGCTGCCCTGCAGGCTTGGGTTGGCGAAGCCCCCGCCGCCGCTCTGCATGGGGTGGGGTTCGTACTCCGCGCCCGCGTAGCGCTTCTGCTGCGGCAGGCAGCTGCTCAGCGGCGCCGTGTAGGCGGCCAGCCCGTACATGCTCTGCTGGGATTTGGCGAAGGAGGTGGGCGAGGGCGCGTCGTAGCTGAGGCTGTTCACGCTGGGGAGCTGGCTGGAGTAGCCGACGTGGTTTGGGCCGCTCAGGGGGGGGCTGCGGTCCGGGGACTGTCCGACGGGGGAGTGCATGATGCCTTTGGCTTTCTGGTCCTTTTTGTACTTCATCCGGCGGTTCTGGAACCAGATTTTGATCTGCCGCTCGGTGAGGTTGAGCAGGTTGGCCATCTCCACCCGGCGCGGCCGGCACAGGTAGCGGTTGAAGTGAAACTCCTTCTCCAGCTCCACCAGCTGCGCGCTGGTGTAGGCTGTGCGCACACGCTTGGAGGCAGGCCCGGGAGGGCTCTTGTCCTCGCAGCTCTCTCCTGCGGGGAAGAGGCACAAAGAGCTGTTGGTTCCCTCGGAAAGCCCCCCCGGGGTCCCCCGGAGCACCGCCACCCCCTCCCCCTCTCCTGGCGCTCGGGGAGGGGGCCCAGGGGCGGCCTTCCACCCCTCCCTGCCCGCATACACACCAACCCGCAGCTGCCTCCCCCCAGGGGCCCCCAGCCACCGCCGGGGCCTGTCGGGGCCGCGCCTACTGCTGCTGGGCTGGCAGGGGCAACAGGGCGGGAGCCCCCAGCCCACCCCACCTGCAGCGCCCGGCAGAGCTGGAACCTCCCGGGGGGGCTTAGGGCGATGGCAGCTGGAGGTGTAGGGAACAAGACGCAGAGCCGCGGGGCTCAGACCGAGGAGTTCAGCCCCAAGGGCTCAGCCCAGCTCCCCAGGCAGGCAATGGGCCGGGGCGAGGGTGACGGGCTACCTGAGGGGGCGCAGGTGCTTTTCTGCTTGGAGTTCTGCCGGGACTCCTTCATCCAGGGGAATATCTGCTTGCTGAGGGTGGCGGTGGCCGAGCCTGAGGAGTTGGGTCCCCCCTTGGCTTTTTTCGGAGGGGGCGCACTGGGAGGGGCGTTGGGCGGGGAGGAGGGTGGCAGCGCCGAGGACTGTTGCTCGCTGATGCCCGGGGGCTGGCTGCCCCCGGGGCCGCCCCCGGCCGTCCGCATGCAGCTGCCGCCCAGCTCGCTGCCCTTATGGGCCGGGGCGCGGCCCGGCGCCGAGCTCTGGACGGAGCAGGCGGAGCCGGGGTACTCGCCGTCCAGGCCGGCCTGTCCGTAGGGCTGGTGGGCCGCGCCGTAGGGGTAAGCGTCGGCCTTGCTGTAGGTGTAGCCCCCGAAGAGCCCCGCGTTGTCGTAGTAGGCAGCTTTCTGCATCCTCCGCTCTGCGATCGCCGAGGCCCGCGGCCCCCGCTCAAATAACATTGACCGCCGCCCCACGCCTCACGTCGTCGGCCCGGGCCACTCGCAGCCACCTGGGGAGGGGGACAGCGGGGACACAAAAGAGACGTTCAGTGGAGGTGGGGGCACCGTCTGGGAGCGGCTGGGCTGGCCTCGGCAAGCCCCGCACGCAGGCGCACGCAGGCACCCCCAGCCTTGGCGGGGCTGGCGGGCCCTGGGGCAGCGAGGCGGGAGCGGGGGCATCAGGGAGAAACCAGGCAACAAACACTACAGAAGGATCGGGAGACATTACAGAAAGAGCAGGAGATACTAGAGAAGGAGCAAGAGACACCAGAGAAGGAGCAGGGGGTACCAGAGAAGGACCAGAGTCGCCAAGGAGCGAAGAGACACCCCGGAAGAAGTAGAGTCACCAGGCAGGAGCCAGGGCAAACAGGCACACCATGGAGAGAGCAGAGCACACTGGGGAAAGACCAGGGCACAGCAGGGGAAGAAGCCACCCGAGAGCCCTGGTGCTGGGTGAATGGGGACGCATTGGCGGGACTTCCTAGCGGCCACTTTTGGGGGCATTTTGGGGGTGTTTTCTCTTTTTCTTTTGTCTTTGGACCGTTCTCGCGCGAGTCGCACTGGATAGGCCTCCGAGGTTGTACGACGGGGCCCTCAGCGAGCAAGGCGAGGCCGCGCTGGGTGGGTGTCCCCAGGGACCCACCAGTCCGTTTCGGCTGGGAGCCCCCCCGCGCCCCTCGCCCTCCCGGCACGCGTGCGCACAGCCGCGCACGGCTGACATGATGGATTGAGCCCGCGCTGCGGCCGGGCAGAGGCAGAAAAATCCCGTCCTCTTTGTAAACCCAGCCTCCTTCTTCCCCCGGATTCCTCCGGAGTTAAAGTATAACCGGCCATTCACTCTCTTCATTTTGCACTATAAAGGAAGTCGCAGGTCAGCTCCCCTATTTTAATTCTGTGATGAATTAAAGTCCCTCACCCAACATTTCTCGTTCCTTTTATTTGTCCCCAGTAGAAAGAACCTGAAACACTGGCGATCATTTTTAGGAATTTATCTTCTTTTTTCTTTTTTTCTTTTTTTTTTTTTTCCCCCAGCCTGCAAACTTATGGCGCTCCCCGCCCCCCTGCCCCCCCATCAGCCTGCTCTGACCGAAAACGCATGGCCTCCTAAGGGCAAATGTTTCGAGGCAGGGTGCTGTTAACCTTTCCGCTTACTGCTCGCGAAACTTATCTGCGCTTGTGACAAGATAGAAACTGTTCTGCACTTTTGCGACGGCTTTTTAATATTCCCTGTTCGTATTTTTCTTGTCGGATAGGAGTTTTCTCCGACATTTTTAGTAATTTTGGAAATTAGCACATACTTCACCTGGCCATGTAAGTCAACTCAACTTATCTTTAGAGTTCATTGTATTTCTTCAGGTTCTAAGCCTATTAACATACCAGAGAAGAGTAGCTAGAAATTTTTGAACAGCGTTCGATTATTAGCATTCTCCAGTCTATGCTGAAGCAATACTGCCAGAGTCCTTCCCTTTCTCCCGCAGCAACTGGTATAACCAAGTACCACTGATTTGTTCTATAAAATTCACCGGGAAACACGTCTGTATAACTCAGAATAACCTCAGCGAATTGCAGCCGCTCTTGGCGGTTTATCCCCTGTCACAAACCGCCGGGGTCCTTTTCTTCCCCGAACAAAAGCTTAGGATAATCTGTGAAGCTGATGGGAATGCGAAAAGAGCCATTTTCCTCTCCTGGAAAAAAAATAGTTTAAAAAATGTCTATGTAAATGGACGGTGGCGATCTGAATGAGTTTTAATACACTGTGATAATCTTGATGAGTTTTCGAAGTTTTTTTTTGTGCAAAATAGCCCTGTCGCTCGTTTTCTATTTCCATCATCTACATTTCAGGACTGGACTGAGTACTTTTCTTAGCACAACATCGCCTTAAGCGTAGACTTTTATGTGCCTTGTAAAATATAATTCCCAAAAGAATACGCAGAATCTTAAGAAGGAATATTGCTGTTAAGCTGTTAAAAGCACTATTTCTTTTCTGAAATACCAACTGCTTGTGAACTCTGCTTGAACCTAAAAAGGAGGCTATGGGCCATAAATCATATGGACAATGCTCAACTGTTTGGTGGCTCATCTTTAGATCTTAAAAAGAGAGAGAGGGGGGGAAAGAGAGAGAGGGAGCTTTCCAGGGTTTGATTTTCCACGAGTGCAAGGCCCGGGGTGATGTTTTTATAGGGAACACCAAAGCATGGTCTCAGCACTTGGTGGTTTGGCCAGAAACCGCCTACAGGAAAAGGGAAAAAAAAGAAAAAAAAGAAGAAAAAAAAAAAAAAAAGGAGAAAGAGAGAGGGAAAGAAGGAGAAAAGGAAAGAAGGAGAGGAAGAAAGAACGAACAGACATCGAAGTGGTGAGGCAGAGCTGTGGGACGTTGGCTCAGAGGTAGTGAGGGTAGGAAATCGCAAAGCGTCCATGTCTGTGTTTCAGACTTCCCTTCCTCCTCTCCAGAAAGGTTAACCTCATCTGAACTGTTAGGCGTTGCACAGAATAATGGGACTTTTGTCCCGCCAGTGGTTCCAGCGCTTTTGGAGGTTGCCAGCCCCGTCATAGCTCTGTCTGGGGAGCAGCCGGGAGCCCACGCGTCCACCCGCGCGTGTGCGCGGAGCGCGGCCGGCCCGCGCTGACACCGGCCCAGTGCTTCCGGTCGCTTTTCTCCCGACAGTTTCGTATTAAGCAGTTCTCTACTAAAACTTCCACTACACTTAATTCTGCTTAGGATCAATATCTAATATGATACCGGATAAATAAGAGGCGGTGAGAGCGGCCGGCGGAGCGGTTATTAAAGCAACCGGAGCTCTCAGGGTGCATATCAATGCACCTGTCATTGCGGTTTGTAACAAAATTTATGACTGCTAGCGCCGTGGCAGTAAACGCTCCGGCCAGGAATGAAAAGGAAAACACTTCCCAAGCCCCGGGACTTTCAGAAGTGCAAAGCAGCCGGCGCGTAGGAGGGAGCCCTGCAAAAGAATCCCCCGCTCGGCACGTTTCCCGGCCGCCGAGCCGGGGCAGCCCTATATATAAGGAAAGCGCTGGGACCGCCGCCGGACGCGGCCGTCGCGCCGGGCCGCGGGCAGGGAAGCCGGGAGACAGGGAGCCTCTGCCCTGAGTGTGCATCCTGAGCCGGGGGATGTCTCGCCTTTGCCGGGGCTGAGAGCGCTGGGGAGCGCGGAGGGGCCCGGCGGAGATCGGAGTGGCGGGAGGGGGGCTAGCTCTGCCACGGAGCGGTGGCCACCGTGGGGCCTCTTAAACCAGCTACGGAGACCTCTCTGCTCCTCCTGGCTGAATCGGTCCAAGACTAGGCTGCTCTCCAGCTCGCTCTGACCACGGGCTGCTTTCGGCGGGGCTTTCTGCAGGCTGTTATGTATTTGGCTTTGAGGGCGGCGGCGTACCCCGAGTGTCTGCAGCGTCGGGCTTAGCCGAGCAGCGCACCCAACTCGGCGGGCACGGGCTCTGCTCCCTGGGAAGGCCCTGTCATGCTGGGGGAAGCGAGAGGTGGATGGAAAAGGAAATTTAGAGAACTCACCACACTTATGTTTTTTCTTGATTTTTGACTTTAACTGTGTGGACAGGATCCTCAGGTTCCTTTGGATAATCCGTGGGTACGGACCTGCAACAGAAGTGAGAACTCTCAGCGTAAACTGCTTTGTTTTGCACCTTCTTCCTTAGGACTTTGTTAGTAATGCACCTCTCGTCCGCAGCCCCTCACCGTGTCTCTCCGTCCGCATCAGATCTTTTACCAGACAAAGGGCAGATGTTTCTCTTCATTTATTAATAGTACATTGAGAGAGGCGGGAGCGAAATACCCCCGGCTGCAGGTCGGATTCGGGCAGGGCGGCCTGAGGCAGCCGCTCCACCGGGCTCCGAGCACCGGCTGCGGAGCCGCGCCTGTCTCCCCGAGAACCCGGCCCTGGCCGATGCGCGGAAAGCAGCACACGGGGGGACGGGAGAGCCACTGCGGGGGATCTGACGTCTCCCCCGTCGGTCACGACCACCGCATCTGCCGCCCACACTCACGGCCCACGGAGCGCTCCGCGGAAACGGAGCTTGCTCGGTTCTCTCTCCCATCCTCCCCGCACCCCCTGGTTAAGACCGAGAGAAGATGAGCGAAGACACCCCAGCTCTGGAAATGCGCCGCAAATATTTGCGGCTCGAAATGAGCATTTTACATTTAGCTGTGTAACGTGTCGGCTCAGGACTTTAACAACTTAAGAGTGCCATAAAATCCCCCACAAAGAAGCCCAGGTCATTATAAAGACGATATCTAGCCACCATAAGCCTTTGAAATGACCTTTGCCTCGTATAGCAATAACTCACCACTTAATGAACAACCAACGGAAGCGCCTCCAATAGCTCACAACACAACAGACCTTACAACTTTCCACCAAGTCTTCTCTCTTCCTACCCAAACCCAGTAGGATGCAACATTCCCCCTCCAAATCACCTTAATTTATGCTGGCAAACTGTAGTTAGGGAAGTGGAGCTTCATGATTACACATGATGCTCGCTCAGGTTCTTGGCCCGGGCCTGTCCCTGTAACGTCTTATATAATATATTCACGTGGGCGTACGTCAACTTTAAATGCTGTATTTTTTTTTAAAGAGAGTTCATTAGAAATAGCACTTTACAGGGTGTATAAAGGCAGCGAAAGTTGGGTTGCACCTTAGCCCCTGAGCGGAGAGATCATAATATTGCAAACCGAGTCATTGTTAGACGCTGTTGATTAACACGGTAAGTTTTCATTTTATGCCTAATTAATTATCGACTTCTCATCCCTTTCCGGAGCAGCTCCTCAGCCTCACAAGCGATAGCCTTCTTGCTCTAGACATGCTTTACTTGGCAAGAGCTTGGCTAGCTACCGAGATTTCCACGGCCACAGGAATAGCCTCCAAAGTTTGTTCTGCGGAGAGGGGAGTCTGGGCACGCCGAGGCTGTGCTCCGTTCCCAGCAACACTCCTGCAGAGCCGACCTCGGAGAAGAAGTTGCCACAATTAAACCCAGGGAAATCTTTAGAATTATTCAGGCGTGGGCCCAATATAGGTATTATTGAAATTTTAGGTGAAGTTATAAGTGAGTGCTTCCATCGAGCCAAATGAAATGCTGCTTGCAGTAATTGGATTCAGCTGACTGACTTGGCAGGCCAGCAGCTTGGAGGCATACAGCTAAGAAAAATGTTCACTGCCTTTAACTTCTGATCGAGCAGAGCAACATGCAACAACAAAAAAAAAAAAAAAAAAAAAGACCACGATTAAAATCCAACCTAGACCCCAAAACCAAAAGCACAACAAAAAACAAACCACAAAACCAAACACCCCAACTTTCTCCCCTTCCCCTCGCTTCCCTGTCCCGTTTCCCGTGGGGCACCTCGGCCCCCGCAGAGGATTCGCCCGTGTGACTCGGGTCGGGCAGGGTCCTTACACCCGCTCGTGCTCGCCAGCACGAAGCCGGGGTTTACGCGGGGGATCTCTAACAAACAAAACCGAGAGTTCCCCCAGGCTCCGGGCAGGCCACAAATCAGTGGAAACGCGCTTCTGGGAGAGCCAGGATGGTTGCAACAGTCCAAGAGGGACCTGAGCTGCGAATGTGTGAGGGGAGGCTGTGTGGCCGCTTCCAGCCCCTCAGTCCGCCCAGAGAGGGACCGGTCCCCCCAGGCACCTTCCCATCGCCTTATTGATCAAACCGCACAGACGCAGGGCAAGAAACTTTCCAGTAGATAAATATCAAACCGTGCTTCAAACAGCGTGTGTAACTTAAAGGCATGAGCATACCGGTAATATCAACACTGAAACAACGGGGGGAGGAAAATAACAGTCACTGAGAAACAAGAATGCACGGCGAGGGTAAAAGGTTCGGGAAGGCGCTTGGCAGAAATATTTAAGAGACCCTGTGTAGGGGCTACATTACCGAGAGACTAATTTAAATCGCCCTTTACAAATCAAGACGGCTACCCCCTGCTCGGCTGTCCACGGCAATGCATAACGTGATGCTCAATCTTATTTTGGTAATGGGAGCGTCTAGTAAAGTTGTACCTCCCTCGTTTCTTTGATTATTTGCAATTTTCTTTCTGAAACCACCGAAAATTGGGGAAAAGATAGCAATAAACGTCTTCTCCTAGCCTTTGGGATGGACTCCACTCTTTCTTTAAAGAGCGTAATAAAAAGAAGATATAGCTTAAAACGTTCAAGAAGGTGGAGACCACTCCATGCATTTGCAGCCGTTATGGGCAGAGGTTGCAAACAAATTCCGGACAATCTATGAGTAAAGGCGATAATGCAGCCCCTGTGGTTAAAGGTCCCATTTTGTCATGCAGTTGCTTACCTGTGTATCAATTTATCATAAACCTGGACTCCTCACTTTTCAGGATCTGCGCTTGCAGTTCTTAGAATATATCCTTCACCCTTTGTCTGCAGACAATACTCTCCTAAACCTGCTCTTGCGGTTTTACAGACATTTCCATACACCAGAATTCCCGATAGAATGAAAACAGGCTCAGGCTCAACTACCAATAAAAGAGCGAGTGGAAATCTGAATTTGTTGGGCTTAAAAAAAAAAAAAAAAAATTAAAAAAAAAAAAGAAAAAAAAAAACCAACACACAACCCTTTAGCCATCAGCCTCCTGAAACCAAAGGCAGCAATTGGCCGTCTCGTGTTTTGTTTTGGTTTTAAATCGTGCGGCCATTGATGAATTTTGGGGGCGAGCAGAAGAAATCCCTTTATAATCAGAAATATAGGCACTGCCTTAAAATACAGGCATATTGGCCCACGTGATCGCAAGAGCAGCTCGCCGGGGCCGAGGCTGGCGCGCTCCCCGCCGCCGCCCGCGCCCCCGCGCAGCAGGGCAGCCGCGCCGGGCCCTGCGGGGTGGGCCGCCCCCCGCGCTCCGCGCACCGCGCACCGGCTGCACTGATGAGCCAGCTCTCCTCCCGCAGAGCTCCGCGCCGCTCCGCACCTCGGCGGCCGGCGGCCGGCGGCCGCGGCGCCAGCACTTACGCGCCCCGCGGGGCTGGCGGACCAGGGAGAAGGTGAATTCCGCGGGATGATCCCAGGGCGCAGAAATTCCCAGCGGAGAAAGAGGAGGTATTTGGGACCGGCTGCAGCTGAGAGCCTGAGCCGGGGGTAGCTCCGCAGCACCGCTGCGCCGGCGGAAAGGCGCTGGATCTCACTGGCGTGCGCGAATTTTTGTTTTTTCCTCCGCACTGGAAAGATGAGGGTCAGCGGGGACTACCCCTGTCTGGTGGCTAAAGAAACGTTGGGGGGGGGACGGGACGGTGAAAAACAAAACAAAACAAAGCAAAACAAAAAAAAAAAAAAACCACAAACCCCACACCAAACAAAAACAAAAAAACCCCCAACCACAAACTCACGACATTTGTGCCTGTGTGTCTGCCCTGAGCCTGCCTCCCCTCTCTGTGTGTATGGAGAGACATAGAGCAAACTCGATGTATATCCGTCATGTGCGCCCACAAAGCTCCCCAACAATTCCAGTTTGTCAGAAAAAAATAAAATAAAATATATATATACACATGTCAGCTCCTCTGTTTGGTTTTTCTAACATATCTGTAGCTATAAATACACCACACCTAATCTAACATCTGCTATGATTTCATTACCATCCAAAGCATGGGGATGTGACAGTAACGTATTACCTTACAATGCTAACCGTAAGTGCATTGTAACATTTATCTAAATTACATTGCTTTTCCTGACTTTGCAAACCAGTTATAAAAAGATTGGAGTCCAGTGATGGAAACATAAGTTCAATGTAAATTATTGTGTACGGCTTAGGATTTATAATCCTATATTTCTTCGAAATGATGCACTTAAATCTCGCCTCAAGTAAGAGGTAATGGTTCTTTATATCCTTTTCCGTCAGCAATATATTTCGGCGTCTAGGTAGTTTTGCAGAGCCCCCGCACTCGCGTGTCTGTGTGTACATACAGCAACCCCTACACGCACAGCGTGTTCTGCATACTTGTGTACATACACACAAAGCCGAACATAATTCTGGCCGCTGTTTAGACATTTTGGATGACGGAGTGGTCTTTGGCTTCCTACACAAAGTGCGAGGGAAAAGCTGAGCACTGGTCGAGCAAAGAGCACGAAGAGGATTCAGAAGAAATTGCCTTTTTGGACGGCAGTTCGGAACCCCCTGGAAAAATCCCCACAGCCCTCGGGTGTCTTTTCAGCATCTAGGGCTACCGGGGGGGGGGGGAATAAAAAAAAAAAAAAAATATATATATATATAAAGAAAACCCAACACAAAACGAAAATTACTGTGAAAATGGAGGCTGCCTGAAAGAAAGAAGCACCTTCACCACCACCATCAGAATTAAGCCATCGTAAAGGGGACTAAAAAAAGTATTAGGGAAATGTTAATCCTTTGGCTGCTGGGACTCCAGCTTTGCGCGAATTTGTCTCCAGTAAAGGATCTAAGACTTCTTCAATCGGAGCATATGTTCATAGAGCAATAAAACAGAAAGATTTACAGTCTCCGCCCGCCCCCCAGCAGCCTCGCACCCTTTCAGGAATTACTTATGATGATTTATAACAACAACTCCGGCAATTGTCAAACTGATAAAATAGCCCGGGCTATATGCGGGAATAAACGCTCTTATGAAAGGGTGGCGATTTATGTTCGGGTCCATTTTACTGCGTGTCTTGGTGGAGCTTGGTTTCTTTCCCGGACCAACAGCAGAATATAAAACTTCATTGATAAAAATGCAGGAGTTCTCGTGAAGTAGCAAATCTGTTCCTTAGTCACTACCAAAGCACATAAACATTTGTCATCTTTGAATAATTGAATTAATGTGTTATTGTTTGAATGTATAATTCATAACATAGGAAACTTCATCTCTGTCCTGCCACTGAAACGGAAGTAATAAAAAGCTACAATCTAGAGTTTTTTAGAAATTACTCCGGCAAGGGATAATAAAGAATATCCTGTTTGCAGAAAGTATTTCCAGCTGAGTCTGGGATTTCACAGAGAAATCTCAGCCTCGTTGTCCATACTCCGTGGAGTTTATAGAGACTGTCTTTGTATAAAAACATAAATCCAATTTCCCCTTAGTCCGGGCTATTGATTGGGGACTTGAAAAGCGGCTTGCCCGCTCCGGGGTCTGGATGCACCCGGGCTCCTCCGTGGCCCCGGACAGACGGCGGGACTGGGGAGAAGAACGACAGCGGCCGGGGCAGGAGCGGATCGGTTGGCCCGGGGAGTGGGGCCGGGAGCCAGGGCCGGCCGGCCGGCCTTTGTGCAGGCGGCGGCGGGGGGAAGGCGCGCTCCGCGCTGGCTCCGACCCCGCTGCAGCCCCGCTGTCAAGATGCACAGCAAAATTTACGACCTCGCTTGCAAAGGAGCTGAGGGCCTTTCCCCGCCCGTGGAACCGGGCAGCGGCTGCCCTGACAGCCCCATTGTTCCTTCCGCGCCTCCCCGCGCAGGCTGCAGCGGCCAGTGCCGCCGCCCCTGGAGGCGGTCAGCCTGCCTCCTCCGCGGCGCTCCGCGGCGCTCCGCGCTCGCCCTCTTTCCCCCGCTCCCTGGGAAGCAAAGGTCACCGCTTGCGCCCGGTCCGGCTCCCGGCCGCTGCCGAGCTGGAAATCAGGAAGCAGCGTGCCCTATTTGTCAAGCGTTTGACAGCTGAGTTCATTAAGGCTTAAATAAGAAGGAATAAAAGTAAAAAACGTTTACGTACCGAGCGTTTCTTTTTCGGCAGCTACCAAAGAGCTAGGTGTGCAGAGAGAGGGTCTGCACCCTTTGTATATTATATTCTTGGGATCTCTTCAGTTTTCAAGTCTGATAGAGTCCTTTGCTTGGCAGATTAATGACGACTCCGTGTTTCTTAAGGGACGTGCTGAATTAATTATTTCGCAAATCACGTGGTCAGGACTTGTAGAAATCTATTCTTATCATCTTCCTTGCACTTTGAAATTCTGCCTGTTATGACTGTTCCTAGCAAGATTATTTTTGTCTCTGCGCTGGGGGGGGGGGGGGGGGGTGGGGGTGGGGGGGAGGGGGAGAAAAAAGAGGAAAAAAGAAAAAAGGGAAAAGAATCAGGGGAAAGGGCTAACAAACATGGCCGTTGGAAGCGGTGTGGCTCTGCACTGAGAGGTCCCTATTTACTGTACTGTACAGTGAGTGGGGTTTGCTATTGACTCTGCCTTTCCTCTTCATTCTTACCTTAACGACTAGTGGTGATATAATACACAGAACTGTATTGATGTATCGGGACTAACAGGAGGAGCCATTAAAGAGGAGAAAGTATAATCACAAAATGTGCCTCGATATTTAAACTTAGAGAGTGTGTGCTTAGAGACACACCCGCACCCTCCTCTCCACGCACCCCAGACAGTAAGGGCACATGCCTTATTCTGTGCACCACGGTCCTTTCCTGGGCTGAGTAAGACACTGTCATTTTGGACTCGTGCCTTGACCACGCTCCAGAAGAGGACAAGTCCTCAGTGACAAATACTTATGACAAAAATAATGCAATCGACTTCTCCTGGCCAGAGGTATGTGTTATCGTCTGAGGTGCTTACGCAGAGAAGAAAAAAATCATGTTTGCCTTAGGTTCACGGGAAAGTTTAAGCTTACCAAGTGCGTGTTTTCTTGTGATCTTTCGTTAGTATCGGCTGAAAAATGAATCTTACTGCTCAGAGAAAGCTACTCACTTTCATTCAATTCAAATTTCCATTTCTTTTTGGAATTTATTCTTTCCAGGACTCACCTAAAAGGCACACATCTGTGTGGGGATTCGAGGTGACTTCAGGTGTGGCTCCTTGCCTCCCACCACACATGCATAAATCCAAAAGTCATTCCAGGAGGGCTTGTTAAATGCAAAGCAGTAGCAAATGGATGACAGCCACTTTTAACTGCAGCCTAAATGTAAATATAGACTCCAGCTTGTCCTAGAGTCACACCATTATGGCTGGGGCAATCAGCAAACCTGTTCAAAGGGACATTTGGAAGGATGTTATGCAGAGTCACTCATCTTTTAACACTGTAATGATGGGAGGGACCAGCATTTTCACAGAAGAGAGACCCACCTTGTAAGGACTGTTTGTTCAAGGTAGAAACCGGAATCTATTTCTCTACACCTTTTATTATTTCAGATGTATATGGAGGTCTTACATCAAAACTACAGGCGACAATTAGTATAAATAACGCTTTAATCAATGGCAGCAAAACATTGGCAAAGTCTATAAAAAGCATCACACTTTATAAGAGATGAGAGTATTGCTGGACAATGCAACCGCTTAACAAAGGCTCCCATGCACAACATTTCATTCATGATAAACAAAAATAACCAGCTTTCCTTCCTACACAAAATAACTCTGAAGAAGGGTTAAAAAACAATAACAATTTCCTTTTCCACGGGAGATAATGACCAGTGGATACTCCTGGTCGTTATTACAGACATTCCTGAACCTTCAGAGTATTGGCAGCTGGAAACTATTTCTTTTGGTACTTTCTTCCTCCTGTTCACGTATTGTCCGAGCTTACAGTGCAATTACAACTATGTAAACTTACAGTGCCCCAGCCTTGCTCAAAGGGGACTTGCAAACAGGGTTGTAAGAGCTGTGCCTGCTGAACTCAACACTCGTCCAGGAGATATTAACATTTCAAAAGACAATGAGACAAATTCTGCTCGCAGCTACATCCTTGTTTGACTTCAGTGGGCGGGGGGAGGAAATCTGGGAGCAGAATTTAGTTCTTTAACTTCGGGAACCATCTCGGTCGATAAGAAGCACAAAGCAAGGACTTGCTTATCCAAGGCCATTATTTTCCAGAACTGTACCAGAGATGCCAAAGTTGGAAGGTCTCTCTCGAATAACACGTTTGCCCTGATCCCAGCCAACTTATCACAGACTTTCAGTAAAGTGGGAGTCCGGGAGCGGGATTTTTACTTTGCAGCCAGAGAGGGTTTTAATTTTTTTCTCTCTTCCCACCCCCTCCCCACCCCTTCCCCCCCCTTTCTTTCTTTCCCTAGATTCATGAAGAGAAAAGGCAGGGCTTTGGACAACTCTGGAAACTAAAGGCCGCTACCGCAGGAACCGTGTGTAACAAAACTTGAAAACTTGTCTAAGGAATTCCCTCCTCAAGCGCTACTGCTAGCTGCTCTCCATGCCAGAGAATGGGAAGGGTAGTTTGGGTCCAAAAGGTTAAGGGTTTAGAGGTCACTCTTCCCGGCTGAAATACAACTAATCGAATAGAAAATTTGTCCTCTGGGTGAACCTGTTCCTGCAATTTAGCCGAACTTCAGTAAAATACCTTTTCAGCTTCTCAACGTGAAGGCGTCAGAAAAAAAGACGTCTTTACTATGTATGAACTCGGTGCTTTTTGTCATAGAAACAATGATGCGAATAATGCGGGAATATCCATCTTTAATATCACGACGTGGAGATATTCAAGTATTGCCATGTGCAAGTCTGAGAACTGGGCTAACCCTAAGGAAGAACAAAGAGTTTTTTCCAGGCTCTAAAACAAAAGACCAAGCCTTAAAGACACTTTGCGAACTTCTAGGGATGAGAAAAGGGCAGAAATTAACCGCTGCCACAGTTAATGCTGTGGAATACACTCCTGTTGAAAAGCTCGCCTTTTATTTTCGAATTCATTCAAGCTCATTTTGGCCAGTGATTTCCCGTGCAAGCCCAGAAAGCAGTAAGTCCTCGTTGGGAAGCATCCAGCCTGGAGATGGGCACGTTAACCCATCCCCTGCTCTTTCCACTTCCCCTCGGCGTTTGCTCTGGTTTTCCCTTCTTTGACCTTTTTCTCTTTAATAAAGGTATCACCTCGTTACAATTTCGATGATATAGTCCCTCTCCCAGGCTGCCCTGAGGGTACAGGAGATAAGGGATGGGTTTTAAAATAGCCCGGGCGGAGGTGGAAGTGGCTGAGGGAGCTGGTTTGGCTGCGTTTGGTAGTTACAGAGCACTAAAACTTTGGCACGATGCAGCTAGGAGCCAGGGACAAACCCGTGGCTATTAGACCAGCTCTGCTCCCATCCAAGCCTTTCCCCTTTCCCTGAAAGCAACTTGCTGAGATTTCCAACCATTGCAGACATGTGTTATGGTTTGCTTAAAAACAGTCACTGTTCTTCAAAAAACCCCACAACCCAACAGACCGAAATACCCTCCAAACAAAATAAAGCATCAACCCACATAGCCTATCTCTCTCTTGGACAGAAAAGAATTTTAAAATCTGATTGAAAGAATGCATTCAGCTGTCAATTTTGAATGGCTCAGTTTATATCAGAAGTAGCATTAGTTTTTCACTTTGGGGTTTCCTTTTTAGATTTTTGTTATGAGGGTTGGATTTTTATGGTCTTTTTTTGCCCCACTTTTTTTCCCCTCCGTTTTTAAATGAGGTATCGATGGTTTAAAGCACAGCACTGAGCAGAGCAGACTTTGGAAACAGATTTTAAGCCTGTTAGCCCTGGGTGGCACACTGTAAGGATCAGGGACGCTTTTCCTATTCACAAAGGAAATTAAAAAAAATAGTCAAGGAAGTTGTGTATGTTTAAGACAAGTAAACATTATACATGTGTTCATGAGATTGGGAAGGAGAAATACCATATTTCAGCTCCCCTTCCCCGTTTTTGGTTTGACTATTTTCCTTTTTATCTTCACTTTTCTACGTAACAAATAAATAAACACACTAGCACTATCAGTACATAAAATAACCCGTTTTCACTTAATTCTTATGCACATCCTTTGAGACGTTATGGAAATGAGCAAGTATTTTCATTACATCGAGAAAGGTAAAGCAGCACAAAAAGTTCACAATTACTAGTCTTTATGTTCAAATAAAAGACTATGCTATCAATTTCCTGTCCTCAACTTGCCCAAATACATCCTTCCAAAATTGCATGGGATAAAAAAGACAATTAAAGGTAAAAATCCCAGAATAAAGCATCAAACCTTCCCTTTCGAATTCAAAACTGAAACACAGGACAGTTTCATTTTCAACGGTTTATTACTTTTTATGGACAGAAGGTCTTGTTTAATATTTTCCCAGTTCCCACTGCCTGCATGATGGTTGGGTTTGGTTTTGGTTTTTTCCTCCCCCCCCCCCCCTTTTTTTAAATTTTTTTTTTTTTTTTTTTTTTTTATATTTTAAGGTTTTTTTTACGTTGTGTTAACAAAGGCAAATAAAATAAAGTCCAAAGTCGTATCATTTTGTCTCCTCTGTAGAACAGTACCTTAAAGAAAGATGACAGTTTCTCGAGTCCTTAGCTGCTACATGCAGGTTCTGCTTGGGCACTGTCAGTTATGTACAGTACTGGTCAGAAGCAAAGGATGAAATGGAAAATTTCACCTCTTCTACAAAGTTGTCAAGTCAGTCTGATGGTCCTTGGAACCAGTCTGTAAATGGGGATTTGAACCAGAAGAAGAAGACCTGCCCTTCGTGTTGGGCAGTTTGTGATCTTTTTTCCACTTCATTCTTCTGTTCTGAAACCAGATCTTGATCTGGCGCTCAGAGAGACACAAAGTGTGGGCTATCTCGATACGGCGGCGCCTGGTCAGGTACCTGTTAAAATGAAATTCTTTTTCCAGTTCTAGGACTTGCTGTCTGGTGTAAGCTGTGCGGGAGCGTTTAGGTTCCCCTCCGTTGTAATTGGGATTCACTGGGAAAAAAATATGGAGAACTTTACAAAGCTAATCTTGACTTGCCGGTTCGACTTTACAAAAGAAAACCTTACGAGCTGCGAGCATGTGGCCGGGCTGGGTTCATCCCAGTTGCTTACAATGGACGGGCTGTTCTCCCCCTTATTTAAGGCAGGCTTTACAGACACACGCAGCTAGGTAGGCTGGGAGGCTCTAGCAGGCTCCTAAAATGGAGTTTTCCCCTGCACGGCAAAGCCCCGCATGGCCAACGGCCTATTTCCTCAGCAATAAAAATTTATGGCGAGTGTAATTGGCTATCTCGGCTTAAAAAGCTCGTCCCCGAGTCTGGAAGGGACTCGAGCGAGCGTCGCTGAGGACGATCGGAAGCAGGGTAGAAGAGCAAAGTAAGAAGAGGATCCTTACCCGAGTTAACATGGACTTTCTTCATCCAGGGATAAACTACTGCTGGCTGCTTAACTGCTGACCCATTTGGGGGTTTGAGGGCCGGCTGCTGGCTGCAGGCTCGCGAGTTGGGCATTGGAGGCGGTGGACAATGCTCTGCTTGGCCGGGGAAGTGGCTCGCCGGGCCGGACGGCTCCTGTCCATGACCCCGCGGCTGCACGGCAGAGCCTTGGGCATTGCTACAGCTAAAGGGCTGCTCGCCGTAGTTTGACCGTGGGTAGAGTCCCTGGTGCTGGAAATCAGAGCCCTGAGAGGCACTGTAGTACTCGCCCCCCTGCTCGCCTAGGTAGCTATTCTGCAAATATTCCTCGCAAGGAGGAAATTTGGGATCCACATACTTAGAGTTCACCATATACGAACTCATGGCCATTAATTTCTGAAGGTAGAAAATACTAATTTTTCTCGTGTTGTCTTTTTTTCCCCTGCCATAGAGCCCTCCTACTTGCTGTCAACTGAATAAAGTTAGGCGGGCATGTGACCGGCCCGGCCAATGGGAAGCCGGGAGCCGATCACCGGATTTCTCCGCAGCTCAGCATTTCCACCAATTTCACTCAATAATATCCCTGTAACCGAGTGACCCCCTTCTCTTGCGTGTCGCACCCCCCAAATCAGGTACCGGCGATGTAGGGATGCCCCTGGGGTGGCGGCCACCCCCCTGGCCCTCAGGTAGGGCCAGCCTTTTGTCTGAGCTGGCTTCCCTCAGCCCCGATGGGTGATGCCCTGCCGCCTGATCTACCAGCCGCGATCGCCACCGGGGTCTTTTATTTGTTTGATAATAAAATATCGAAAGAAATATACAGAGCGAGGAGCTGAAGTGGGGTTGAAAGGGAGGAAACTCATAAGGAGGCGAGGAAAAGAAAAGCCATCAATGAAGAGGGTAATATGATGTACAATAGATCTGTCCTGTCTTTGTCTCGCAGAGGTCATCCAAAAGTTACAAGAATTTAGTTCTGCTGAATAAAATTAGGCAATCAGTAACTTCTCATTCTCTTTCAAGCCTCAATATATATGTGTGCATATGTATTCGTGCACACACGCAAACGCATACGTATGTATACATATCTACACACGTATGTATGTAAAATCATACAGATGGTATCAAACCGTTCACTTTTAACCACTAAAGTTCAATCAATTGAACTGGAGACGGCATTTAATTAGGTTAAAAATATCACGGGTTTAATGAGATAAATTCGGTCTTCATTCATCAGTATCATTCCTGGAGCACAAGTAAATACATTCCAGTGAGGCGAATGCTGCTTTTGCTGCTGTCGTAAATATTTTGATGCGATCTGGACCCTTGACAGGAAAAATGTACTACCGCCTGGCATATCTAACTAATTTATGAGTATCTTTCTAAAGATTCATTCACTGATTGGTAGATAATTTTTCTTTTTCTTTGGGGTTTGTTTGGGTTTTTTTTTTCCCCCATAAAATTTGTAACTTCGGTGAGATTAACTGTTTAAATTCATAGTCTGTCAGTGAGAGTTACAACTGAACAACAACTGAAATTTTAAGAGACGTCCTAAAATCTAGCAAATAGGAACGAGACAGCAAAACTTTTATAATTTCTGGGTGTTCAGCACGCACATGCCTTTTGATTCCGACAGTGTTTAAACTTTTAACCCTTTGCAGAAAGGTGAAGTTTTTGCATCGACCATATATTCCCCTAGAATCGAATCTGTGACTATATGAATATCACACAAATTCGGTTCTACAGGGTATATATAGACAACGTAATAACATTCTGTTTTCATCTACAATACAGCAGGTCTTTGCAATTTTCTTAGTCCTTACTGTCTTCTGAGGAATGCAAACTATTCTGCTGGGACTCAGTTCTGAAATACGGATTTGCAGGAAGGTGGGATTTCAGAAAAGATTCACGGTTGTTATTATTGCTGCAATAGCTATACGACTCTCTACCAATTTATACCGACGAATTTCGCCTATCAACTTCTCAGAAAGACCTGCTGCTCACTTTAAATGCTCTGCCGTTTACGTCCTTGCTAAGGAAAACGGACGTTGTCGGTCAAATTGCGCTGTTTAGAATAATAATGGTAAAAATAATTTAGAAAAGAGTCTTTATCTATTTAGGCTAATACAAATCTGAAGAGATTCTCCTTAATTAGAAATGCCCCCCATCAGACAAAAAAAAAATATCGAAACAGAAGTAAAACAGCCGACAACAGAAACAGCGATTGGTGAAACAAGAGGAGATTAAAGGCTAGTTAGTTGCTCTCGAGAAGAAGACAGTTTCCAAATTTACCTTCATCCCATTATGCCGGTCTAGCTATTATCCCTGCGAGCTGCCTGCGAGCCACAGCCTCGCACCCTCCCAGGTTCTCCCCTCCGTAGCGTTTATGGTGAAGGGCAGGGCGAGAGGTCATCCGAAATCATTTACAAACATATCACAAAGTTTCATTATTTTTACTTTGTCGACAGCGGCACACAGGAGTACAAAAGTTCATGAATTGTGTCTGACCCAGCTCCTCACTGCTGTCCTGCGGTCAACCTCTTCTCCTTCCACTATTTAAAACAGGCACCATAAGGACAAATAATGGTGCGGGTGTGATACATCCAACCACTGCGGAGGGCAGATTCGGGGGTGTTGCGTTTCTCCGAGCGATGTGTACTGGTTTGTTTGCCTGCCTCCAATTCCCAGATGCCTTATCTGGGGGATGCTATTTTTAAATATCTGCCTTCTTGGCACTGCGGTGGTGTCTTCTTCACAGCAAGTGCAACTCGAAACGACTTTGAGTCCCTAATCTATTTCCGCCCTCCGCGGATTATTTAAATCTACATCCAACTATTTTAAGCGGTTCTCCCCGATTTACCCTTCTTTCTCTGGGGGGGGGGGGGATCCCCCCCCCCCCCCCCCCCCCCCCCCCCCCCCCGCGGGTTTTATTAACCACCCGGCTGAGCTGGCAGGGTAACACACCCACAAACACACACACACACACACCCTCAAACAGAGCTCGCGTTTGGGGCATCCCCCCGGAGCGGAGAAGCCCGCCGAAGGCTGCCCGCGGAGAAGCAATGAGGCTGGGGAAGCAGCAGCTCCCCACTCTGCTTAATACTACACATTTTCATATTTGTTAGACGCTGTGACCTGCGTTTCACCTTATTGCACGACTTGCTCAGACAGGTCAAAGTCAAAGAGTTATTGATGAACAAAGGCGTTATATATTCACCTCCTGTTCAACTGCCCATACAAAATGCTTTTGATCTATCAGGCTTTTTGTATTCTGTTTCATAATCAGTATGCTAAATGTACGTTTGCAGAAAACAAGTAAACTATACATTTAGGGCCGACCCTGGAATAAAATGCCAAGGGCATCTACATAGCACATGTCTAAGCTACGGCGGGAAGGAAAGTTACCTATGGAACACAATTAAAACTGCAACGCTGGAGGTGATTCTTTAGTTGGTATTCAAAAGGCTTGAAAACCAATATCGCAGCATAAGGTTAAAAGACGAGAAGACTGGCACGAGCGGTGAAAGAGATTATTTATCAGGAAGCAGGGAGAAACGCAAACAAACACAGCTTGGCTCCTGTCCATGCTCCTGGTCAGAGCGGGGCTGGCAGAAACAGGGAGGGCAATGTATATCTAATGAATCTCCAATATCACAGTCTTTCTTTTCCTCTTTGACAGACAAGTCAGTCTCAGTCTGAAACATCAGGACTAATACATTTATCTCCTTACTGCGGCCAGAAAGGTTCAACAACATTTCAGGACACACACTGAAGTCCCCTCAGCGCGACTCATGCGGAACCATCGGGAATGAGGAAACCCCTACAGTAAAGGGTTGCCTTCCTAAGCTCATATACCCATTTCTGCCCATGCCTTCGGGACATCTAAATTCACGTTTGAATATCTCTTGCCTGGAGACACCTAGGAGCAGAGGACCGTTGTTACTGCCCTGCACGACCCTGCTGCAACGTGGGCTGGGCCGGCTGACCTGCGCTTGCAGCCTCCAGAACTCGCAGCCTCCTTCCCCCCTTCACCAGGCTGTGCCAAACGAGGTTAACACTAGACAACAGGCAGAACTCTGCTCTGAATCCCGTCTGGAGGAAAGAGGAGGAGTAGCCAAGGTTGTGAGGCGGTGGGACACAGTGTGACCCGCCCGGGCTCTGCTCAGGGAGGCGCTCTGCAGTCCTGCCGGGCTAAAACGGGAAGGCTGCTAATGGCTTCAGAGTACCTAAAAGCGGGAGGGCACCTGTATAGCCCCATAATAAACCCCCAGGAGGCTGCACCTCTGTTTGCAACGCTAGCCAAGATTATGACATGGTACAACAAACCGACTCCACGAGATACATCAGTTTTAATTCTTCCAGTCTGAAGGGAAGAAACAGGGTTTTCAAGCATTGCAAACTCTACAAGAAATAAGAGGTTACTTACCGTGGATGTTCTTCCATGCTTCCGAACCTGTTGCAACAAAAACGTTTGTTACTGTTGTATTCTGCATACGGGTGATATTTCTGGAGAACAGTTACAGGACAGCGTTTGATAGATGAAGGCAGAGAGGAGCTGGTGGTAAATCCTGCAACCAGCGGAGTGGTGGGGTGGAAGCCCCTTCTGAATGAGGACCACGTTGCATTCAGGCAGGGCTTTTTTTTTTTTTTTTTGAACACATGCTTTCCCTGTGCTTGGGGTGTGATCTTTCACTTTTAATATTCATAGTCTAGATTTTATACTGGATAATTTCTAAAGGGTTGAAAAGTCAGACCACCCTCTTTCACTGATGGAAAAAAAAAGAATAACAAAGGCCTTTTTTTGCTGTTGTTGTTCTATGGCAATCCAGTCACTTACAAATTAAGTATTTAGATCACCTTTGCTGAACCATCACCCATAAAATGTTGCAATATGCCATGAAGCATCGTTTCCATGCGAAGTACAGAAAGAACTAAAATTTTATAAGAATAAATCTTGATTACTCTAGGATAGGTCCCCTTTAAGATCATCTAATTACCCTAACAGCAACCACGAGACATGTGTCTTTGTTTGCATTACAGAAGTATAGATTTGACTTGAACTTTCCTTCAAATCTTCTAATAAATACATACAAAGATCACATTAAGGAAAACAAAGCCATGTGCTCAGTCTAACTCTTGTGAAATGCATCATATATTTTAGAGTAAAATACTAACATCGGGGATTTTTTTCAGAAAGCGATTTCATCCCTTCTATTGCCTTCCTACGATATCTTCGAGAATTATTGTATTGCACACAGCATAGCTGTCTTGTACCAATAGTTCACTAGATAGAGCTTCCCGAGACTGTTTTTGGTAAGAAAAAAAAAAAAAAAAAAAATAATTTTTT
>JANVCC010000022.1:18815713-18831339 GCA_025345505.1 Todiramphus chloris collaris
CTCCTCCAGGCTCTGCCCTATCCACCTGTACTCTACCTGCCCATTCTTCCCAGCAAAGCTCCACATTGCCGGGCGGAGCAGCACTGGTACCCCATTCCCATGGAGTTTCCAGGGGCACAAAGAGAGCCCGGACGCGGCGGCGGCAGCGGGGAGGCCGGTAGCGGACTTACTGCGTGCTCCCCCCGCGGCCGGGGGGACCCGGGTGCAGAGGTGCCTGCACGGCCGCATTCCTGCAGACGGTTCCCTGCTAACACTTTCCCGATTACTGCTTCCAGGAACGAAAGCATCTGCACTTGTATGCTCTTAAACTAATTTATGGTGGGAATTATATTTTGGCTTGTCAACTCTCAAGCCATAAAACAAAGTTTATTGGAATCACGTGCTTCTAAATAGCCACTCAGGACCTATCTCTGCGGAACCATAAATAACCTTCAGCTTTAAACTTTTATTCGCTAAATAAAGGTTCGCTGAATCTGTCCTGTAAAACGAGACTGGGTCAGAGTACCGGGGATGGGCGGAAGGTCAGCTCCGCGGCATGATGCCGGCCTTTTAGAGGAGAGTGTTGCAGAGAAAGCTGCTAAGAGAGTAGTTAGCGCTCCCAAATCGCTCTCGAGAAGAGAGACGGGTGCATTTTGCCGTGGGTATCCTTTCAAATCTTTCTTTTCAACTCTTAGGGGGCAGGGAAGCCCATCGTCAGGAAAAAAAAAAAAAAAAAGACAACACCGGGACTGTGGGAAGAGGGAGGTCATTCCCTCCTTTGCCAATATGTCTATGGCACTTTGGTCAGGTGCCCCGGGAAAGTGGTTTTGACTCGCTCATCTCCTGAGAGGTTACCCAGATGAGCTGTGCCAAGGCTGCGGGCTCGCCAGACACTCGACAGACCTTTGTAAGAGACCAAACTGCTGTTTGTGAGGGCACCGGGCTTTGGAAAGGGAGAAAGTGTGAAGCCTGCCACAATGTGATCTTTGAGGACTGAAAGTTTAAGGAGGGTTATAAAACAATAAAATAGCCCTGGTGTGAAGGGAGCAGGGTGTGAGTTAGCAAATGAGAATTTCAAGGAGCCCGAGCACAGGAAGTCAAATGTCCCTGGCAGTCACACAGCATAAAGGAACCCGGGCATCAGCTCCCAATCTATCATGACTAAAATGAGAAGTCGAAGAGGCCAGCAACTCCTAGTGCCTTCAAGGAGGGGCTTGTGCCTTCTCCAGAGGGCGGGGAGCCGCGTCAGCCCCGTCAGAAACCAGTCATTGCTTCGGCCCGCGGGTGCGGATGCACCTCCGCGTAGGGGCTCAGCTCTGAAAGGGCTCCTTGCTGAACGGTGCATGTCTAACGCCAGAGTTACGTCCCACCTGGCCTGCTCTTGCTTGGCCATTTCCTAATGAATTTGGCTATACAAGTTTGAAGTTGCCTAGACCGGGCATCTTAGCTCCCGACGTACTTTTTTAGGTTCACGGTTGAACAATTTGGTTTTTTTTCCAGAGAGCAAAAAGCGTTTTGATCACCTCTTCTGCTCCTTTCCGATGCAGTTTTATTTTGCATTCCGCTATTTTCCTTGGCCTGTGTCAATGCTTTAGTCATCTGGCATCATCACCCTCACGCTTTATTAATGGCCTAAGCTGGGGAAAGGCTTTCTCTCTGTGCCGTCCCCTGCCCAGGACAGCTGGCAGGGGCAATGCGTAAGGTGACATTTCAGCAAATTTATCGGGCAGCCCATGCACCCCCGGGAGAGGCGTGTGCTGCCCTGTGTGGGGCTGACTCGTGGGTTGCCTTCAGCTGAAGCATGACGCGTGTTCCCAGCCCCGGCTAGGCAGGCAGAAGAGCTCCACGGGGCTGTAACCCGCACCCTGCTCAGGCACCTGGGCCTGGGCACGGCAGGTGCTCGACAAGGCTCTGTGGCAGCCTCCAGCCTCCTCCCCAAAGGCCCCGTCCTCGCTAGCCTCCGGGACAACGGCTTCAGCAGCCGGCAGCTGCGAGAAGCCAGGGTGCCGATCCCCTGTGAAGATGGGAGAAAAAGCTACGGATCGCGACGTGAACAGGAAAGGGTGCAACGGGAAAGTGCAACAAAATGTGGGGAAAACAGTCCGGGACGACAGCTGCAGAGCCATGTTGCAGAGCCAAACACGTTTGCCCCGTGCCTGGCAGCGGGTGCTGGGTACGGCAGAGGCCCGGCCTCAGATGGGCTCGAGCCCTCGCGCCGGCACGGGGCGCGTCACGTCCCTCCCCGCCTGTCTGCCATCGCTCCGGCTCTCTTGGCCCACTTCGCGGGCAGGAAAAGCCCGCGTTTTGGAGACAGCGTACTGCTCGGCGGGCGCGGGAGGAGGGGAGCCGTGGTGAGGCAGGTGGCGCGGCAGCTGCGAAGGCGGCCGGCCGAAGTATCAGCCCCTAGCAAACATGGCAAACGTCCGGGAGGCTGGGGCTGTGAAAGGTGAGGCTGTGGGACAGTGAGAAGCTGATGAGTGAGATACAATTCGCTGTGATCGAGGGGCAAGATTCTGCAACTGACTAATTCCAGCGCTGAGAGGTTGAAGAAGGAATTGGAAGGTTTTCACATTTCCTATTCTAAAATGCAGATGTGAAAGTTGTCTTTGAAGCTCTGGCCAGTTCATTCTCTAGGCTTTTATGCGAGTTCTCATATTCTGGGCTGACGATCTGGAAATGGGTAAGATGTGGGATGAAATAACCCAGTAATAAGTGGTTTCCCTCTCGTAATTGTTGCGATAAAAGGGTTGGTGAAATTGAATCCCGTGTGTAAACCATTGTCGCTCTCGATTCTACCTGACAGACACGAAGACCAGCATCCTACCCCGAGGACCACACCACTACAAAATGACAGGCTCGATCTCCGACTTTGAAGACCTACCGAGCTCCTTGATAGCGTTCAACACATTAGCCCTCTCTGCTTTTATCATAACCACGACCTTTCAGCAGTCACCTCACCATCCATGCCCTTGCTGAGCAGGATGTGGGCATGCCAAGGCCCCTGCCCGCAGCACCCCGGGCCCGCAGGCAGATCCGGCGGCAGCTGAGACGCGGAGAGGGCAGGGCGGCGGCGAGCCGCACCTCGACATCAAACGGGGGCAGTGGCGGCATCCCAGGTCCGCGGGGGAAGAAGGAGAGGAGCACGGGGTAGGGAGAGGAGGCCGGGGGCCGTGGGAGCGTCTATCTGGAGCAGGCACGACTCGGGGGACCAGGGGCCGCCAGGGTCATGTCCGGGCACGGCTGGAGAAGATGAAGCCTGGAGGCGACAGGTGAGGCGGAGACGGGGAGATCCGCCGAGTCCTGGCTTGCAGGAAGGTTGTGCGGGGGTCGGGGGTTCTGCCTGGGGGAAGGGAGCCGCCGGGGAGGTGGGTGCGGGCAGCCACTGTGCTCAGGCACCCACATCAAAGGCGCAGGGAAGGAAGCGGTGGCTGCCCGACATCAAAGGGCGGGCCGGTGACCGAGAGGGCGGCGGAGCACTTGAGGTGAACCCCGCCGGCACAGTAGGGAAGGCAGGGAGAGCGGAGGGTCGCACCCAGTAGCGCGCAAGGCCCCGCGGACGCGGGGCAGGCGCGAGGCGGCAGCGCTGAAGACAGTGGGACAACTGGGGCCCAGCTGGGGAGGGTTCCGAGGACGTCTGAGAAAGGTGGTGGAGCTCCACCTGTGCTCCCCGCTAGCCGGTGGGTCTCTGCTGTGGTCAGGAGGGAGGCCGAGTCCGTGGCCCGGGACTGCAGGCCCCTCGCCCAGACGGGAAAGCAGCCAGGCTTGTCCTACAGCGCCTTCTCCTGGAAGAGGCCATGGAGACAAAATGGCTGGTGCGACGACCAGGGCATGCCGCGCCCCCGGCGGCCGCTCCGCTCCGTTTCGTGCCCCGACCCGGCCCCGGCGGCCCCGAGGGCAAGAGCTGCGGACAGGTGACCTGGCCCGGGCCGTCGGGGCAGGCGCCCACCAGCGGGCAGAGGTGGCGGAGTCGGGCCTAAATGGCGGGGAGGGGTACTGGGATGTCTCCCGTGAACCCTGTTCACTCGTGGGGTCCAGCTCGGGTCGCCCCCGGCGTGGGGCGCTGGGTGGGCGATGCGGGCCACCTCCCCCCCCTCTCACCGCCCCCTCCCCCGCGGGTGGTGAGAGGGGAGTGCTGGGTTTGGGCAGAGCCTGCTGCCGCTGAATGCACTTTTATTGCACTTCTAGTCTCTGGCAAAGACCCTTCCTCTGCGCCCTGCCCGGCCCCCACGACCTGGTGCAATGTTTATTGTGCCTCATCTTTTCCTTTCGCTTCCTGTTTTTTTCCTCTCCCGCTCCAGCAGCATTGAGTGCCGCACTGCAGTAGAGCCGTAAATACCTTTAACAGCTGCCTGCCAACCGAGGGGTGAAATACTGTCTTTGTTCGGACTTTTTTCTGCCCGAAGCGCTCATAAAACCCCGCGTGAGAATTATATTTGTTTGGGAAAAGAGAAACATTATTGGGAAATAAACGAATAGGGGCTTTTGCAGTTTTTAAGAGCGTAAAACCAATGAGTATTCCTTTGCTCAGTCTTGTTGGGTTTCCCGGGTCCGCAGTCCACACCGCCTCCCCTTCTTGCGCCAAACCCCTGTCAAACTCGGGGAGCAGAGGATGCACGTCTCCTCCAAGCAACTTGAAGCAGTTAAGCGGGAGCCCAACCTGGCTTACCAAATGGCAGCCGGAGCCATCGATACCTGGGCACTGCCCGGGAGCGCAGGCTGCCGTTTCCTCCTGGTTGTTTTGTGGTGTTGTTCTTTTACTGCTCGTGCGTCAGTAAAGTGTGGGCTAGAGAGCGGCTGTTTCCTTACAACATAAAAATGAGATGAGTCATAAATTCTGTCCAACACGTCGGGCTACGAAGCAGGTGTGAGAAATGTGGATCAGAATTCTTTGTTCCAAAAATTACAGTACACCAACACATCTATACTCTGACAGGCGCCCACGTTATATAGGTGTGTAAACATATATAAAAATACAGTCCTCATATATGCCATATATATATACACAAACATACAGAGTTTGTTATAAATACTCACAAGTATATAGGGAATACATATACCTACGTGTGCTTCAATGTTAATGAAATAAATGCAAGAGAAAGACGGGGCGGGGGGGGGGGGGACACGGAAGAAAAAGGGGGAAAATAAATAAAACAAGCAAAAAAAAAAAAGAAAGAAAAAAAAAGGCAAGCAAGGAAGGAAGTCGTTTAAAAGGGAAAAAAAAAAAAAACAAAAAAAAACGACGAACTCGCACATAAACCAGTGGGATCAGAAATGCATATGTGTATCCGTATGTGTCAGCATGTGGACCCGCGGACGCACACACGCACGTTAGAATTCGTTAGAACATCCTGGTTTTGTTTTCTTCTTTCCCCTCAGGCTACAAATAATTTCAAAACAGCTCAAAGGACGAGATTTTTTGAAGTTTTTGGCGAGATTTATAACCAAGCAGCTATAATTACTGTGTCACCTAGGAGGCATTCTGAGAGTGAAACCTAACGCAACACATACTTTCCAAGTTACTCTCGCAGACTGTTGCTATGTTGAAAACGATTCCTCCCAAATAATCCCAAAGTCCTTCAGCAGCGCAGGGCAGTCGGCTAGTGCAAAGAGCCAAAGTATGCGGGAAAGTCAACCTATCGCTTACTGTAGTGGGGCTCGGGTTTAGCAGGCTGGGAAATTGATCGGGGTTGGATTAAAGAAGAATTTCTTCTGCGGCTTCAAAATACGTACCTGGGACACGACCCACACCTTTCCACCCTCACTAAGTATGGTTTGATCAGGCATTTTGCTTTATCGTTAAATAAGTGTCTGCTTTTGAGGTAAATGGCCAATTGGTAAGTTCCTGCAGTGCAGTGGCACGGTACATTTCCACCAGTAACAAACGAAGGAAACACTAAATACCAGGCAGCGGATTTTCTACTGTGCATTAGCATTTTGAAAATGAAGAGGGAGTGTGCAAAATATATATATAACTTCAAAATAATATAGTTCAAGAGAATATATGTTTTACCCAGAGAAGTAGAGGTGTAGATATGTATATGTACGTATATAGGAAATGCGGATATGGATATATCCACATACATAGGTAACGCAGATAAAGTTTGTGTGACTGTTCTGTCTCCTCTACATATTTAAAAATAAATCTGGCTTTGTTTGTGGTTTGTGGTGGTCTTTTTTCCAAGAAGTCGTCCCCGGTTTAACCCCCAATGAGTCCCACGTGGGGGAATAGCCGTGCTGCAGGGTGGGCTCCCGGCCGTGGCTCCGCGCAGCCCGCCCCCACGCTGCCCGGCTGCCAAGCCCGTCTCGGCTGCCTCCCGCCGGGCCGATCGGAGCCGCAGCCCTGCCTCACGCACGGTACGGAGCGAGAAGGATGTGCTCAACCGTTCCGGCGGGAGCTCCCGGGACTGGCCTTGGGCACAGCCTCCGGACCGACCGGCTAGGCAGGGCCGTCCCGCGCTCTCCGCCCCCGCGGGAGCACTGACCACGATTCTCCTGCGAAAACACCTGTTAAGCTTTAAAATTACGCGACCGCCCTTCCGCTACGGGGAAAACAAACCAGAGCATCACCACATCGCACTTCGGACAACCAGGGGGAAAAGTACCCCCAAAAAAAGGCCTTTTATCGGAAGAAACCCGGCAGCAGCAGAGGCGCTGCCTGCGCGCACTCCGCCCCAGCCTTCCGCCCCTTGGCGCGAAGAGTCGTGTATCTCCACGCCACCGCAGCACCTTTTCCGCGCCAGACTGCGCAACTCCGCATGCACCCTGCGGCATGCCCGCAACTATTATTAGAGATAGTAACACCTATACTTAAACCAACAATAACAGTAATAGTAGCAATAATAATAATAGCAATAGTAACAACAAGAACAAGCTGCTGCGAGGGACAGGTGACCAAGCGGGGCAGGAGGACAGGGGAGCCGGCGCCGTGCCGCGGTGCGGGACGGTGCGCGGGCGCGGAGTACCGGCGGCCAGCCAGAGAGGAGCCAAGTGCTTACCGGTTCGCGTCACTGCCCGCCTGCTGAGGAGCCCGGGAGGGTCGCTGTAATCCATTTTGCACCCGTGTAGCAATCCGTGTGCCGGAGGAGATAGCGGCAGCGGCCACGACAAGCGGCGGGAGAGGAGCGAGGGGCGGGAGGCGGTGCGGCGGCAGGCGCGGGGTTCCTCGCATCCCCCCGCAGACGCGGGAGAGGAGGCGGCGCAGGGCCGGGGAAGTGTTAGCGCGGCGGCAGCAGAACCGGCCGCTGGTTTCGGGGCGCGGGTCACAAACATGAGGGTGACTGCCATACACCTCAGCCTAGACAAAGGTTAGAAAAAGAGGGGCTGAGGCTCTCTGAAGGCAGAATGCAGGGGGAAATTCGCCAGGGAAATCAGGAAAAGGCCATGAAAGCTCTCCCTGCCTGCACATGACCAGCCGCAGCCAATGACGAGCCCAAATAGGTCATAAAAAGGTCTATTACCAAGTTGTAAATTTTCTTCAAACAAAAAGGAATTTACTGCAATTCCTTGCGGATTTTGCACATACTGCTTCCCAGCGCCATGTTTCTTTCGCCTGCGCGCTGCGCTTTTACTGAGTCCTCGGTCCCGCCTGCCCGCGGCCTGCGCGCCCCGGGCGCCGTGGCGGGGCCCACGGGCACGGCCGGAGCGCAGGGATTCTGCGCGAGGAGCGGAGAGAGGGGCGAGCCCCGAGCAGCGTCCGCGGAACCGCACAAAGAGGGAACCGCGCTGTTCCGATGGGTCCGTGTCTTCCCCCAACGAAAGAGGGCTTTATTCGCATCCCTCCCCGCCCCCCCCACCCCCCCCGGCTCCCGCTCCGCCGAGGCCCTAAAAGAAGCCACATTTTCTGTAGCGCCCACTACTGAAGCCGAAGCCATCGCCGATCTAAAAATAGTTTGAGCCACTTCCCCACCCCGAAGTGTGCGGTTTCCACAGGTTGCACCAGGCTCTGCCATCGCACCCAGGCAGCCCGCAGCCTCCCTGCAGGGAATGCTTCCACCCCTGGTAAAAAAATTCCCGGGACGCTCGGACACGGGGCGTAAACAGGGAAAATACGATTCTCAGAAATTACTCGAAAAGACTAAAACCGGCCCCGCGTCTACGGGGAATGATCGTATCGGAGACGGAATACTGTGGGTATTTCTCGTTCAATTTTTGTTCCAGGGAATAGCCAGAGCCCTTCATCAGTGGCCGCCGTATCTGCCTCGAAAATAGAGCTAACAAAAAAACCCACTCGCTCCTAAACATGTAGGATGTTTTTAACACGCTGATTCAGGCAGTTGCACACCCGTGAATGTCACACCCGTGCAGCGTGTCCCTCGGCCGAGGCATCAGCATATTTCACGGCTGTTCTGTAGTACCCACGGCCGCGCAGACCTGCTCGACGTGGGAACGGAGAAATTCCGCGCAAACCAAGGGCTCGGTATATCCGCACTGCGACCGTCGCAGGCTACCTCTCACAACCGTTGCTGCTGCGACCTGCGTAGCTACGGCTTTTCCCTGACAAAATACCGCTGCCTGCTCCGGAGCTCGATGACTCCGTTTTTACCGTGGGCTTTTACTGACCGCCCGGGCCTCGCTTTTCTTTTTCTTAGCAAGACTGCAAGTACAAACGAGGGAGAGATTCAGCTGCCAAGTTACGGGGTTAAATACCTTAACTACCGCAATTTTTACTGTTTTTTACTTTTTTTTTTTTTTAACTAATAAATAAGACAGGGACTACCTCAGTTACCACTAGGCCTTCGCAAATGATGTGCGCACAAGGAAGTCGTTTTTTGCCTGCGTGGCTGCGATCCCAGTCGGCCCAGGGAGCACGACGCTAACGGAAACTTCTTCAAGAACACTTTCAATTTGTTTTCTCTTTGTCTGAAAATTAAAAACAACTACGGCAGCAGCTCTTTCCCTATCAAATATTAGCCTATTTCGGACGCAAAGGTCTCCGCTATGCGTTTTCCCGTGCAGGCAGTCAGGGTCTGCCGCAGGCGGCACCAGCACTGCTTTCCCCGCAGCAGGGCCCGCCGGGACCCCGCTGCGCCCAGCCTCGGCTGCAAGCGCAACAGAGGAAAGAGGTTTTTCCCCTGCGCGGATACCCGACACGCCGGTGCCACTGGCAACGGGAATCATTTTGTAAAGCGAGGGGGTTTTACGCGTTAGACGACTGGGTTTCCTTAAACGCCCTGCCGCCAGCCCCACATCCTTCCTGGACACGAGGGGTACCGGTGTATTTATGCAAATCCATGCGGCAAAATGTTTACTTCACCGCTTTGCTGCAGTTTCCCCTCCTTTACAACCTTCAACCAAATAGGCGATTAAAATAAACCGAGAACAATAGCTCCTCTTGCTTGTGCCTCCCTCTGGAGCTGGCGCTTTGCAGGAGTGGAAGCATGCCGGGCTCGGTGGCGGAGAGGGGGGAAGAGGAAGGGAAACAAAATGAACCAAAGCTGCCCTACAAATCCCAATCCCTGGGCCGGCGGTTCCCACCGTGCAGGGTCCGTTCCCTGGAGCAGAGTTGTGGATTCGGGAGAAGGGCCCCAGGACCGGGCGGGCACGGCAGCGGCCGTCGGCCGGCACCTCCCCAGGCCCCTGGATGTGAGTTTCCGAGCGGGGCCACGTCTCGGTCCCTGCTCCGTTGGGAGCACACTCATTTCTTGGGCAGATAAGACAAATTTGTCGTGTTTGTCGCGGACTGCAGCGTCTCTGCGGTTCCCTTCTCGGAATCATCACTCTCGGGGGTATGGGGCAGTGGGGGAAAATTTACGCAGAAATCTTGATAGGCATTTATACCTCAGCCCTTTGCCTGCTCTTTGCTGTCCTCTGAGATACTGAGCTCTGCGGGACTACATCGTGAAGCGGGAAAAGGGGGAGAGAGGAGAGAGGGGGAGTGAAATTAAACAATTTCATTGATCAGAGTGGGCTTCTTTCCCGTGACTACAGCGAACCGTGCGGCAGGGTCTGCCCGCGCCAGGCTGCGGCCTCCGCTGCGAAATCTACCCAAGCCATGCCATATTTAAGGGGGAAAAAAGCCACTTTTGCCGTTTTACGCGCGATTTGGAACCACAGACCATTTCAACTCCCGGGATAGCCCCCCGCAAGGCCACAAAAGCTTTGCATTTCTCCGTTTGACCGACATTTGTGGGGGAGGCTAGAACAGGTTTGGCCGCGGTATGCGTGGCGGGGCTGCAAGCCCCGCACTGTCAGGAGCAGCCCTCGGGGCCGGCGGAGGGGGGGGCTCGTCCCGTCCTGCCCTCCCTTTCCCCCGCGCCCGGCTGGCAGCGTATGGGTCAGTGGCATAAAGGGCCGTGTTTGACGGCCCCTCTATCCCGCAGCCCAGGGAAGGGCACAGGAAAAGGTCAAGGCAGAGCCCAGGAGCACACGTGGAGGAGGCTGCTAGGGACAGGCCGCAGCGTGGGCTCAGCTCGCAGGTGGGGCCGCAGACTCGTTGGCCGCTGCTTCGATCTCATCCTCGCAGAACCCGTGATTGAGGGCTCTGGCAGGTTGCGCAGGTGACAGGGAGAGAAAATCGTATTTTGAATCCCATGTGCCGTTCCCAAACCCCATAGAAACGCTGGGCATCGGAGGAAGGACGGGGGAGAGGCCGAGTGCAGAGTTAGTCCAGACGCAGAAAGGCTTTGATGGCTACTGGAGGAGTGGACAACAAAAAAGGATTTCAGGGAGATGATGCATTTTATATTCGAATAAATTTGGTTTATTTTAATCAAATATCAATATCAGCAGGTTAAATATATTTCCAAGATCTTTTCTTCAAATTTATTAAATTTATTTAATTTACTCAGCATAAGATAAAAACAAGAATTAAAATAGTACAAGTGCACTTGTCTTGATTAATAAAGCATTGTTAAATGTCTTGCTTATTGGTATGTACTATTAGGAAGTTTATGTCGTTTCCCGCAATCACCGTCTTTTAAGATTGGAAAAAAAAATTATATATATATATATATATATATCTCGTTACAAATGTATAGCTACATTCTCTGTATGAAATTTGAAAAAGAAGTAGATGAACTGATAAAATTTAGGGATTGTTCCGGATACAGTTAAAACCAAAACAAAACACAAACAACTGAAGTACTCGAAGCAGAGAAATGTCAAGCAGGGGGACACGGAGTCACTTGTCCCACGGCAGGACTACGTACAAGGGGAGCCGGGCCGTGATATGGGGCTTTGGAGTTGGTTATTTTTGATAGCTATTCAAAAAAGCCTTTTTAGGGTAAAATTTAATTCGTCTGGCCTTCAGCTCTGTCTTCTTCCAGATCATGTGCTTCCTTTTTGGCCTCCCCTTCCTTTCCCTCCTGTCTGGAAGCGGGGAATTTGTCCTTGTTGTTCTCTTTTTTCCACTTCATCCTCCTATTCTGGAACCATATCTTTACCTGCCTCTCGGTGAGTCCTAGTGCGTGGGACACCTCGATCCTCCTCTTCCTGGTCAGATAGGGGTTAAAAAGGAACTCCTTTTCCAGCTCTAGAGTCTGGAATCGGCTGTATGTTTGTCTTCCTCTCCTCCTACCCGGCGCTGCTGTTTAAAACAAAAACACAGTGGTTTGGAGGTTGATCTGGTCGTTCGAAACAATGCGCAGTCAGGGAGCGAGGGCTCGGGTCCCTCTGGAAATCCCTTGAGAGAAGCCCCACAGAAACAGAACGAGAGAAAACAGACGGCACGGAGGAGTGTAGAGCTTTACACATGAACTCAGGAAAAAATAGATATTGCAGATGCATGAACCGCCTCAGTTCTCCTGTATCGGGGTTTACAGGGTCGATTTATTGTCTGGCAACCGGCACCCCCCGGTCCTCCACCCTTCCCCATCAAGCAGCGGCGGCGGGAGCCGGGCGAGCGAGTCAGCTGCGCCTCTGTGTCCCAGACGCAACTTTAAGGCTACTCTTAGGGTGGCAGCCGCCTTCTGCAGAGGTTTCTCTTCGCTTATTGTATCGCTTTATTATCGCAAGCCACCGCGGTGATAGAAATCGCGGGGAGGGAGGCAGGGAAAGAAGGAGGCAGAGGCAGGGAGGCAGAGGCAGCAGGAGAGAAGCGGGGGGAAGAAAAAGAAAGTTTCAAAAGACGTGAGATGGAAGCAAATTTTTGACTGCGTCCAACCTTGTGGTCTCATCCAGGGAAACATTTGAGCAGGAGACGAGCTCTGATTTAAGTGGTCTGGTTCCTCGCCAATATTAGCACTGGACGATTTACAGTCAGGATATTGTACCAGCTCGGCCTCTTGCTGTGTCGTAAAAATCTGCTGTCTCTGTAAGTTATCGTATCCGTAAAATTTAGCGGGCTCCCCGTGACAGGTAACCCCGCTGCAGGGGGCAGGAGGCGGAGGCGCGGCGGGGGGAGGAGGAGGCGGCTGGTAGGCGGCCGTGGGGCTCCCCCCGGCCGGGTGGTAAAAGTCCGCGGCCGCGCCGCCGCCGCCCCCCGCCCCGCCGGGCGCGGGGTGCTGGAAGCTGGCGGCGGCCGCGCCGTTCCCGTAGAGCAGGGCGGCGGCAGCGGCAGCTGCGGCGGCGTGGCGGCCGCTCACCTCGGGCGCGAAGTGACAGTCGTAGTACGGGGGATTGATGAGCTCCCCCGCCGCCGCCGCCGCTGCCGCCGCCGCCGCCGCCGCCTTGTACTTGGAGTACAGCGGGTTGACAAAGTAGGAGCTCATCGGAGAGGGGGCAGCGGAGGGCGGGGGCGCGGGCGCGGGCACGGGGCTTTGCTCCCGCCGCCGTCGCCGCCGGTGCCTCTACGCCGTGCTCATGTCGCCGTCGCCGCCGCTCTCCCGTGCGCTCCCCACTCCTGCTCTCCGTGTATGTGGTGACCAGGACTGGAATATAATCGCTCCCAAAATGACCTGCCTCACTGCTTTTACTATTTCCTATTAGGCACACAGCAGCCCGCGCGCACACACACACACACACACACACACGCTCAGGGGGGACTTTTGGCTTCAGCTTACATGTGCCGCTCCTCAGGCAAGAAAAAAACCCGGCCCAGCCCTACCCAGATCCACCCCAGCCGCGGCGCCCCCGCTCCCCCCGCCGGTGCGCGCTCGCCAGGAGTCGCCGAACTCCCGTCGCTCAGAAGCGAGGCGGCCGCGCAGATCCCGCGCGATAACCGCGGGCGCGCTGCCCAGGCGTCGCTGCACGACCCGCCAAGGCCGCGCTGCGGGGACCCAGGGCCGCGGCTAAGCACAGAGACGCGGCCTGCACTGCTGTCTGGGAACGGCAGAGATCCGACGGGGAATCTGATGCCCTACGCAGGGAGCTGGGGGTGTTGTCGAGGACAGCTGGGGAGGTCCGAAGGGCGCGGGCGGACAGGCCCCGGTGCCATCGGACCCTCCGAGTCATTTCCTTGCAGGCAAGCAGAGCGCTGCGAAATGAGATGCACATTTACCCTTGACGCTGTGCACGCATGGCTGAGGCTCCAGGTTAATTGATACTTAATGGAAATCATGCCTATGAATATACTTTCCATCATTTCACCCTTGGTGGACGTCATTAGCTAGGCAGAGGGAGGGAGGGAGGGAAAAAAAAAAAAGAAAAACCTGTGGGTGAGCGGTTAGCACCGCTCGGGACTGCGGTCCGAAATAAGCGAGCCCTGTTCTCCGGGAGGAAGGAAGCAAGACTCTGCCCGGCAGGCTCTGCGCTGCCCTGGCTCCTCGGGCCGGCCGCCCTGGCGGGGGGGAGCGTGGCATAGCCGCCTGCGCGGGCCCTGGCTCCGAGAAGCGCCGTCTCCAATCCTCTCTTCCCTGCTTCGTCCTGCAGTGGGAGCCAGCTTTTCGGACAGATACAACCAGGAGCTCGAGTCCGCCCTATTTTGAAAAGAGGCGAAAAATGCAGGCGAAATGTAATATGGGCCCTGTCAGATCCACGTGTGACCGTCTGGTGTGAATTGAGAAAAAATACTTGCAGCTGCATAAAAGGCATCGCAGGCTCCTTCCCCATCACAACCCACTCTCTCCACCAGCACCCTCGCCTCCATGTCAATTAACCCGCTTTGTCTCAGTGACCATCCCGGCTGCCCCGCATATGAGCACTCGGACGGGCCCTGAGCCCGCAGCGACATCCCCGCCCGAATAGGGGCTCCGCGGCTCGAGACACATGCTTTTGGGAAGTCGACGGAAGGTTCGGGGACCCTTGTGCAGCCGGGGGAAGGCGGGAGGCCGCGAGAAGTCCAGGACGGGTGCACATCGCGAGGGAGCAGCAGGAAGGTCGAAGTCCAGGCCAGGCAAGAGGAGCACGACGGCAAACAAATGCCGCCTCTCCCTGCGGAAAGACAGAGTCTGCTTCCCGCATCCGCGCCGGAGCCGTCCCTCTTCATGCTCATCCCAGTCTCACGGGCCAGCACCGCCACCCGCGTGGGGCGGCAGTGTCAGCAGCTAAACCGCGATTCTCTTTGGGCGCAAGGCGCGGAGCGCTGCGCGGGGTGCTGCGCGGGGCGCGGCGGCGGCGCTAGAGTGGAGCGCGGGCGCCCTCTGGCGGCGAAGGGCTGCGGCGGCCGCCAGCACCCTCCCGCCCCGAGCTGCCCGCCGCTCCCCTGGCCCCGCCGCCGGTTCCGACAGAAACCCGAACGGCCACTGCGGCACACCGGCCGGGCTCTGCGCTCCTCTGGCGGGGCGCTCGCTGAAGAACTGTTCTTCCTTTGCGTTCGAGTTTGGGGTTGGTTGGCTTGTTTTTCTTTTTCACTCGGAGTTTACAGTGCCATTTTAATAGCACATTTCGGTGACCCTCTTTTATTTTTTTGCCAGTGCTATAATTGAGTACATACAAAGAATGCGTCTCGTTTACACATGGCAGCCAGGAAAGACGCCTGAGCTTTGAAGACGGCTGCTATCGCGTTTTCGATCATGTTTCCCCACATATTACACCATGAATTCTCCATGTGTGGTAGTTTCAGAGCTACAAGGTTTTGTCTTGAACACGTTATTTTGTTTGCCCGCGCATTTATGTATTTATGGATTGATTTATGTAAACGAAAGTAAAGATGAATCTTTGTTCACCTCCCCCCTTCATCACACATGCCTGTGAATTATTCGGTATAATGTGTGTGCGTGTGCACGCGGCAGTGCATATGTACAAGCATATATTAACACAACCAAGGGCTAGGAATTAAATTATTGTTTAATTTGACAAGAAAAGTAATTTCCATGCAAAAACTGCGTTCCAGCTTTCGAGATGTTTGTTTTTCTTTCTGCCATTTTGAAATAAATGCATACCGTATTGGAAATAGGTAAACAAAGGGATTAAGGGAAAAAAAAAATGAAAAGAAAGAAAATATACAAGGTAAAATCTGTCAATGTGCCTGAGATAAAGTATTAAAAAGAGATGGTGTGTGCTTAGTGACAATTTCTTACCAGACCCTCTGCTGAAATCAACATAACAGAGTATGTGTGTGTCAAGAATATTGTTTACGTATTGCTGGTTATAGATCACTTTCCTCCATTATTATTTTCTAAAATATGGACCCTAACACCATAGGATTCGTCACAGTAGAATATCCAATAAAATACATTTCAACAAATCAATGGACTTTGTAAAATCTCTCAGTTTCTTCACCTTCGGGTCTTTTTTGAGTCCCTTGCCGTGGCCCAACGCTGACATACTGAAATTTATAGCCCAAGATTTTAAGACCTAGTTTGTCTGCCTTTTTTTTTTTTTTTTTTTTT
>JANVCC010000022.1:18848613-18867806 GCA_025345505.1 Todiramphus chloris collaris
CCCCCCCCCCCCCCTTTTTTTTTCTTTTTTTCCTTTTTTTTTTTTTAATAATTATTATTTGATTTTTGTTTTTTAATTTCCCCACTAGAGCAAATTGTTTATAGCTCCCTCTTGTCTGACTCTCTCCGAGCCCCCGGTCTTTCTGCCTTGCTCTTCACTGACAAATAAATAGTCACTGGCGTTGAGGGTTCTGACCTTATTGGGAGCCTAACCAGTTTTTTTTTTTGAAAAGACTTTTCGTTGTTCACAGTAATTATAGCACAATCAGAAGTGATGATCTGCAGACAGCCATGTTGGCTCTGCCTCAGAGCGAGCAGGAAAGGTTACGCATACCTACAAAGGGAGAGTTAGACATCTAAACTATTATTTATTTAAAATACATTTAAAATAACCCGACTAGGCTTCCTCCCGTTATTATTTAACCGAACTGGGGTCTAGCCCAGGAAACGCTAGGTTCCTACGGAGATGGAAATCCATACAGTGCACGGAATTTATAACCTTAACTTTACTAGAAACCATTTATTCACATGAAAAAGACAGTGGCCCATGCTTTTGGATGACAATAAAAACATATATATATATTTTATATATAGCGAACGTACATTTACCATCTCTTAAATAACCGCATTCACTTAAAGGGAGGAAAGTGTTACCCTAGCTTAAAAGCAACAACAGAGCCCCCCCGAACTCAATGAATTGTAAGCAAAAACTACCAGACACACTGCAGGTCCATTGCTGGTGCTGTGGGAGAGGGGAAAAAGCACCTTTGGCGAGAAACACTTCAGAGTGAACAGTTGGATTTACCCTATTTTCCCCTTATCAGGAATCTGCTTCGCCAAGCCCCGAAATCTCCAGTGGCCATTCAGTGTGAAGAGTTGCACATGAAAATGAAACTTTGAGTTCCACAGGGTGGATGTGTCATGTAAACCAATTTACTTTTGCATTCAGATGGCAGGTCAGCGAGACCGAGATAATCTTTATTATTCTTCTTGCTTTCTTTTGTCTTGCTCTCTCCTTTTTTTTGTTTGTTTTGTTTTTTGTCTATTAAAAAAAGAAACAAAAAAAAAAAATAACCCATGTTTCCTTTATTTTTATTTCTTCTTTTTTTCTTCTTCTTCTTTCCCTTTTTTTCTTTCTTTTTTTTTTTTTTTTCTTTTTTTAAAACAAGGGATTCCCAGTGAAATATTGGAGTCGATCTCTGTTCAGTTTCTTTTCCTTCATCCTTCGATTCTGAAACCAGATTTTAACTTGCCGGTCAGTGAGGTTGAGCATTCTGGACAACTGTAGTCTTTTCTCTTTGTTTATGTACACGTTGAAGAAAAACTCCCGTTCCAGTTCTCTTATTTGATATTTGGTATAGGGACATCTCTTTTTCCTTGATCGCTGGGGAATTGCTGAAATTCAAGAGAGAGGAAACTGATTTATGTTGCTCCTACGAACATGCTTAGCTAGGACTTTGACAATATCCCATTGCCTAGAAAGCAACCCTCTAGCAGTTAAAAAATAATAATAAATAAATAAATTCCGGGAGCTTTTACTCTATGGGTGACTTAGCGAAAAAGCGAATATTGCCCAACTTCTCCTTAAAAGAGAGCACTTCGAGCAATACAGAGAGATATTTAAATGGGCTGGAAAAATTCCAAGTTTCTCAAACTCCTCTCACCCACCCACCCCCCCCCGCCCCAAACAAACGAAGATCTTAAGCCCTAAACCGAAGGCAGCTCTGAGCAGTACCTATGAAATCTGCCCGTCCCCGTCGCCCCCCCCCCCCCCCCGCCAAATCAACAATTTAATAACAATTAATATCCTCTTCCAAGAATACCTTAAGCCCACCTAAATTGGTTTCCTATCGTAAACACGCTTTACAACGGTAAAAGAAATCTTATAGGATATATAAAATCCTTTGGATGCTTATAAAATTGCACATAAAATGCGGCTTGACAAAGTGTTGGCCTTGTACTCTTGCCCCCAATTTACTACTGATACCTACCTGAACTGTTGCTCTTCTCTGCAACAGCCTCACCAGAAGGGGAATCGGTGCTGTTCGCTGGTGTCACTTTCTTCTCTTGGCTGGAAGGTGTTTTACTGCAAGTGCTGTTCTGGGCTTTCAAGTCGCCCTTGTCCGCGTCCCCCTCGCCCTCGGAGTGTTGCTGGTACGGGGGTCCAGGGGCTGTCTCGTAAAACTGGTCGAAGCCTTGCGGCAGGATGCCGTTCCTCCCCACCGAGCTGTAGAAGTTGGAGGCGGCGGGAGACGGTCCGTGGTGGCCGCAGACAGGGTCCGTTTTGAATAACATTTCCGTCCTCCTGTTCGCAGGCTGCAGAAAGTCTCTGTGCATCACCTCTTCAGCTGAGTAATAGGGAGCATAACTGCCCCTATACTGCCATTTGCTGCGCTCTAATCCGTATTCCCTGAATGCTACTTCGCGCACAGGTTGGACATGAGGTAAATTAGAAGAGTAAGGAAAAGTCATTTGACAGGACGACGATTGCGACAAAAAAGAGGGTTTCGTCGAGAAATCTGAGGGTGAGACGTAATAAGCGCACCCTGGCAGATACATATTGGATGTGCCGTGACTGCAATCGTCAAACTCAGTCATGTCTTCCTTTTTGCGATTGCAAGCAACCAGGAGGCTTCAATGCATTGAACAAGATCCATCTATTGCACAAGAGGCTTTGGACAGGATCAACTAAGAAAAAATCCCCACCGTGTGCTGACGTGCAATTCATCTTGATTGATTCTAGTGGTAATTATGTCACGTGACGCGATGTAGAAATGTCCTTATATCTATATCAGCCCCTCGGAAAGGCTCCTAAGATCTCTCCAAAGAGCCCTCCCAGCACGGAGAGACGATCGCAGCGTTTGTACAAATATTTCCGTTTTTCCCCTCATCCTTTCAGCAGGCGATGAGATACACGTAGGTGGTACGGGTGATCACCTGGGGCCGCGCCGCCCGGGCAGGCGCCTGCCCACCGCCGGAGCCCGGCGCAGAGAGAGACCCGAGGCGCGCTGCCCCTCGCCTGCATCGCTGCCTGGCCGGCCGGCCTGCGCAGGCAGCGAGGCTGTGTTCAGCAGCCCTCGGGAAGGCAGCTCCCGGAGCGCTGGGTGCGGGCTCCCAGCCGGGCACCCTCGGCTCGGGAACGTGATCGCTCCTCGTTAGAGGGAGCGATGCTGGCTGGCTGCCGCTCAAACAGATGATGAGCGGGTGAGGGTTCACTCAGGAAAGCCAAGTCCCATTCACACGCTCGAGTGCGCGAGTGGATCTGCCCTCCCGACTCCAGCAATCCACAGCTGGCATCAAAACCGGTCACGAAATTCAAAGTCTGAGTCCTTGATCACCTCATTTTCCCTCGCTTACAAGCCCAAACACTGCGCGCTTGTGTCGGGGCGCCAGAGACAAACTGAAATGAGAAAGACGCAAACAGAACATCTCTCAGTAGCCGGTTTTATGAAAGAGAGACACTTTCAGGCTCTTCTGGAAAGAAAAAAGCGCTAGGGCAGGAAGAAAAGTCCACCAAGCACCGTTTCCTCGGGAAGCAGAGCAGCACACAAAGTGACCTCTGTTCCCTTGCCTAACTCCCACCAAAATGTTCATTTTCATTGGAAGGGAAAAGCAGGGTTGGGAGCGGGCGATACGCACAACACCCGACAGCCCCGCGGCCGCCCTGCCTTCGAGGGCTCATTTTTACCAATTTTCTTTTTCTCTTTGAAATGTGATTTTACACAGACGAGCACAAACCGGGTCACAAAGGCTGAAAAGAGAAGAGAATAAATAATACGCGCCAGCAATAGTCCTATGCTCGAGCAATTCCTCATTCCAGAAACGTTTGCCAGCTCTCTATGGGAATGCCTTTTTTTTTTCCGCCACTGTACAGCATAGCCAGGGTAGCCCCGCCACATGTCGCCCTCCAAAGAAACCCGAAATCTGGGCGAGTTTTCCACGCCGAACAGGGTCGCCCTCTGCCACCTGGGCAATCTCCGGGCTCTCCGGCCGGGCGGCAGGCCCCGGATCACATACAGGCAGCCTCCAAGTGTCACATGCAGCAGAGACCCCGGCAGGTAGGGAACTGGCCCCAAAGCGCCACAGGCAAGTGGGAGCAAGGCCCGGGGTCGCCCCGGCTCTTCGAGGCGGCGGTGCCCGTGGGAGGCTCGGTCAGGAGCAGGCTGTGCTCCTCGATGCGATGGGCGCCTCCTGCGCACCCCCGGCTCTGCGCGACGGAGAGGGTCCGGGGGCGGGAGCCCCGCAGCCTGGGCTGCGCCCCGCACCCTGCCCCCCACCCCGCCGCTGCCACCGGCACGTCCCCTGCTATATCCCTCGGGCCCCCAGAGCAGGCAAGGGCTTCCCAAGGGGCTTCCACACCTCAGCCCTGCTCTCAAGATTAAACTAGTTCCTTTTTCTCATCCCTTCCTTCCTTTCTTTCCTTATTCCTTTTCTTTATACAGTATGGTATTTTTTGCCTTGGTGCGTCCCTCGCAAGCTGCCTCAAACGCCATATATTGCTCCCAGCAGATAGTCTCTCTCAAGGTATCACTAGAAATCAAGGCACAAAACCTCTATTCCTTCCCTTCATCGGTAACTTTCAAGCCGTCTCGATTCTGCTGCAACACATGAACAACCTCCTAAAAATGATGCCTGCGCAGTTAAAATGGCTCCTGTGTCACTTACCACCCTGAGCTTGCAGCAGAGCAGGGCAGGGATCGGTTACGAATGTGCCCTCAGGTTTCTGATCGCCTATCTCATCAGGGGAAATGGCTCTGGGAATCTGTGGAGCTTCATTTTCTTTACAGTTCAAACATCTAATTACACCTTAGCGAGAATCCTTCACCTTCCTTTCGATGCAGCAAGTCTAGCATCAATTAAATTTTGGCGCAGGAGTCAACCGGTTTCAACTAATTCAAGTTCAAAGACATGGCGACGATTTGTTAATACGAAAACAGCCCTTTAGGAAGCAGTCCCTTAAAAAGCGATCTAATTTGCGGAATATGAGACCAATATCGCAGCAGAGACCCCGCTGGAATAAGGCAGAGCTAGGGGTCCCCGACTGACAGAGTATTTTCACCCCGGGCTCGGTTCCCAGCCCAGCTCTGAGGATTACATATCTTCCCCCCCACCCCTCACCCCCCCCCCCCCCCCCTTTTTTTTTTTTTTTTCTTCCTTTTTCCTCACGCAGTTTGAATAACATCGAAATAAAATGTATATCATGTACACAGTCGGGCGAATACTTTACCGTTAGGCGTCTTGAAACATCTGCAACCGTTGCCTGGAATTACCAAGTATTCAGGTCCAAGTGACATTTCCAAAAGCCCTCCGTGGAAATTAAGGCGACTTGCACAACATTCGAGTTTAAAAATACGCCCGGTCCGGCTGGAGAAGATGCAGTGGTTTTGTGCCACCCAAGATAAGACACTAACTTGACCTTAACTTTGTTATGGCGCCCCTAGTATCTGGAGAACGTGAACAGACACTGTCTGGCAGCTCTCGTAAAAACCGACTGGAGAAGAGATTCTGAGTCATTTCATTTATTGCCACTACAGTTCTGCAAGAAAGCTTTTCCTCCCTGCCAAACTTTAATTATTTATGCTCTTTTAGGAAGCACAAAAGCATCCAGATCCATTCCCAATAAGCCGAGTTGCGTTTGCAGCCTTATCAAACGAGGAGAAATGGAGAATCTCCTCGGAAGGGCTTTATCACGTTTAGGCTGCGGTCGGAATGCAAAGATGTTTATGTTGGAGTAAATAAAGGGATGGATGGTTGCCTGCCTGCTGCGAGGGGACGCAGGCGTGGGCGCAGCAAGCGGGTGTCCGCTGGTCTCTCCCTCACTGCATGCACCCACAAAGCCGGGGCAGAAGATGAAATACAGCTGGGAGGACACCCGAAATAATCCAGCAGGAAGGCGTGGGGTACATCCACCTCACTCGGGTGCGTCTCCTGCACTACAACACAGCGTGCCGCACACGCGTGTGCACACATGTGCCCATGGGGCGGGCGTGGGCAGGCAGAGCCGCCCAGGCAGGGCACGCCCGTGTCTGCGGCTCTGCCACACGCGTGTGTGCCTCCCCACACGCCCGGTAGAGCTGTCGTCGCCAGCTGCCTCAGAGGAACGGCTGGAACCTGGAAAATGGGCACGCGTGAAATCATGCACCATTTTCTACCGCCTCTGTGCCTATGCACTGTATGAGCCCCCAAATATGTACATCTGTGTGTGTGCACACACGACTACATACAACGGGCGCTGCTGAAATAAGTGGGTCTATACATGTACAGACAGATACAGATACATAATGAACATATTTTCGTATCACACCGCAGTTTAGATCCTACCTCCTCTGTTTTTTCTCCTTCCGTGGGCGATTTAGACTAGAAGCTTTACAATAAGCTATCGTCGTGGATCAGACACGTTTAATAAATAATACATTGTCTTTCACATCTTTTCACCCGAGGTTCCTCTTCGGATTTCGCATCACCCATGTAATAAAGGGGATGGTTGTACTGGGGCGGGTTAGTACGGGGAAGGACGGCATAAAGGGTCCATTTCTCAGGGACTGCAGTCGGCTGAATAGTATTCCAGGAGAGAGTAAGAAAGGGGGCTTTATCTGTTTTTTGCTTTTCTCCTGGCTTGCATCATTTGGGTTGCTTCTAGTTTTTTTAATTAGGGAAATGCCACTGAATGAAGAGACTTTTATTGTCCGCAATGCGCCAGCTCCCAACACAGGGGCTGAATGCCTCGAAGATTTGGAGGGACCCAGGGGTGGTGCCTCTGTCTGCAAGTGGCTAGGTGCGCATTCCCTTTCCTCGGGGAGATCCCACCCAGCCCTGCTTTTCCACTGGCAGTCACCCCATCATGAGCGAGGTAGGTTTTTGTCCTTATTGGGCACTATGGTAAGAGAGGCCATTCGGGATGTCGATAAATGAACCTCCAAGTTAGGATGGTTTTCCTTTGCCCTTCGAAGCATCACTCGACCGTTACCTTTGGAGCTCTCTGGAAAGCTTTCGAGAAGATGGCTGTGCTTCTGCCCGCCTAGAAATCCGACATTTACCTCCAGAACCATCTGGACCACCGTGCCCTTGTAAGCAGTACTTGCAAGCAAATGAGTGGGTGTGACCAAATTTTAAATCTACTTGTTTATGAAATAATGAGTTTATTGCCTTCAGGGAGGGAGTAGTCCCGTTTAAATAGGTAGCTGCTTTGTGCCTTTCCCTGTGGTTCTTTAGCTTTGTTACATACGCCCCGAACAACCATATCTGAGCCTACTTTATATACCAGAAAATAACGCAGGCTCCGCCAATGTAATTATTGCTGTTGGGACAGGCAACTCAAGGTTTCGCGTGCGGAAACGCCTCTTCATTAGAAATAGATTTAGGTGGAAATTGCAACTTTTAAAGCGTTTTAATCCGGATTTAAAATTCTGTGAGATTTTTCTATTTTCTGAAGTGTAAGACCGAGGCAATATTTACCCTTTCCCCCGGCTCTGCAGCTTCGGCCAGCCTGACTGCTCTGGTGCTGTAGAGACTGGAGGCTCCCGTCAGAGAAAGCCTGTCAGCAAAATGAGGGGAAAATCGATTTCATTCTTGTCCTAAAACAATAATCAAGCGTCTTGGGCAACGCTCCCAAAGCCTCTGGTTGGGTTATTCTCTGAGGTTTATATCCTGGGGGGGGGGGAAGAGAGCGTTCCCCTCTTTCCCTCATAAAAACCTCTGCGGAAACGGCCATGGGGATGGTCTCAGAAAATAATAAAACCCACCAAAACCTCCGTGTTCTCCTCTCTTCTGCGCCTGGCAGCACCTCGGGGTGAGAGGGGGGCCGTGGCTCCCTCCAGCCCGGGCCCCTGCCCCGGCCCCATCCCGCTGTGGCCTCGGCACCGCCCGCTTTCCTCCGCCTGCTTGTTTGGGGCAGCGCTTGGACAAGGCCAAAGTCAGCGGCGCTGGAAGGGCAGGGCAGGGCAGGGCCGGGCCTGGCCACCTGGGGCGGCACCGGCGGCAAAGCGAGGGACACCGAGCTCGGCTCCGCGGCCCCTGTCTGCCGCGGTGGGACCCCGCACCCCTCCGGGGCCCGGTTGGCGGGGAAAGGGGATGGAGAGGCTCTTCTTCGCGAGAGGGGAGCGTCTCCTCTGTGCCCAAGGAGCAGCCCAGCTCGGGCCCCGGGGGCGGCGTCCCCCCTCGCCAGACACGCAGGGCTCTGCTCAGGCCTCTGCCGTCGGGGCGGGCAGCCGCAAGCAGAGCGGCGGGAGCTGACACCGCCGCGCAGACAGCGCGCAGGTTACGCGCGGGCCTTGCGCGAGTGTCACGTGCCTTCTCCTCCGGGTTGCGGCCGGATCTGCAGCCCCGAGTGACGGGTGGGGAAGGGAAGAAAAAAAAAGAAAGCCCCAAAAACCCAAGACTTTACTTTTTAACCATTATTCCCCATCGCTGCTCGAGCAGGTTACGCCAAACCACAAAACAGCGGCGCCGCAAACTCGCCCTGGAGTGCAGGGCAGCAGATGAAGGAAACAGACAGGACTCACGAAGCTGACGTCGCTACTAGGCGTTATTTCTTTATTTTGCTGCAAAATGGTGTTTACATACAGATAAAATAAATCGATTTTAGTTCAGCACCACTCGTTCTCCGGGGAAAGAGAGGATAAGAAGCAGAAGAAAATCTATATAAATGGAGAAAGGTAAAAAGCTGATAATACAGGCTTCCATGCTGGTCCGGCTTGTCTTCCTCATTTTGGCTAAGAACTCAGCGTTTGCCAATTTACACAGGGGTCCTACGCGTTTCGAGAACTTGATTTCAATGGTAAAAACACACACTCCCCGCGCTGCACTCGCGAATACGCTCTACTCTAGGGGTGAACACTCCGGGCACAAGTTCATGCAGGAACGGGCGGACTCTGCTCTAGTACATAGAAAGAGCCTGCTCTCGCATTACTACTCTTTTCTTTTTCATCCGCCGATTCTGAAACCAAATTTTAACTTGCTGATCGCTTAAATTCAGTCTGTTTGATAGCTCTTTCCTCTTCTGTCGGTTAATAAACTCATTGAGGAGAAACTCGTTTTCCAATTCAGCAATTTGTTGTTTTGTGTAAGGTTTCCGTTTCTTTCTTGATCTCCCCTGGGTGGGGCACCAAGGCAAACCTACAACAAACACGTCGATAATTTAGTGGACCAAGTCTGGGTATTAAAAAGAATATGCAAAAAACCCGCAAGATAACAGTGCTAAACTAGGTCGGCAAATTGGGCAAAGCACATCTGACAGTACAATTTCTATCTACCTCCGAGTCGGATTAAGCGATTATCGCTTTGAATGGTTTACAAGGGGGTTACAAAGCAATTACAGGCATCTCTTAGAAAGCAAGTATCGCTAGGTCGCCTCTAACTAAAGCGATATATTTAAGGCATACCATCCTGCACTGAAGGTCTGAGGCATGACTGGACTGCTGCGGGCTGAACTGTCAGGTTCAAGTTGACGGAATTCTTGATGTCCTCCTTTAAGATGGAAGTGCAGGAATTCACTTCAAAAAGAGCAGCCGAGCCATGCAAACTTCTCTGCAGGCTCGAGTGGTCATACTTTACAGGCTTTAAGTTGGCTGCGTGAGTAACAGTTGGGTCATTTGCAAAAGATTGCCTCTGCCTACATCTTTCCTCTTGCTTGGAGCTCGCATCGTGGGCGTAGTATTTGCTGTTGTCTTCCAGGCACTCTTTGCTGCCGTTGGAGCTGATGTTGATTGGAACGGAGCCGGGGAGGTACGGCTGCGCCGCGCCGCTGAACGCGTGGCTCTGCGGCTGGGCTGCGCACGAGCTTGAGCAAGTCCAGGGGATCGAGCTCCGGGGGTAGGAAATGGTGGGCAGAGCCGCCAATTGACTGCCATTAGCCCGCAAATTGGGAAAATAAAAGGAATCTGGAGATTGCAAATTCAAGAGAGAACCAACGTAGCCAGATCTGTAGAGACTGCGATCACACATTTCCAACAAAGGACTTCAGCTGTTCTTACAGCAGTATTTAGTTACAACAGGGAATAAGCGGAAAGCCTGAAACGATTGGACGAAACTTTGCAGACAGGTTCTTCAAAGCCGGTAATTTCAGCACCGCCTCCAGCCACCGAGCACAGAGGTCCCCCCCCCCCCCTTTTTTCCCTTTTTTTTTTTTTTTCCCCCCCCCCCTTCTTTTTTCCCCCTTTTAAAAAGTCTTATGATAGCACTTGAAATATGAAAATACCCAGCTCGCAAGGGGGAGGGGAAAACATGGTCTCCACTTCTATAAAAGTAACCGAGGTTGTCTGGCAAACTGCGGCACTAACAGAAAGATGAGACGAAAACAAACATTTACGGATTTGCCGAGGGGACAGAGCAGCCCAGGGCGCAGCCCCCGGCCCCGCGGTGCCCCCCGGCTGGCAGGACCGCCAGGGCCATCCGCCCTGAGCCGGGCAGCTGACAGGAGAATTCTATACCCTCGGTAAGAGTGTGCACTGCGGGGTGGGAATAACCTACGATGGCTCCTTCCCAATAAGGTGAAATAGATGCGGCTGTTTAGGACACAAGTATGTATTTCTGACCCTGTACAGACGAATACACCTTGTGCATGTGTGTGTGCACAGAACGAGTATTTTGTCCGGTTTATATACGCGTTTTAATTGTGAGCAACGTGATACGCATCTGCATATGCTTACAATTAAATCTTAATTGATCGGATATTACCAGGATCGTCATTCTGGTACACTAATGATTAGTATTCTCTAAGGTCCACACGTGCCCTTTTTACCCCTTTTATCCTTCATTTTCACTACGAAGCGAAGACAAGTTTTCAAACAACGCTTCTAAAACTCGGAGTTTATTTTGTCTTTAATAATAATAAAAAATATATCAGCAAATAGAGAATAACAGCAACAACATAGAATTACTTCAGTAACCCGCCGCGATTAAAAAAATAAATAAATAAACAAACAAATTAAAAAAAAAAAAAAAGGGAAGAAGAAGAAAAAGAATCGAAACACTGGAAGAAAGAAAATGTCCGGGTCAGTTCTGCAGCAGAGCTGATGTGATGTGATGTGAGTGCGGCGGTGGGCAGTGGAGAGTCAGCCTCAGCTGTGTACCCCACTTGTGTCTCCCATGTTGTGTATGAGGATTTTTTTCTCCCCTGACAAGAAACTTAACCTTTACTGTGTTACTTTGGGGAGTTATACGTATTTTTATATATTTGAGAGATCAAGTAAGAGACCAGTTATCCTGTTATCTGCTCCATTTTCCCCGTAGCACCAGATTAATTACAAATAAAATCATATGTGAGAACGTCCTCACAGAAGGTGTTCCTTCCCAAACCCTGGGTCGGGAAACAGTGTATTTCCCAGAAAGGCAAGCCCAAAGGGCATCCAACGGGACCAGCGGCTGGGAGACTTTGGGAGGAGCCCCCCTCCAGAGCCCCGCCGCGTTCTTCGGTGGTGGCGGGCACCGCTGTCCCGGACCGCTCCCGGCATCGCCACCAACAGCCCCGGGGGAGACTTCTGAGGCCCTTCTGTCACCCGGACCGGGCGTTTTTATGTTCTCGGCCGATTTTCCGAGAGAATCTTCCCTGGTCTGAGGGACACGAGCTTCAGTCAGAACCTTAATGCCCACTTTAATTATCTCGGTTAAAATCTTGAACCTAGTTAATAGGTAGGCTTAATTTTTCGTGTTATTGTCCTCTTAATCATGGTTTTAATCTTGGTTTTATTTCTACCCCGAGATCATAGACGCTGCCCCTCTTGACATGCTCCTAATCAAATTCATCTTTCTATATAATGGGAAATAGGGCTAAATTCTGCAGTAATTTCATTGCCTTGGAAGAAATCTTCAAATGCTTGCTCTCTCCTAGACCACACAGGACCACACAAGCACCGCTGTAGGATATTACTGACCACTGCCTTTAATTTTTATTGTTTGAGTTATGTCTACCAATTGAATCTCCCTCTTATTAACTTACTTGTTCTCTGCTCTTTTTCTCCTCAAGAGGATGGGTAACAGTTTATTTTCATAATCGCCTTTTACGACGATTTTTGTTTCTCAGAAGACAGAAGGAACATTTTGTGTTCAAAGAATATATTTTGCTCGCAATGAACACAAGGCATGGATGTGAGTTCCCAGTTACCGGAAAGAAAGGTGACACTTCAAACTAAGTTTTATGAGGTCAGAGAAAACAGAGCTTTCAATTAATGCTCAGCTCATCTGTAATTGCTAATTAATGCCGCGAAAAAAAAAAATATGAAAAGCAAATTCTAAAGTAGCTGGAGACACAGTTGCGGAAAGCGATGTTTATCTTTAAATCTGTAGGGAAAAGAACTGACAGAAGCATCTTTTTCTGGGACGGCTAGCCGCTGCCGCGGTGCGGAGAGCCTCGGACGGACTTGTGCTGTTTTTTCCAGCCACAGCCGGCTTCTGGTTTGTGGGGCGGTGTTTTAATGCCGCGGGTGTCCCCCCGCCTGTGTCTGTACAGGAAATGTCACCGCTGAGGAACAGAGCGACCCGGAGGGCTGCTTTCACATGCGCCTTTCTGATCTTTTTTGTTGTTGGTTTGGTTTTTTTTTTTGGTCTGTGGGTGTGTTTTGTTTGTTTGTTTGTGTTTTTTTCGTTTGATTGATTTTGTGTTTTGTTTTTTGGTGTGTGGGCTTTTTTGTTTTCTTTTGTTTTTTCTTTTTTCTTCTTCCTTTTTCTTTTTTTCCTTTTGTTTTAAATAGGCAGCTGGGTCGGCCTTAACATCAGAGCTGACCATACGCTATAATTTCACTGGCATATTATTCCAGTCTACTGATAAAGGCTGCTCTGTGCATGACCAAGTAGTCTCCCTTGCTCATTTATCACTCGGAAACGCGGCTCCTGAAGAGGCTTCTCCTGCCTATGCCGTGGGTTGTCCAGGAGATGGCAGGATTGTCTCAGACATGGCTGAAAAATCGCGTTGCTTGACAGAGGCCAAGCTCAATGGTAGCTGCCGGGCAGGCGAGCCGGCCGGCCTGCAATGCATCATTGTGCCACTGTGGGTTTGCAATTCACTTTGTGGAGCTACATATTAATTATCTGCAATAATGAGTGCTATATTTCAAGCGAATCATTATTCAATTTTCTCTAAACACTAACGTCCGTCACCTGCTGCAGCTGGGGCTGCGCGGTGTCAGGCCGGACCGCGCCCGCGGGCGAGGAGCGCGGAATGCGGAGCGCCGCGGCCCAGCCGCGTCCGTATGTCATGGGAAGAGCCCAAGCTGTGGCACGGGGACTTAGACTAACGGTCGTCAACGGCCCAAATCCAGGCTTAGAAAACTCTTTAAATCTGAACTGGTAGGTGGATAGACTGATGTGCCCCTGCCCGCAGCCCTAGACTAGTCTTCTTTCTGGCTGTAGCTGCTGGTTTCTTAATGTTTCTGCACGTCGTTACGAAATTAAAAGGCGGCTCCTCCCCATCTGGTACCGATTTGCCAGCCAGTTCGGGTTTCCTCTTGCACGGGGAAGGGAGATTTGGCCGTGGCAAAGCTGCGTCCTCTGAGCTTCCAAAGACGGCTAAGCCAAAGGTTAAGCCTGGAAGGCGGAAAGGATCAAGCCGCGACGGCTCCGCGGCGGGGAAACACAACAGCTCTGGCAATGCCCGGCTTTCCGTCTGCGGAGGGACTCGCTGGGAGGAAAAAACTTCTCCAGAATTAATAGGACCGATGTATGTGTGGTTGGGCGGGTGACGGGGGAGGTGCCAGGGCGGGGGGGGGGGGGGGGGGGAAGAAGAATTTAAAACATTCAGAGAAAACAAGGCTGCATGAGCAGCGAGGTCTGTTCCAGGTACTTAAATTATGTGCTCCACCAGTGTCCTCTTTTTCAAGAATCAAACAAAAATGCACTTCGCGATGAAATCTGAAATTGTTCGAAATGGACTTTCTTCGACCGTTCGGGGAAATAAATGCCTCTAAAGCCGTGAATGTGCTAGCGGAAGAGAAAAGGGAAGGAAGAGGGCGGAGAAGGTGGAAGATAAGCCCCCGCTGGAGCCCGCTGGTTGCGGAGCGAACGTAGAGGAACCGCCCAGACCCAGCCACCGCGGAGCCCCATCGGCGCACCGGCAAGTGCCAGGCCGTTCTGGGAAGGGAAAATAAAGGGGCGCTGGACCGCCTTCAGCCTGGGGCACCAGGCAGACAAAGCCGGGCTCGGGGTGAGGAGGGAGACAGACTCTCTCCTGCTTTCCACGTCGGCAGCATTTTTTTTTCTCCCCAAAAAAGCCCTTCTCCAAGGGCAAGGCGCTCTATCCCAAGAACCGCATCCTGTAAGTGGCTCTGGGAAGATCCCAGGCAAGTCGGGAGCCCGCGAAACGCCCTGCTGCAAAAAGAAGGCGAATTTCTTCCTCTCTTTATATATATATTGAAATAAATCGTTTTATTAAAGATGATCCAGGAACAGTTTGGCAACATCGTTAACAGCGTCGAAGTTCAGTCCATATTTCCAACACAAAGTAAAAGGATATTTTAAGACAAGACAAGAAAAAGCTATGGTTTATGGAGAAATAATCTTACCATATATCTTACCCACATACACTGGTAATCAAAGTGTTTAGAGCAATAGTATATTATAATAAATAATACTAGTTCGGAACACACACATTTTAATAATTAGACGAGGCACATTAACAGAGACGATAGCTCTTCTCTCTCCTAGTAGCTGAACTAGCGTGTCTGATCACCCTGTGTATATCATAACATGCACACTAGGTTTAAAAAAAAAAAGAAAAAAAATCCTAGCTTTTCGACCGGTATATAAATTATGGCATCTTTTGAAATTCCTTATTTATTGCTTCTGTCATTAAAACCCGTTTATTTTTGTAAATTAAAAGTTAGCGGTGAACCTCACTTCTCCGACCAGGCGGGTTTTTTTTTTTTAAACGCCGTGGCGAGAGGCAGAAGATCGTGTTTGTCTGGACAACCAGGCTAGAGTGGGCGTTCTACACGAGACCAGCGCAGGTTTATACACACCTCTGTAGCGGCAGCCTCTCCTGGTACCGCAGGACGAACCGGCCCATCGGTCCCGCCGAAAGCGCTTCCCGAGCTGCCCGACCCGCGCCCCCGCGGAGTGCCCCGCCAGCCGCCCCGGCGGCCGGCACTGCCCGACCAGCCCGAAGCCACCCGTCCCAGGAACAAGCGGCTTCTGTTTCAGCCAGGAAAGATGCAATCCTTCCACTGAAAACGAAGCAGCGGAACGAAAAAAAAAAATCCATCAAAAAACCAAACCTGCGAAAGCGGGGAGCGCTGTGAGACGTGACTGGGGCTTTGCTTTGTGCCCCGCAACATCTCTGAGAGATTATCCCTCCCTCGAAAAAGCAATTGACAATCCGTTTGTTGCAAGTGTTACCCCACCAAGCAATTCTCAATTCTCTCCTGGTCCCAGATAGGCTCGGCGGGTTTTGGCAGTAGCCGTGTGGTGCCACGGATCCGGGCTCCGTCTTTCTTGCATTTTCCGTTTTATTTATTTATTTTCCAGTCGACGTGTTTTGAAGTTTACGACACCAAATCAAAACTGACACTTTTTGGCACTGGCTGTTGTTCAGGGAAAAAAAAAAAAATTTAAATTACAGAACCCCCCCAAGAGTTAAGCATTTCAGAAAGTCATAACTGTAACCGTTCAACATAGTTAACTTCGTTTATACTGGCCTAGAGGGAAGAACAAACAATAATAATTAATATTGAAATTATTTTCAAAAGGCAGAAACAGAACTATAATTCAATATTTGTCAGCGCTGTCTTCCACTGAGAGAAAAATGCTGACTTTCATGGAAAACACTTCCCGAAATTTCGCCACCGCTGGAAGGAGAGAAAAAAAAATTAAATATATTTTAAAATCTTTCCAAAAGTCTTTAGCTGGTCGTAAATCGAGTTTATATATCCATCACTGTCCGCAACTAATAGATCAAGATACATTGTCTTTCAGTTTGGAGACTATTTTCTTATCCTTCACCCTCCTGTTCTGAAACCAAATGGTAACTTGTCTCTCAGACAGGTTTGTTGCTGCGGATATCCTTCGCCTCTTGTCCTTGTTAATGAACTTGTTAATGGCATATTCATTCTCGAGTTCTTTAAGCTGCAGTTTTGTGTACGGCACTCGCTTCTTTCTCCCACGCCGGTAGACACACATATCAGGCTGGTTTAGTGCAACGTCCCCTATTGTAAAAGACATTATGTGAAAAATTAGAATTTTATTACAGGCGTTTAAAGCTTAACCGATACTTGTTGGGCACTGGTTTTCACGGCCAAATAAATAATGCAGGGTTGTTTACAGTTTATTATTATTTACACTGCCACATTATTTGCACGTTAATAAAGCAACAAACCGTTGATGGACTGTCATCACTTTTCAGGCATGCACCACTAGCGAGCACGCAGGACGGCGGGAGCATTGGCTGGGGGGCCGGGAGCAGGTCGGTCCTGGCAGCGCACACACAGAAATCGCTTTGGTGTGTGTTTCCCCAGGTTTGTTTGCATGTGGTTTGTGCCTCTGTGCCCTCGCTACTCGCAGTTTCTTAAGTACTCTGGGGCCGGATTCAATCGCCAGCCGGAGAGGCAGACGAGCGCAAGCCTTCGAGCCATCGTCCTGCGAACTGCAAACGCGAATACAACCCGGCCACCGAGGGAAGCAGCAGGAGAAGGAGCCCGAGGCAGCCCCGGCGCTCGCGGGATGAGGGTCCGGGGCCCTGGCGATAGTAGCGGGGGGGCTCTGGGCTCTGTCCCGCGGGATGGAAAGCAGAGGGTGAGGTTTCCTCGGGGGTGTGGGGTGGGGGAAAGGGAAAAGAAAAATCCACCGTCCCTCCCCCCCACCTCTCGCTCTGCGTGTCTGTGCAGCGTGTCCACCTCGGCAGGCCGCCACTGCAGCCCGGGGGGCGGGGGAGGGGACGAGCAGCCGGAGGAGGCGCGGAGGGGGTTCAGCTCAGACCAATTCTCTCCCTCTCGTACCTGGAAAGGACGATTTCCAAAAGTGTGAGCTCTGTGTCTGATCTTTGGCACAGTAAACCTGACTATTCCAGCCATTAGCCAGAGTCCAAGACTGATAGCCCTCCATTGATATGTATGTTTCGTGTCTCGGTTCCCCAGAGCCAAACGTTGAGACCATGTCTATGTACCCAGGAACGTGCTGGTAGGGGGTTGTATAGCCCTGGTAGAAGGACACTTCCTTCGCCCTGGAGGAGACTTCATTGGCAGGGACACTCGTGCTGGTCAGACTGGAGACGTCCATGTACTTTTCCACGGGAAAGCCGCCAATGGAGGCATGAGGGGGAGACTTCAGGGCGTTTTGCTGTATCCCAACCCCGTGGGACATCCTGCAGCTATAGTATCCATTGCCAAAGTGATACCCATAGCCGAGCGCGGGGGCGGCAGCCGGCGCGGCGGAGCCCGGGCAGTCCTTGGCTGGGGGGTCGGGCCTCGCCGCCGCGCCTGAGCGCTCCCCTCCGCCGGCGTACGCGAACCCCGAGGCCGCAGCGGCGGCAGCGGCGGCGGCGGCCGCTCGGCCCGTGTGCGCCGCCCCGAAAACGGGCGAGGAGAGAAAATTACGGCACTGCCCGGGGGCTCCGCCGCCGCCGCCGCTGCCGCCGCCGCCGCCGGTGCTGTCGCCGCGCAGTCCATCCATCTCCCAGCTCGCTGCTTTGCTCATGGCCTTGCACATCGCGGGCGGCGGCGGCGGCTGCTCGGTCCCCGGCCGGGCATGATGCAAATGGTTATTTGCCTCCAACAGGTTGGATCCTGGCGGTACGTTTATAAAAACGAAGTCCAGGTTGGGAGGGGGGACAGGGGTGGGGGCGGCCGGATCCAGATTAGTTTGCTGCAGCCCGGGGGGCTGCTCATAGGCTGCCGTCGAAACATGTGACCCTCCCGCTGCCCGTACTGCCCCTTTCCCCTCGCAGCCCCCCCGGCCGCACCCACGGCGTCCCCCCCCCCCCCCCCCCCCCCCCCCCCCCCCCCCCGGCCCCGGCGCTAGGGAGGAGCTGGGCGGGCGGACGGCGGTGATGCCTCTCCGGGCCGACCTCGCCCCCATCGCTTTCATCCCCCCCTCCCTCCTGCCCGCCTCTTCAAAAGCCGCGGGCAGGGGCCTTTTCTGAAGCCGCGGGCAGAGGTCTGACCCGATCCCCGGCGAGACCTTCTCTAACTCATTGTTGTGTCTTCGACACAACAATGTTGTTGTGTCGGGAAAAACCCGACACGATCTTTGCATGCCATCTTCCCTCCTTGCTCCCCGGCGATGTATGGAGTAGAAGAGCTTTGTTATAGTGGAGAAGGCGTCCCCCCGGCTTCACTGAGCTCTCGGTCGATGGGACACTCCCCCTTTAGCTCCGTTCAGATATTGCTACCAGACAGCAAAAGGCATCGGGTCTGTAAGCAGCGCAAGATGCTAAACCTGGCACTCATTAGATGTGGCTTTTTTTTTTCCCCTTGCAGTGTCAGTTCATGTCGTGGTAAGGCAGCCTAGTTAAAACGCAGCGTTTGCTTATGCTGACGGCTGTTCTGATGGCGACTTCCCGATAATGCGGCAAATCTTTCTGTCGTCTCTCTCGACTGTCCCGCTAAGCCGGTATGGAAATTGCAGGAGGGTGATGAGCTGGAAACAGAGAAAGCTCCGAAGACGAGGACCATACCCAATCCTAACCCCATCCCCGGCCCCAACCTCAGCCCTAACCCCAACTTCAACTCCAGTCCCTGTCTGTCTTGGCAGGCTCCCGTTGCTCCGCAGTTGTATGTACACCTAACCCTCTGTCGGGTGAGGGAGGCAACAAGTTGCTGGGAAAAGAGACAGATCCGCGAGGAATGGGAGGGAAACTCTGCGCCCGCTGAAGAGGTTATAGCTCGGGCCGTGTTTACTGTCCCAACGGCGGCTCAGGCGCAGGACACAAGGGAGGCAGCCGCCATGGAGGTGAAATTCAACGCTCATACGATTTCGGGGCTGCGGGTGCCCTTGCTGAGCATCCCGAGAAGGTGGCGAGTACCCCGGGCTGCTGGGCGGCTGCGGAGGGGCCAGGAGACAGCGCGGAAAGGAGCGCAGGCAGGGAATGCAGGAGGCCTGTCTCGCAGCCCTGTTTTGTAGCTGGTCTAATACCTGTCGGCAGTTTCTGGATGCGGGATCAGGAATGACAAACGCGTGCCAGTTAGTCACAGCAACAGTCAGATGGCGAGCAGGAGTTCACGTTTATTAGCTCTAACCATTTAATTGCTAATAATTTTTAATAATCAGCTAAGA
>JANVCC010000022.1:18868206-18875706 GCA_025345505.1 Todiramphus chloris collaris
AGGCCTAAGTAGTTATTTAAACTTTCAAGAACAACTGAGTAAACAGCGTCTAACAAAGTCTCGCATATTTCGGCGGTCTCTGTAACTTCCTCCCTCTTTGCCCACTAATGTGACTCTAATGACAGTGTTTTTTTAGGCTGAGCTGTTGGTTTTGAAGATCTACAAACATATGCCGAAAGATTTTTAGGTTGTGCTATTGTTTTTGAAAAGCAACAACATCAAAAAATCAAGCAAACAAAACACACTCAAAAAACCCCAAGATAACTGACACACACACACACACAACCCCCTAAAAAGTCAACTGATAAACATCGGTTTAGTAAATGCATCTAGCTTCCCGGGAATATATGTATTACATGATTAGTAGTGGGTTCACATTTTGGGGTGAACTTTCTAACTAAATGATAGGCAACTATTTTTTTACCTCACAGCTACTTAGTGGAAGATAATTAACGCCTTTTATAACACGTTATTTGCCTCGCATATGAATGCAGATATATTTTAAGATATATTTTACACAACCTAAGGTATCAGTATTATTTAAAAGGTGCAAAATATAAAATGACGCTAATAAAGATAAGTTAGATCCGCGCTTTCATGTAGCTTGTTTTTCTCACGCTTTTCATGTTGTCTTTTTCATCCGCTTCGAATAACACAAAAAGCTTTGCCTCCTTTTTAGTGGTGCAGCAACATTTCAGGAATATAAGGTTGTGCTGGCTTTGGATGTGCGCACACGGGAGTGCATCGGCGGCGTGGCATCTTGGTTGCGCTTTCTCAAAGAGCACGGAGAGAGATGCTCGCCCTGTTACAGACTGTAAGAAAACAGACGAGGGCGCCAAACGACAGCAATAAACTCGGCCCCAGGCTTCCGCCAGCATCCCGCCCCGCCGGCCCAGCTGCAGGGGCCGCCGGCTGCTGCGGGGCCAGGCTGCAGCAGGGGAAACGGGGGGCTCCGGACCCCAACAGGGCTGCCTGGCCCCGGGGCCGCCAGGCAGGGTGCTGCCGGCTTCCACCCGCGACTTGTCCGTTCCCCACGTGCAGTGAGACCCTAGTAGGTGTAGCTGCCGGACATTTTCCATCACTCCGGGAGGGCAGCGCAAAGTCCCATGCGCTCGCCTCGGCCGGGGACCTCGGGATGGATCGTGTGCGGGATCGACGGCCTGCGCCCCGCTCCGCGCCCCTCCGTATCGGCCTGCTCCTCCGCCGCGCCCATGAGCAAGGAAAAGTTGATATTTACTTTTGTCTGGTTTTGGGGCTGTAAAACGCAGGACACCACACTGCAGTCTAAAGTCACATTTCAAAGGGCTGACATAAAATGCTCATTAATGGAAAGCTGGATTTTGCAAACAACGCCTAGAATGTTTCCTAAATGTTTGGTGGAATGTTTAGGGAGACTTTAACACGTTATAAAAAAACAAAAAAAAAAAAAAAAAAAAAGTAAAAAATCTGACAAGTATCCCATTTTCGAACTATGAATCATGCGCAAGAGCACAAGAATTTAGGAGATGTGTGTGACTAACATTAGCAGGAACAGCTCTCCTCAAAAAAAAAAATCTAACCTGCGTTTAATCGCAGGAAACACTGGGGTGTTTCTCCGTGCGATGAAACTCAGATTCCCAGGATCTAAATACTAGATGATGTGGGTGAAAAAAAAATCACAGCGAGAATAAAGGTTGGGCAGCTATCGAAGCGCACTCCAGAGATGCTAGCGACAAAGGATTTATCTTCGTTTAAATGGTTGCTATCAGCGTCATTATTACTAGCAAAGTTATCACTGAAGGGAGACTTCCCGACCGTCACGTCTGCCGAGCGCGGCAGCCCGTGTCCCCTGCAGCGCGGCGACGCTGAGCACAGCAGCACCTGGCACAGAACGGAGGGGTGAACTAACTGAGCCACAGGTAACTTTGGAGAGAGGGTGCTAGAGGTGATGAGGTGATGTCTCTGCTATCTCGAAGCCCGTAGGCAATAAACTCCCATCAGTGTTTTTTGGGGTTTTTTTTTTGGTTGAGGGTTTGGGGTTTTTTCTTTGTTTTCTTTTTCTTCTCTTCTTTTTCTTTTTTCTTTTCAGTGGGGAGGTAAGAAAGAGAGGGCTGGAAAGAAATCTACCAGGAGGTTGAAATGGCACGCCTGAGGAATGTTTTAAATCACGAATGCATTTAATGTCTTTCTGATATTTCCCCCCTATCATACCGTACAACAGCCAGTATTGTCCCAGAGGGGAGAAAATTCACAGGCTAGCTTCGTCGATAAGCTGGATTATAGAAAGTAAAAAGAAGATCATATTTAAGGACTCAACGAGGAAAAATATATTAGAATTTTAATATACAAGAATAGAGTAAATATTTTATTCTCCAGGCAACTGCTGTAGGTGCACTCGAATTGGTGCATGCCGGCAGCATAGGTTTTATAAAGTCTGGGCATAAGGTTCGCTCGTGTGAGGGGGTGTGTGGGGGTGTCAGTGTAAATTTCTAAATAGAAGTACTAATGTGGTCTGGAAATGTGAGGGAAAAGTAAAGAGATATTAGCGGCAGGAGGTTTTCGATCCTCTGGTCTTCTTCCATCATTTCCTCGCGTTGTGATCTAAAATCCACCTCAGAAATAATAATAAAGAAAAGCATTATCTGATATTTAGTATGTAGTTCTGTCCGAGGACAAATGAGAAAGAAGCTGCATCATTAGGACCTAAAAGGCAACAAAACAAAAATCAGAGCATAATGATGCACCTAAATGAAGGGGGAAATGTTGCACAGCTCATTTTATTAATCAGACTGTCAATTCCACCCCAGAGGCCAAACCCCAGAGCAATTCAAGCAAGATCTGATCAAGCTAAGGACAAGAGCTTTACTCCTCACTTCTTGTCTTTCTTTCTTTCCACCTGGATATATTTATCTGCTCTGAAGCCGCCTTCATTATCCACTGACAGGAGCTTGTATTTATTTGCTTATAAACCTGTTACAATAAATGATTATTCGAACAGCGTCATTCGTACCTTAATGACGAGCACCACTTTTTGATGAATGACATTTCGGGCTAGAAAGGATGTATGGGTCATTTTGACCAGTCATTCCCTCGCTTTGGCATCCCACAATTTTTACGCCTCCCTCAAAAAGAGATAATAATATTTAGAGACACTTGCCGGGCTGAATGTGAATTAGCCCCTGCTGCAGCTCATCATTAGTACAGGACCAGCCCTGCAACTTTGACATTTTTTATAAAGCTGAGATGATGGAAAGAATAAGAAAAGAGATGATCCTGATGGAGAGAGGGCTGCACAGCCCTACAGCTGGCAAAAGGCTCTCGAATTTGTCAGACTCAGCTGGAAATGCGGTGCTGGAGGCCCTTGAAAATTCTCCGCACAGTGGTCGCCTCAGCCCGAGACTGACTGCCGCCTCCCTGCACAGCGCTATAGGGGACATCTCCGCCAAAGGCAAATTTGAAATAGACACTTTATTCAATCTTCAGCATCCGAACAGTGAAAGCACCGTCTCCTCCGAAATCCCGCCGTCGGAAAGCAGGAAGAAAATCAGCCTTTATTCCGAAGTTGCTCAAGAGGCAGATATGAACAGTGATGTGGAGGTGGGCTGCTCCGCGCTCCGCTCCCCAGCCAGCCTGACTGCCTCCCAGATGAAGGAAAACAGTAACAAAGGTAACTCTTCCTTTATCATCTCCACTTTGCCAACCGGCTTTAAAACCAAAGCAAACCCACCGCCACTGCCAAAGTTGCTCTCCTCTGCACCGGCGCTCTCTCTTCTGCGAAGACAGAGCTCCAGGCTGTAAAATATTATTGCAATTACTGCGCTATCCCGATAGCCCAGACACACTGCCCGGGCAGCTCCTGTGCGGGTGCGTGCGTGTGTGTGTGTGTATGTGTGCATGCCCAAATCCATTGGTATGTAGATATATATCCAGAATACATGAGGACACATATATCCACCCACCTATATTTAGGGAAATCTCTCCTTATTTTTTCCTCGCGCTCTTGTAGCTCTCGGCGTCTCTCGAGATGTGTGTATATATATACATTCATACATAGATTGAATTAGAGTGAGAAGAGTGCGAGGAAACTGTACATATTTATCTCTGTGTGTCCTTCTCTCTGTATATAATGTGCCGTCTGTGTTCACCTCGGTGTAATTGGGCATTGTTCACTTTTCGTCTGCTTGAAACAGAGGGTTTGCAACAGCCTCGTCTCCTTCCCCATGCTTTGCAGGGCACGGTGATGGACTGTGGTTGTTATTATTGCTGTAATTGGGGAGGGGGAGCCAGGTGAGCGGTGCATTTCCTAGGGGCCACAGTGCATGTCTTTTTTTTGTCAAATGTGCCAGAGAAAGGAAGGGATCCTCGACGTAACGCTAGAGACAACAACCACAACAAAAAAAAAAAAAGGGGGGCTTTTATGGCTGCTCTTATTTCGCACGTCTCAAAGGAAAATAAGAACCGCAGTCGACGGGGACAAGGCTAGCACCGCGCTCAGACTCCTCTCTGCCTGGCGGAGACGCTCTGAGCCCCGGCCCTGCTCTCGCCCTCTCTCCCCGGGGCTTGGCAGCTCTGCAACCACCAAATCCTCTCCATCTGCGGAGAATAACGCGGTTATGAAGTGACTCAAACAAACAAAAAACCCACCACCACCAAAACCAGAACCAAAACAAAACAAAAAAACCCGAAGAAAAAAAAAAACCCTAGCCACCCAACCCCACAAAATCCCACTTTATCGATTTTATGAGCAGCAGCGATTTGTAAGGGTGACAGCTGGCCTTAAGGACGGGAGTGCAGGGCCCGGCCCGGCCGGGAGGGTTTGGGGGCTGTCCCGCCGCCCGCTCTCACCCCCCTGCGCTCGTTCCGCAGGCTACGCGGAGAGCAGCCCGGCGCCCAGCACCCCCGCCGCCGCCCCCTCCTCCGGCATCGGCAGCCTGCACAGCGGCGGCGGGGCGCTGGGCGGCTCAGCGGCGGGGGCCGACCAGGTGCGGAGGTATCGCACCGCCTTCACCCGCGAGCAGATCGCCCGCCTAGAGAAGGAGTTCTACCGCGAGAACTACGTGTCGCGGCCGCGGCGCTGCGAACTGGCCGCCGCCCTCAACCTCCCCGAGACCACTATCAAGGTACGCTGCGCCCCGCGCCCCGCCGAGCCGCCGCGGCCCCAGGCCAGCTGCTGGCTTCGTCGGGCCCTGGGCTGTGATCATCTCTTGTGCCCGTTTGCTTCTCCGCACTGAAATATTTGGGTTTTTTTTCTTTGTTTTTTTTTTTAATTTTATTTTTAATAAATTATTTTCCTGGTCAGCTTTTATAGCTTTAGGACCTTTCCTAAGGAGAAGACGGGAGAGAAGATAAATGCAGCTATTGAGCATGGGGGCAGGAACGCGTCAATACCATAAAGTCGTAGTCCTGCATGGGGGGCTGAGGGGACGCCTCGAAGGGAAAACGTTTATTCAGATCGAAGTGATCCCCCCCCGGGCCGAGGGGAACCATGCCCACCGCTCCCATCGGGCCAGGTCATAGGCGACTGCTCCGGGCAGGAGAGGGGTCGCCTACAAGCGAGGAGGCCGCAATGTAGCCAGCCGCGGGTCGCTCTGCGTTAGTGATCGGAGTCGATGAGAACCCGCCGGTGCTGGCGGCAGGAGCGGGTGCAGCGGGACGCGGAGCGGTGTGGAACGGAGCTGAGGCCGCGCTCTTTTTGTCTCCCCGCGCAGGTGTGGTTCCAGAACCGGCGGATGAAGGACAAGCGGCAGCGCCTGGCCATGTCCTGGCCCCATCCGGCCGACCCCAGCTTCTACACCTACATGATGACCCACGCGGCGGCCACGGGCAGCCTGCCCTACCCATTCCACTCCCACGTCCCGCTCCACTACTACCCGCACGTCGGTGTCACCGCTGCCGCCGCCGCGGCCGCCGCCTCGGGGGCCGCCGCCGCGCCCTTCGCCACCTCCATCCGCCCGCTGGACACCTTCCGCGCCCTCTCGCACCCCTACTCCCGCCCGGAGCTGCTCTGCAGCTTCCGACACCCAGGCCTCTACCAGGCTCCGGCCGCCGCCGCCGCCGGCCTGAACAGCAGCGCGGCCGCCTCGGCGGCGGCGGCGGCGGCTGCAGCGGCGGCAGCGGCGGCGGGCTCGGGGCCGCCGGGGGGCTCGGCTCCCTGCTCCTGTCTCAGCTGCCACAGCAGCCAGACGGCGGCGGCGGCGGCAGCAGCGGCTTCGGCGCTTGGTTCGCGGGGCGCGACCGCCGCCGACTTTCCCTGCACGGCGGCGGGGCAGCGCTCCGAGAGCAGCTTCCTGCCCTACTCGGCCGCCGTGCTCAGCAAAGCCGCCGTCGCCTCGCCGGACCAGCGGGAGGAGGCGCCGCTCACCAGATAACTACCCCGGCCGGGGCCCGGGGGCGGGGGGCGTTTTCTAACGGGGGGGCTGGGGGGGGGGGGGGCCGGGTCGGTGCGCGCCCCCGGATTCGGCCAAAATGTTCCGTCTATTTTTTTACTGCTGACCGCCCAGCCGCGGAGGGGTACGCGGCCCGGTGGAGAAGGCGCTCCGCGGTTCTTGCGCCCCCGCGGAGGTATCCCTGCGGTGTGTGCCGCCAGGTTCCGCGGGCCTGCGGGTGGTCGGGCGCAAGTAGGGGGAGCCGCGTAAGGGAATGTGTTTCTGTTTTTTTCTTTCTTTTTTTTTTTTTTTTTTGGTGGGTTTGTTTTTATGTTTTTAATTTTATTTTTTATTAATTCGGTTTGACTAAATGGGAAATGTCTTGCGTATTTCTGAACGACAAGTGGTAGCTAATGAGGCTGCCGCGGCCGGGCCAGTAACGGGAAGAAGTGTGAGATTGACAGGATGTGGAGAGGCGTTTTTTAAACTCACGCGTTCTAACTACCATAATCCACGCTATCTGGGAAATACTTGAATCTCTTTAGATGTAGGCTGTTGTCCTGAAGCATTTGCCTTCCAGACACTTTTCTAAATTTAATTATTTTTCTTAGCGTCTTTCTCTCCTCTCGGTAAAACGGCTCTTGGATTTATTTCTTACGCATCTCTATCGCGCCTTTGCCTCTGAAAAGCTACCACTGGGTAACAGAGACCTGCTATACCAAACCACTGCTACTGGAGGGACTTCCTTGAACTTGAAGAAAGGCACATCAAAAACCACCAGTGTTACTGCCATGTCAATTTTGATGCTAATAATGTGCAGATTATGACGAAAATTGCCAATCATGTTCTCTGATGGACCTCCTTTGAATGTGGAATTGGAAAAAAGTTCCCCGCACAGAGACCTGCTGTCAAGTACTAACAACCCGCTAAGGGAAGTCATTAGAAGAGACAGATAAGAGACTTGGTACATAAAACATTGTTCTTGGTGCATAGAATGTATGTTATTTAATGTTATCTCTGTTACCTGAAGTGATTTCGAACAAGAAAGCCACTTTCTTATCATCTCAATTGCCAATTTTCATTTTGGTAACTTGGACGCCCCGGGTAGACTTTTCTCTGTTAAGTTGATATTCCACCAATGTGAAGAGCCTCATTA
>JANVCC010000022.1:18880706-18968206 GCA_025345505.1 Todiramphus chloris collaris
CGAGGAAGCACTTAATGTTTTCCGAGGACGCAATTAATTACTGTCCTCAAAGGGAGACTTCTGATAAGTGTCCTTTACTTGGACTTCGTTTAGGGCTCTTGACTCATTATCCATGAGTGGTCTTTGTAGGAGGAATATTAGATGCGCGGGGCTGCCACTCGGCTTTTACATGCTGCGATGTACAATAGACGTAGTGGCAGGGGGAAGTACTAATTACCTTAAGGCTAGCTAATAACGCAGTTTTTCAACATTACCTCTAACCGCTTGAAGTTAGTAATCAGAAAGAAAATCATCATTAGAAGCGGCGGAGAAAAACCCAGGGGCACACATGGATTTCGACAGGTCCGTGTTCATGGAAGATGAGTGCGCGTATCAGTAGAAGGGTGATTATGACCGATCCAGCGTTTTAGAAGGACTTGGTGTATCAGTTCCCCGCCCGCCGGAGTCATTAGGCCAGGAGCAGCCGCCCTTCCTGGGCACACAGGGACTTTTTTAGACTTGTCGGAACTGTTCCAAAACACCGGCGTTACAGTCCTCTCCGCCGTCTGATTCTCTGTCAGCAAGGCCTCGGCGGAACGTCATTGCGAATGCAGGGTTCACCCTTAATCGTCTCCCGACCGAGGCTGGCCCGGTGCTGGCATGCCCTGGCAATGGCCTGGGGTGTTTCTCGGGGAGCGGGTACCATCCTGGAGGGGATCCCAGGGGAAAAGGACGCGGGACAGATGCGGTTTCTGACACCCCGCCTTGAACATTGAACTCATGTGCGGTTAGAAAGGGGTCCTCTCATTTTTGCTCCGTCATCTGGTGAAGCCAGTTCGTGTTAATTAATCCCCACCAAATGATAAAACCAGAAACGACCCTCCCTTTCCAGGACAAGAAAGTATATATATATTTTAATGATTTGGGTTGATTTCCTTATGAGACAGGGCAGGAAACTGCAGCTTCCCTTTATGCGCTGCCTCTCCCCCTTTCCCGGCAAGATTGCTCCATTCCCAGCTCTCCCTTTCTCCTCTGGCACCACTGCTCCCGGTGACCAACCCAAGCACTGCGGGGAACGCCAAAACTCATGTGAACCCGCTCACCCCTAATCCCACTAGCCTTGGGGCACGACCATCAAGACGTCGTGGTTTTCCCCCTGTCCCGCTGACCAGGGAGAGGAGGCGGGGAAGAGACGCAGAGGAAGCAAGGAGGGAGCAGGGAGAGGGATTGCCGCACAGACTGCCGCCGTGGTTCCAGCCGTCTCCCCACGCTCAGAAAACTAACGCGAGGGGCCGTGTCAGGGAGAAACTTTGCAAAGCCTCGGTGTGGGCGGAGAGACCGGTGATACAGAACCCGGCAGCCCCGGGGGCAGCAGCGGCTCGACCTTGGTGCGCCCCTCACCGCCGGGGACTCCCCGGGGAAGTACGCCCGGGGCAGGGCGGAGGGCTGGGGCCGGTCACAGCGCTCCGGAAACGGGCAGGTTGAGGCGAAGGAGGCCCTAGAGAGCCCCAGAGAGGCCCGAGTCCGTCCCGGATGGGAATGGGCTCTCCCTGCAGTCGGGCACGGAGCGATCCCGCACATCTTTTCGGGCTCACCGGGCGCGTGTCGACGGCAGCTCCCGCGCCAGGCAGGAGCACGGAGGACCGGCAGCCTGGGACTCTCCGGGCGTGTGGGTGTCCCTGACCCACTGGGGCTAGTGCAGGCAGCGAGTCGGCCCACGGGCCCACACCGCCCCGCTCCGAGGAGGTCCCTTGCGCTGAGGCTATTCGGCACAAAACTCAATTATAACGGCTGTGATTACAACGATAGATCTCTACCGCGCTCCACATGTTCGGGTGTCAAGGGTAGTGTTTTAGAGAGGGTGCAAGGGGCAGCAATTCATACGAGAGACCTGACAGTTCTTTGATGTGAAAATGATGCTCCGATTTTTACTCTAGGGTGCACAACCGAATAAAGATTACACTGTTTTAAAATGGAGAATGATAATAGTAACGAGACAAGGAGACGAGGTAGCGAAGTAAATTTTACAACTCAAAAAGCCATCGCTGAAGGCCTTGTGCAGCCTGTTGAGTCCCAGCGAGTGAAACACGGATCATCTTTGCAGATAAAGACAATCGTCCCCGGGCTGGTTCTCATTATGGCCGGCCTCCAGTCCCGGGGACTTCTGGTGACGCTTGAAGGGAGACCTCAGACACCCGGAGCGGTAGGAGAGGCCCTGGTCTCTCCCATTATTGCTTTCACCAAAGATTCTCAGGACAGTGTAGAAAACAACAGAAGAACTTTTTAGTTATTTTCAAAATGATGTGAGGGTCAGAGTCTACCTTGAAGACTTTTTTTTTTTTTTTTTTTTTTTTCCTCTTTCCCCTTCTCTCCCAATTATTTTAAAATAAAATCTACTTCCTTCTTCCTTCCTGTGATGTAAAGAAGGCAACAATGCCTGTCCCTGCCCGAAACGGACCGTTGGTTTGCTTCCCTCTCACCCGTGTGGCACCGCAGTGCCCGGCCCGGGGTGCCAGGCTCCGCCGGTGCCGCTGCTCGTGCCCCTCCCAGTGCTCCGTAGAGGCCCGGGCCGGTGGCGCGCCCCGCCCTGCAGCCCGGGCCGGCCGGAGACAGGCTCCTGCCCAGCCCCTGCACAGGCAGCTGCCCGACCTGCCTGCGCTTCCCACGCCCCGCGCCGCTGCCGACAAGACGGTGCGTTTCGTCCAAACGCACCAGCTGGTTCAAAGTCTTCCTTTCAAAACCAATGGCCACGGGTTATTAACACACTATTGAAACTCCGTTCAGAGCACCTTAATGACACTTCCACTTACTAGCGATGGAAGCGAATTTTAGAGGACTGAAGTGATCAGTTAAGCCATGTCTATAGTTTCCAGACTACACAAATGAGGCTTTTTCCTAATTCAATTTAACTTCTCTTGGCACTCAGAGGATGAAACTCTTTATCCTTTAACGTGAGGTGGTCATCAGGACCAAAGCAGTTTTGTACGAGAAAGCAAGCAAGCAAAGAAACATGTTTCTAAGGGTAAAATAGTTTTGAGATATTTGTTAGAGCAAAGGCATCTCTGTGATGCTCGTGGTGTACTTCTGAACTGGGTAAATCCTTTCCCGTGCACACACCAGACAGCCGGTAGGACTCCTCCTTCTCCACACTCAGCTTCTGCAGACTACTGAACTTAGCAGAGAAATGAATCTTTCCCTTCCCCAAAGTTCCATTCTTTTGCTAGACCAGATCGAAAATTGCTGTTCTCAGCCCGTATCGAGAAACCTCCATGCAGCAGCAATCAGGCGGAGGACAAAACGCATCCTCAAGGAGACGAAGAAAGTCTCTTGAAAAACTTCAGAGTAGAGAAACACAAACAAATACATTTTCCAGTGCAGATTTATTATGGCTTCCGACTGTTTTGCTGAGTGCGAGTCAACCAGAAGGGGAAATACCGGCTCGCTTTGACAGTGAGCGAGTCTTAAAAAATACGGATCGAATCAAAGTTTCAGAAGCAATAGAAAAAGCGCTCAGAAACCCGATTCCAAGCCTTTTCGGTACCGCTTCGTGAGCACAACTTCCCTCCGCTCAGGGATCGTCTGCTTTCCGAGAGCCAAGCTGTCACCCAAGGGGACTCGCAGGTCCCGGCAAAGGCGGCGGCCCCAGACGGGGGCATGGGCCCCTGCCACGCCGCGGCCCCGGGTCACTCAGCCTGCTCCTCCAAACCCAGGTTTCTCCTAAGCCCCCGTTACCACCACTCCCCCTGGTCAATAGTCAGTGACTTTGATGCCCCGAGTCATTGGGAAATCTGTTTTCCTGGGTTAGGTCTATTTAGGACCCAACATGGTTCTTCCCTCATTATACTTAATTTAAAACACCAGGAAGATGTTATTTGTTGTCGAACTAAATAGAACATATCACCTCTAGTTAAATTTGTAAATTATATTATGCTGCTGTTCTGGCTTTGTTTTTCCTAATTTTTAAAAATCTGAACAAATCAATTATATTAGCCATATGGCTTGATCATATCAGCTAATTTCCATTTTTGTACAGTAATTGTTGTTTAAACACTGACAACTTATTAGTTAAGGTGTTTAGGAAAGATCTCTCTAGTCCTGTCTTATTTAAAAGATGATTGAAATGACAATGAGCACTCCAAGTAAAGTAATTAAACCATTCCTCCCTGTATTTTTCACTTTCTGTATTTAAAGAGTTCACAACAGCAGTAGCTGAGTGGAAGCCTGATTTATACTTTTGGAATGGAGGCCATGAGACCATCAGGCTTTCAATTCAATCTATTCCAGTTTGTAATGATTTGTTAAAAGGAGCCAGGTTTTGGTATGCAGCAGGTAAGTAGTAATTTTTCTTAGTTATTTTAACGGTGTGTAGTATTGAGAATGTACAAGTGGTTTCACTCTGGCATTTGCACACTGCAAATATAAAACTTCACCCCTCAGTGATCTTAATACTTTGTCCATTAAATGTACTTACTCATTTAAATGGGAGTGTATTTAACTGCTAGACAGATGGTCTACAGTGTGCACAATTATAAAGCACAGGTTTGTGTATGTTGCCATATTTTAGACTCCAGATTTCCTGCTTCCCTATACATTTTTTTTTTGGTGAGCAGTTTATTTTTCCATACAAAATACTAACACAGGTGGAGAAGCAGCCTGGAATTCATTTCTTCTGCTATCAGAGATCCAGAGCATAGTCCTTCAGACAGTTGTCTTAATTTTCTGACAAGGATTTTAACTACTTTGGTACTTCAGGTTTTTAGAGCATTTTATAAACCATTTTGAAATGCTCTTTAGCACACTGGGATTTAAAACATTTTACAGAGATTTCTGTTTGTGTTTACTTTATTGGGTAAATGCTGAAAAAATATCTTGGTGCCACACTACAAAACTGAAGCAGTGACCAGGCAATAAGAGCGGGCATTTTTTTTTTTAAAGCTGTAGTATACTACAAATGAAAGGAAAAGGTTGAAAAAAAAAATGCAGAAAGTTAGGAGACACCAAAACAGAGGTTTGCATTACAAACTGACTACATGTGCTGTAGGCCTGTCTCACCCAGGCACAGAGGAGCTCATGTTCACTCAATGATCAGTTCATTAAGCCTGAGTGTGTACCTTGCCCAAGTAGGGCTCTCAGCAATATTTCTCATACAAGAGTCTGACTCTGAGTTAAATACAGATTTGGTAATTTATTGACCAGACTGCCTATAGTTCTCCTCACTCCTATTGCTGCCTACCTCACAAACAATATCAAATTAACTCTCAGAATGACTCTATAAAGTGGGGATTTAGTGATTTGGAATCCCAAAGATCAGAGGCACATGAAATCACCATTCATTTTGTATGTCCCATGGAGAACACCGAGCTGATGTTTTGGTGTAGTTAGCAATGTTATTTGCTCATTGCTTTGGAAAACAAAATATTGAATGCGACTTCAAATCCTTAACATGGAAAATACAGTTTGTAAACAATTATGAAAAGCTGGTTTTAAATGTTTTGCTTAGCATTGTATGGAAGTTCTGTAACAAGGCAGAGGTTGAATTACAGTAATCCAGGCAGTATTCATCTATCCTATGAGACATTCCTTCCCTTGCTTCATAAAGTATTTCCATCATCATTTAATTTCTCCATCAAAAGGCTTGGGTTTTACCAATATCAGACTTCCACTATATAGCCCTGAGTCACTTTCAGAGGAACTTGTATCTGCCATGGATGATCAGCCATTCATGCAGCAACAGAGGATGTTATCCTCCATGACTGCAACATAATGCAAACACAGCTAGTGGAGCCAGGTGAGATAAGGCTGCATGAATCACCCTAAAACTGTCAGTTCCCAGGTTCTGAATGCTTGATTTTTCAGTGACAACTTCCTTTTGAAACAGCTCTTTGCACCCAGTTTCCTGGATTAAAGAATCAGTAAATGATCACTCCTCAAAGCCTCCCACCATGATCCTTTAGTACCTGGAACTACAGTGGGTGGATTTGTTAGGGTAGCAAGCAGAGGAAAGTGGCATGCATCCTGCCATAAGGTGCTGGCATACATACTGCTATTTACTAACAAGAGAAAAGCATCGAAGTTGAATTATCATATGAAGAAATGAGTCTGTTGTAAAGGACATAGACCCCTCTTTTGATATTTCCACCAACCCTGACCCCTCCTGTTTATGTTAGGTTTTGCTCGTCCCCTTCCCCCACCACAGTTGCAGACTGTCATTCTTCCCACTGATCCTCAGAGCTTAGATCTTTCAATTGTCCCAAATAGTCACTGTGGGCCTGATTTAAAATTCAGTGATTCTCTGGGATTTGGAGCAGACCTACACACCTGCAGCTGGCTTATATGATATAATGGTTTGTTTGAACAAAAAAGTCAAGATACTTTTTTGCTAGTCATTTTTATCCACTTACCAAAAATCTAGCTGTGCTTAAAGAGAGGATATGACCCAGGGGTGATCCACCCAAGTCAAAGGAAAGAAAGGAGGACTGGAAGTGCCAGAACTTTCACATTTGTTAGATACAGACTTAATAGTTTTGAGAGACCTGGGTGTTGTTAACCCTAATGAATAAGCAAAGCATGGACTATCACTTCAGTTTGCTGCAGGCTTACTCATTGTCATTGTGTATTTTTCATTAGGAACCTGGAAACAGCAAATCCTGACAAGCAAAAGATTTAAAAGTGACATGAGGGATGTCTACAAACTATTCAACCTGTTTGCAGATCTGCAGTTACGTAATTGTGGTTTTGATAAGGTGTTTAAGGAGGATATAAACTGCCACAATTCACATTGTACCAGAAGGCATGTTGAGGAATTCACCTCTTGCATGACGTACAGCAATCCCATCACTGATTACCTTTTCTTCGTTTGCATCTTTGTCCAATGTGGGATATTGTGACTGCATAATAGATTGGTTTCTCTGAATTTTGGTCTGAGGAGTTGCTTTTCATGTTCCATGAGGTTTGTTTTACTGCCCAAACCAGCGAAATGTAAACTCTAGCAGAGAATGTGATTATCATTTGGGAAGGAACAAGACATTTCAGAAGGAAGCATAAAGGCCCCAAAGTCATATATAAGAAGGAAATATGGCCAAGGGACTAACTGGTTTCTGCAGCATAGTCTTCACACAAATCAACAGGCACAATGCATTAGCTTCAGTGTCTTCCAGATTTACTTTGGCTACACTTCAGTGTTGATCAGTGTCTGGCCACACTACACAGCTATTTCAAATATAAACCAGATATAATTTTCTCCATTCAGATTTAAGATCTGAAAACCATAAATTGGTATGCTTCAGAGCTGTCATTCCAACTCCTGAGGTTTATCCAACTCTTGGGGGTTCGGGCAACTGTCATTGGAAAGACTGTAACACTTTCATTACTCTCTTGAGTTGGTCAGTTAAAAAAAATCTGTCAAAAATGTAAAATTCACATTCTGCTAGTTTGTAGCTTCCTAGATATGTATGAAAAATGCTTGAGAAAGAAGAATATTACCAATCAGTTCATTATTGCCTTCAGACAAAGCAAAGTGAGCAAGTGAATAGGGTCTTGCATTTTAGTACCTGCTGATTATACATCTGTGTGCTTAATTACATTATCTTTACAGAGTTTCCTATGATGCATTATCCAAACATGTATGGAAGTACTGATATCTTAGGAATCTGTATGAGATAAGTTTAAGAGAAAGAGACAGAGTGGAGGAGATACTTTGGTTTGAAGGCATTTGATGTTTTCAAGAGAAAACAATATAATTTTCTTCAAGGAAAGAGGGTCCTATTTTTTATTGTCCATCTCATCCCTGATGAACTTTGTGGTCTGTTTCTTATGGCAGAGTCCTATATCATTGGAAAGGGACTGATCCAGCCAGAAACATGAATGAGGAGGAAAAAGTAGGACAAAGAATTCCTCACTCACATTTGCAGCAACTCAGCTTCATAGAGAGAATAGTAACATTTTTAGGAAGCTAAAAGCAAATAGAAGTTTTATTTCAAGACATACACTGAATCATTTGTAGTGCCTTATAAAGCATTATTTGGTTGACAATGTCTCTTAAAATCTCTGTTTATGAAATGCAGGAAATTTACCATTTTGCTCCATGAAAAATAGCCCTTTTTCTCTGAAAAAAAAAAAACCAAAAAACCAACACAGACTTAGCAGCAGAATCTTTAATGCCAAGAAATGGGCAAGATGTCAGTTTTATGCTGCATCGGAAAGACAGATATATATATTTCACCATTTCTCCTATCCTATTTATGATTGTTGCAATCACAAATAATGTAGCTGAGATCTAGTATCTACTTGACCTGTATGTATTGCTACATCTTGCTCCAAGGGTAGAATCACTTTGTTATATCTATTTCTCTTCCTTGGGTTTTCATCTAGTATTTAACTCTGTCTATTCTTCAGGAGCCCAGGAACATCACTCCATAGTATACAGTGCTTCCGTTTAAAGAAACACTTTTGCTGTGCAAAAGCCATATCTAAAAAAAACCCCAACCACCCAAGATTAGCATATATGACATGATTCTTATTAAAAGGCTGGAATTCACAACTTTTTGTCCATGCATTTTACAACTGAGATGGCACAATTCAGATGATAAAAACAGAATGTGATGGTTTTTATTCTGGTGAGTGGCATGCCATATGCTGTAACATGTCACAGTACCTTCTCATATTATGTAAAAGCACTTTCTGTATCATGTTTGAAACTAAAATAAGGATACCTTTAGCTAAAATTGTATTTATCTTTCATTAACTTAATCTCAGTTCACACACTAATTTATGAAGTATTACTTATATTTGTGAAGAAAAAATGTATTGTTGTGCAGATAGGACTATGTAGGAAGAATTCTTGGGAAGAATTTCTTCACCGTGAGGGTGGTGAGACACTGGAACAGGTTGCCCAGCGAGGTGGTGGAAGCCCCATCCTTGGAAGTTTTAAAGACCAGGCTGGATGGGGCTCTGAGCAACCTGCTCTAGTGGGAGGTGTCCCTGACCATGGCAGGAGGGTTGGAACTAAATGATCTTCAGGGTCCCTTCCATCCCTGATAATTATATGATTCTATGATATAATTAGTTTGTATATGAAAAATTCCATTTAAATTTTCATTTATCTTTTGTGAATCCTTGAATGTTGGATGTCCTGCTTGAATAGGTGATTACCCGTATAGGATCCACGGTTCATTTTTGGTCAGACCACAGCTTTTTGGGAGCCATTTTTTTTTTGACAGTTTATCTCCATCTCCATCATGTCCACCATCTCCATCATCTGTCTCTATGTCCCTATGTTCTATATCACCTTCTAGTAGCTTTCTCCTGACAGATCTCTGGACAATGTCCTACTAGGCTTATCTTGGGCTGCTACTAGCAGTTTTGCAGGTAAAAACTCTTTCTGTCCTGTAGGAAATAGAACATATGAGTACTCTTTTGCTCAGCTAAACTATTAGCTGAGCTGTTGTCAAACTACTGAAGAATAAAACTTTCTTTTTCTCTTGCAAAGCAGTGTGAAAATCTCAGCTTTTTTTCCCATGGTATGATCCTTATATTTAATCTGAGTGCTAAATGCATGAAACTGGTTACTGATAATGACCTAGTTTGGGTACTAAACTCTTTCTTTGAGAAATATCATGACATTTGTGTAATCATTCTGGTCTCACAAAAAGTTATTGCACATTTTGAAGTTTCCCAAAGGATCTGGAATGTCATTTCTCTTCACTAAAAGACCTTCCATATGTTATTTCCTCTTTGATTTTTTCAGTCTGAAAGGCAAGAACTAGATCCAGCTAATGAAAGAGTTTCTGTGAAATTTCTATTTCATTACTGAATCCATCAGAAAAAGAGCCTTCTACCACAGGTTGATCATACTGATCAATTAAAGCAAGAGAAGATAAACAGTTACTTGAGTTTGGTCTGGTAACTGTACATCAGCTACCTGAGAACAGATACTTTCAAAACTAGGCAGACACGGTCTTGCAGAAGAAGGAAGTTGGAAGTGTGGCCTTATGTTGGAGAAACAATGCAGGTGGGATTTGCCTTGGGATCCATGTGCAGCATTAAGGTGGATGACATTCTGTTTGTTGCTCTGTTGGATGTCCCAGTGCCTCACTCTCAAACTGGCATAAAATCAAAACAAGCCTATTTTCATCAAGCACAACATCTGAGATGCTAGAGGTAAGGTTTATGAGCTACATGATTCACTGCCTGACAGGGATATTAGTTAAATCACCTGTGGTATATGGCAACTGCAGTACTGAAGGAATGGGTGAAAGCAGTGAACTACACAATGCACTTTGTATTTTTCTTTTGCTTTGATTGCATATTACATTTGAGCTTGAAATCCTTTCCTTTTCTTGCACCTCTCATAACATATTAACACTCATTGGTCACACTACCAAGATGAATAAACCCATGTTTTGTGTTTTTTTTCTGAATCCATTACAACTGCCCTTCTACATGTAAAGAAACAAGGATTCACTGGAAAATCATGTGACTGTTGCAGATAGCTGAGGTAATATCCTTGCCCTAGCTATTCATTACAGAAAAATACTTTGATCTATGCTTGACTTACTAACAGTATCAGCACTTGACCTACAGAAAGGTTTGTCAGCTTCAAAATAACCCAGGCACAATAGCAAATCCTCTGTTTATAACCCTTTACAGTCTCATTAGAACTGGCCCTGAGATGCTGCAATGTATCTCTTACTGGACAATCAGAGTGACTCATTAGAGCTATACTGCATGAATGCAAACACAAACGGCACTCTCCCACTCCTTACCCTCCTTTTGAGTCCAGGCATACAACAGTATCTACGCTGCCCTGTCTGCAGCTCATACAGTCACACTCTAATGGCCTTTAAACAAACTAGGGGTGTAACTCTTAACAGCTCAGTGCCAAGTGTGATTTACATGACCCATCCAAAAACCTAGGAAAATATACCTTCTGTTGATGGAGTTGATGTTACTCCACACTGAGCACCCTGCTACCCTGGCTATGCTGCCAACAACATCCAAGCCTAATGAGTTTAAAGCTAGATCAAGAATGCCTCCATTTGATTGCATTTTAGACATATCCTTGAAATCGCCTGTGCTTTCAGATCTTGCTTTGTGTTCCTCTGTTGGGTGAGTTATTCTGCTTTAGTCTTTATTGTTTCCCACAGAGCTACTTTATATAATATAATTGAGTTTCATCTTCCCTGACAAACTAGACAGATCAATTCACTCAGTTTCTTGAAGTATGGAGTTTCGATTAGTTTTTCATTAATTTTTGGTAATCCTTAGCCCACATTTTCAGCACTTATCTCATTGTGAATGTAGAGCAGAGCTACTGGGACTGGACTGACCGCATTGATGCTGTGAACGGAAATGAAAGAAGTCCCTTCTTTGTCTAATTATACCCGAGACAGAGCAGGCAGTAATGTATCAATATGGAAAGAAATGCTTCAGTATTACCTAAGTCTCAGATCAAACATAAAGATGAGGTTGTGAGTGGATAAACAAGGATTTTGGACATAAGCTGTCTCCACTCTTTGTCTGAGTGGTATGTTGTGTGCCTGACCAGAGCCACTGATGGAAGTTAGGAAGCTCATCTGGGTGGTTAGAAGCTACAGCCTTGCAGTCATTTAAGCCCCAGGTTTCTACATGAGGTGGCAGGCACATGTTCAGATTCATTTGATGGAAGAGAAAATGAATTTGATTGATTAGTGTGCCTGTGTCTACCACAGACTGTAGTTTAGTATGTTTCTGCAGAGAATATTCTGGTTGTCTACTTTTTTTTCCTTTGTTTCACATGGTAAGCTAAACTCAGAGCACACCTGGATTCATTTCAGATGAACTAACTTGGACGATATCTTCCTTCACGCTAGCCACAAATGAGAATTGAGCCCATGGGACTGAGCTAGAGCCAGCAGAAGTAGAAAGCCCCTGAAATATGTAGGACACAGCTCTCTAGTCCTAGCACTGTTTGCCCTCCTGGCTAGTGGAGGCATAATCTGTGACTCTTGATGGTGAGCAGGTGGGAGGAGGTTCTTCTAGAGATTATTCAAAGCTGCTGTGACTTTTCTCTCTTTCTTTCTTATTGAAAACACCTTCCCTGTTTATTTAAGTGAAATATTTTTCTCAAGGAAATTAAGGGAATATATTATGATACTGTCAGGATCATATGTTCCTCCCTGCATGAACCTCCATCTCCTTGAAAAAGAAACTGATATTCTGCCAGTCAAGTCATTCAAGTCAAGGTTCAAGGTAAGTTAGAAATGATCTCAAAACCAACACAGTTAACCTAGTATTTAAATAATTATTGGAAAAATTAGTATTTTGTCAGTGGTACAAGCTATTGCCTGTTGTACAATTCTAGCATGTGTTTTTCATTACAATCAGGATTTTTTTATCTGAGTGCTAATAGTTGCCATCTTGCTGTAAAGTCAAGTCATCTGTAACACTGACAAATGGGAGGCCAACATAAGAGCATGAAAACATTTCTCAGTCATCTCTCATATAGCTTTAACAATCAGAAGAAAAAGTTTTATTATTTAAACAGAGCTTTTAATATAAACTTTGTATTAAACTTTGCTTAAATAATAAAGCTTTTTTCTTCTGATTGTTAAACCAATATTAAAGCAGGTTGGAAACAAGCTGGAAACAAGTTTCTTCAACCAGTTTTTCACACTGCTAGTATACATATATAACTGCTCCACAGCCTGTCTCTTTTGTGTATTATAAACTTCACCTATTTGCTGTTTGGGCAATATTGAGTACCTCAGCTGAGAGTTCATGGAATTGCCTGTACAGTAAATGAGAGAAATTAATGATGCCCAGAAGAGATATGCAGGGAAGCCATTATAACTGTGTTCTAAAACTCCAGTGTGTTTCTTACGGGTGCTGAATAGTTTGGTCACGTTGCAAATGTGTTCTTCAGGTTTCCATTTGGCATATCTTCAGTCCTGGTGCAAGCAAAAGAGAATGGTTCAGTCAGAGCTGGTTTTGGAGGGAGCAGTGTTGGGGAGAAAAGCAGAAAGTTTCCAGCACTTGATATGTCAAGACTTTACAGCAAGGTGCAACCTGCCTGGGAGATGGTGTGCAGGTGCTCTGCGGTGTTACAAATGCATCACTTTCCAAAAATATGTTCTTTGTATTCTTAGATGTAGATACACCAGCTATAAATGAAAAATGGGTTAATGAGAGGTATTTTGTGGATTGAAATAGTACTCTATCCTCATTGAGGATTGTTAAACATATATGTGTCTCCAGGTTATCAAATGGTACAAAATTATTTGGTTTACAGTTGCTGCCAGAGCCTTGAGATTTATTTATTTATTTATACAATTGTGAAAAGATGTCTTAAGTAATATTTTATATGTCTAGTAGCATAGGACCTTTTATGAAAATGAAACTACTTTGCATTTATTTTGACTTAGGTATTGCATGGCCTGTGTAGAATTTTATTGCTTAGGTTTGTCATTTTCTGATGATGTAAAGCTTAGGCTGTCCCTGTTACACTATCAGACTTCATGGTGTCACAAGGACATGACTGTTTTGTGGTGTCACCATTTGATAGGATACCTCTAGTCTGTGCATTATTGTATGTGTATGTCTTACTGTCATTTAATAATTTAATGTCTATAAAATCTGGCTGTTAAAAAGGTCAAATGAAGTCCAAATGATAATCCAACATTCTGACTAGAATTTGCATCTCCTAAAAGTTATATTAAAACACAAGAAGTCATTAAAAGGTGGCCAATTTATGCATTTTCAGTAGCCACTGTTATTCAAATGAGAATCTGGGGAAGGAGATGGCAGCACTGTACTGAAAGGTACCATTTAACCTTTTTTGTCTCTGCCTCCTCACTCCCCAAAGTCAGTCTGGCCTTTTTGCTAGCTGGTACTTCCAGAGGCCAAATCACACTGCCTTGATGGGTGAAGCAAGACCACAGGCCACCATGCTTTGCCTTGGCACTGTCTTGAAAAACTTAAAGAATAGATCCTGATATTTTGAATTTTGTGTCTTAGAATGCTTTGGCCTTAATATTGAACTAGTAATTCTCTAGATTTCAGCATTAACCTCCCTTTTCTATTAGTAGTTCTAAAATATTTATATTAAACTATGATGTGTCTATTTCTTCCCATTTCTCTTATGAAGAGTTTAAGTTATGACATTCATTATTTGTTATAATTACAGTATCATTCTTCTGAAGCCCCCAAAATGAACTAATTTTAGTGAAATAAGCAGAAAAGGCAGTCTTTTTTTTTTTTTAATCATTATCTCCTCCTCTTTTATACAACAATTCAGCCAATGACACAGAACTAATTATAGGAAGTAGAAATTCTCATAGTAATGCTGTATAATAGAGAAGTTGTATTGTCCTTATTTGAAAAATGGAAAAACAGGGACATGCCCTGTCAAAGACAGAGATTTCATAGCAAACCCAGAAAAAACCTTTTGAATCCCAAGGGGGCTGTACTTTCTCCCATTAAACATCTTAAACCATTTTTTTTTTTTTCCAAAGAATCCTAGCAGAAAAAAAATAGGGGACAAGGGTGTATGTGCTGCTAAGAAAATGCACAACATTTTGTGTGAAGTCTCATTGGCTGTTTCATTTGTACATGACATGATCTGTTTCCTTTAGCTACCTAGAAAACAAGAAAATACAGTAAGGCAAAACTACAACTGAATACAAATATTAGTTAATTTTATTCCTCTATGACTGAACATTAATATTTACTAATTTTATTTAGTATTTACTAATTTTATTTATTTCACTTGTTTGGGAGCTCTTTTCTCCTCCACTGGAAGCTCTCTCTTTAGCAAGTGACTGAACCACCTGGGACCCTCAAGAGAACATTGTGGTGTTGTGTCAGCATAAGTAAGCCATGATAGAGCTGGTGCACCTCTCACTGAGGACCTGAGCTAAAGCCTAATGAGGTCAATAGGAATCTCAGTTACATATACTCCTTTGCAGAACACTAGCTCAAGGGATAAGCACAACTGAAAGCATCAAAATAAAGCTTTAACAGGTGTAAGCAAGGCAAAGTTTTAGGTGAGTCCCTCACTAAAAGAGGAAATTTAATTCTAAGAAGAATCCTACTATTTTGATAATTCTTTCTAACTAAAGGGAATAAAACAAACCTCTTAATATTTCCTAAAAATTTGCATTAATACACTGGTAAAAAAATAAATAACATTGGAATGAGACCTCTGAAATTATTTTTGAGGACAATTGGCAAACAAAGTGGTTTGTTTTTTTTTTTCCTAAGCCATTTTACTGAGGGAAGAATTCACTGAACCTTTTATCCTTTAAAGTCTGGTATTTACAAGTGAAGCTGCCGTCTGTCTAATTGCAGCTCACAAAAACATCACACAATCTCATCTAATCTCTCTCAGTTGTTGCTATATTTGGTATCTGTGGGTTAATTAACATATGCCTGAACTGAATTCTAACTCAGGTTAGAGGGAAAAAGAAAAGCACTTAAAAAATCCCTAATGTGATTTGCATCCAATTTTTTTTCTAAACAAAAAGGTAAAGAAAACACTGCTCTGTACAGATACAAGATTATTTATCCCTACACTACATGGAAAAGGTCAACAAATCAGAGCTGGTACCAGTGACATCTAAAACAAGTGATAACTTTTCCTTTGGAATGTGTGCTTTATAGTTTGAGCGTGAACAGCTCCCAGTCACATCAAAACTATTGTACATATGTAAAGGGCTTTAAGTAGGGGCAGATGCATTTTGCAGATCTCTCCGTTCTTCTGGTCCTTGTGAGACCCTCACTCATCTGACTCCCAGTGCAAACTCTCCCTGGATGCTGCCTTGAACCTTTGCAGAGCCATGTCCTTGCTTCTCTCTGGATTTGGTCAGTCAAAAGCCCAAACGCCAGTTATCCAGTGTTGAGAACAGAAGTTGTAAATGAAAAGTCATTTCTGCTAACACCTGTATACAAAGTAAGAAACTGTTCTCAGTGGGTAAATGCAGGGATCAGTTCAACCTTTCAGTAGCAGTAAGGAATTCCTTTTATTGAACAAGGTCACATCTTCAGCTCCACGAATGAAGAAAAGCCTTCTGAACTTGGATCTTTCTTTGTATGGGTGGAAGAAGATCACTATTCCTGATTAAAATACTTCCTTGTCATTACAGTTCCTGTGAAGTGCACACCAGTCTGGGGAAATGCACATGGTGGGAGAAGAGGGAGATGGCAATATAGGGAAAGGAGGATGGGAGCACATAAAAGGGATATCAGCCCTATGATATTTTCCCGTGGGACAAAAATTTCATCCCAGCAGAATATGCCTGTGTGTGTGAAAGATGCTGGGGAAGAGATTTTCAAATTTTCTTGAGAAATTGAAAGACAGAGGAACAGAAATAGCAAATGGAAGCCAAGAATATGACTCAGTTTTGCAATAAAAGATTTTATAGTGGAATCAACCAAGATGTGTATCAGAATTAAGAATCTATCTCTGAATGCTTCTTCCTTTCCACGAATCAACTACAGTACATTAGTATTAATAACCTTTTAAAACTACTTGATTTTTCCCAGATTCTTTTCCACAGCAGATTAACTTCTCTTGGTTTTGTCTGCAGACTCAACACGTCAGTAATATGTGTGGTTCAGAAAAGTATTTTACAAAATAGCAGTGATATGTACTTGCCTTTTCTTTCTGAATGTATTTTATCAGTTTGCTTCCTCGCTGTCTGTGTGATATTTTTAGATTTTCTAACTATCCATTAAAAATCTAAACAAGCCCTGGGTCATTTTGTCTTTCAGGTGCTGATTTCTTCCTGGTAATCTTCACCTGATTATTATTTACTCACTTATCCCTTTAAGAGTAAATTCTGGTTTATGAAAGTTTATTTTCTAACTGAAATGAGGTAATGTATTGTTAAAAGTCACAATAGGCTGGGCGAGTAAACATATCATATGAAGAATTATTGCAGCATCTCTATTTCCTGTAAACTCATCTTTGACCATTAGTGTTACTGTAATTAATACTTTTAAAGATTCTGGTTTATTTGCATTTACTGCTGCCCTGAGGCAGCATTTAAAAGCAAGCTTTTTATTATTTTTCCAATGCATTGATGCCTTGCTGTGATAGCTATGAAAACTAGTATTCAGCATGTTACCAGTGTTCTACTTCACAACAATTCAACATCTACTTATTCTCATTTTCCTGGCCTTCAACTCTTTCCCCAATAACATACCTCTTAATTCTTTAAAGCAGAAGCTTCTGACCCACCAGCTACTTTAACTTGATTTTTCTTATAAAGACTAAACATGAACTCTCTTAGGATGGTCTCCAGTGTCATATGCTGTTGAAGACGTTTTCTCTGACAGTACTTGAAATGGAAGTATGAAGGCAGTGTATGGAGATTCTTCCCAAAGTACTTCCCTGAGATAATAGTTCCCTTAGAGAACACTGTGTTTAATAACTGCATTTTGAAATGATTTGGTATACTTTTTCAGGAAATGCAGAAGGCCTAGTGCGGCTTTATTGCATAGGAGCTCAGTTTGTTGACCATAATAGGAGTTCCAATTTATGGGCAAAAATACTCTTAATGACACAAGCGATTTCAGCATACACATTTGCTTTTGATTAAACTCTGTAACACATCGGTACACCCATGTAGAACTGACATTTGTCTTTATGAATCTCATGTAAAATGACACTTTGAGTCATGCATAAGGAATTTACAAGAAGAACATGACAAAACAATGTCCTTTTTGTGAATAGAGCCCATATTGTAAGCTTTTATTGCTTTACCAGTAATACATAATTAAATATGTCTACAAAGTCTGGCTTTGATCCTGGGGCTTTCTTCCTTGAGTTTAAGCTAGATACAGTTCCTGTATCCATGATACGACTACATAGTAGGTAAGGTTTATGTCCAGTCTGCACTTTTAAATTAAGTCTCTTGTGAATTCATAATTTTCTAAACATAATCTCAAAGTACAGTTTAAAGCTACAAAGATATTAAGATCTAAAATCAAAAGGTCTAAGAAGAGATTGAGTGGAATATCACAGAGGGACAGCATCAAATGGGACAATTCTTAAAGAGCAGTTCACAGTTGCTGAAAGGCAGTATGTACCACTGAGCATATTCCTGCACAGCCAGGCTGAGCTACCTATTCAAAACCACCAAACCAGCCTCGCTCCAGGGGCTCCTCCACTGACAGAGATGAAGCTCATCCCCAGCAAGGTTATGGAAAAACTCAACAGGGGAAAAACAGTTTGGAATTTTGTAGAAATAGAATGGAGGAATCATTAAAAAATAATTTGTTCATGAACCTTCATTCCTCCCATGTCATTGATTTGTCAAATTCTTCTTAGTCTGAAAAATTATGAACAACTGACACTTATTTTGGTTTTAGCTTGTCCTGAGCAATCTCTTGACTGAGAAATTTGATGGGGCAAATTAGAACAATTTTGATTGAAGGCAACTAGGTACATATTTCCACAGTGAGAAGAGGTTTGATTTTCAGAAATATTCAGCATCTGGAGTTCCTTCATAAAGCTTCTGAAGGTAATAAATATCCATTTATTTTCTTGACAAAATTTAGACCCCAGTGCCTCTATTATATTTTGCTTCATAATATTTACTTTCCAAGGCTGATTGATTATAACTACTTGATTCAGGCTTCTTGGGCAATTAACATCACTTAGAAGATTTTTCAGGTATCTGCGTATGAAACCTGATCTTCACATATAGTCTGTCTGCAGGTATTTTGCAATATTTACTCCGAATTCTCTGTTTTGCAAACATTGCAGGTAGGACAGTCAAGAGAGCAAACAGAAGAAAGGATGTGAATGCTGCCAAGGAGAATTTGCCCAAGTACTGGCACATCTGCAAAATCCCCTTCTTGCCCCATGTTTTCAAGACTGCAGCATCTTCTGACCGTAGAGACAGCCAGACTGTGATAGCAAGGTGGAGAATAGGAGAGGTGATGTCAGTAAAACTAAGAGACATTTGCATCTCATGTGTGGAAATGGGCATTTCTGTATCATTGCAAAGCTTGTTTTTCTCAGTTGGTTGGATGGGTAGGAAGAACCAGAGGCTAGGGAATTAAAAAATACCATCACAGGCAAAATGCTAAGTGTTCATGGTCTGCTTTTAATTCTGGGAAGAGTGCGAGTGCTCTTAAAGAGTATCTCAGACACCTCAGAGCAGAAGCCTTCTTTCAGAGAACCTTTACCAGTTCAGCCTCTTTGTACTGCAGGAAATTCTTGTCAAGAGTGTTTGATGAAGTTATTAAAAATTCCATTTGCTTTTACATTCATCTTTCAATGTTCAGTTTATATTCCATATTTAGAGTTGGTTTCTAATTTCCTCTGGAGAGACAACCCATAGCACCAGCCCTACTGGTCTATGGCAAAAGCTGGATCCTAAAATGGAGCTGTAGGCTAAGCTTGCCAGGAACCTGATGGCAGAAGAGGAAAAACAACTGAAAATCAATTAATGACTCCAAGAAAACACATGAATTTGCACAGCTACAGCCATCAAACTGCCTGCATATAAGTTTTAGTCTTCATTTTAAGCTGCAAATAGTACTCTGTACACCTTAGGTTTCCAACACCTCCTAGAAGACCTCATTGTCCTTTGTCCGTGATACCCGGACTTACACTGTTCATACCAAATGCTTTTGTATTTGCATTTGGCCAATGTTTAAAAATTTTATCACTACAAGTTAAGCTATTACATTAACAAAAACTATGTTGCCTTCCCCAAAGTAAAAAACAAAACACAATCTTCAAGTTTCTTGTGGGATGAATAATTTAGGACTAGCAGAGTTGTCCTTAAGTTAGGGATGTGCTTTTTTCCCCATTTTTCCAGTAAGTAAGCTTCCTATTTCACACATCCTGAGTGAAAATGTGTAAGTACTTAGTGAATACATTCTCTAAAGATCTATCTGCAGTGAATATGCTCCACCTCCCCATGGCAGACATGCTTGCTGTCCTGAATGTATACATTTTTAGAGAAGGCTTGAATATACTTTTCCCTTTCATTGTAATTGTCTGTGGCTTTAATTGTGAATCATGTGGAACCAGGCCATGGGACTAAGACCTGGGACAATGTTTCTTTTGAATACCAAAGTTCCCAGTCTCTGTGCAGACCGTAGGGAACAGAAAGAATAAGCACACAGGAACATTTATGGAGGACTTTGTGTGTGTGAAGGAAAGTTTGAAGTAGGTTTATTTGTGATGCCAAGAAGATTACATTAAAAAAAAAAAAAAAAAAATTCTCTGAAATCTTAATGTTTTTCTCAAGTGGTTGTCTTGATAATCTATTCAGACTATAATGCTCAACTTTTACTGGTTTTCCATTCCATCTACATCAGATCTTCTATGTACAGACAGAGCAACCTGCTATTGTGCTATTGCACATAGTGCTCTGCCTGACTTCATTTCTATGCTTATTCTGTATTTACATTCTTCTTATTAGTGCTTTATTTTATTGGATTTGTAGTGCTTTTAAAATTTTTAAGTCCTCAGAACAGGGATCTCTGATTTATCACTTTTTTGCTTAACAAATAAAATCCCTTATATTGCTAATATAATTGGAAAACATCAATGACTTATCATCTTTTGACATTACAAGAGAAGCTGAAGAAGCCATGTGACCATTCTATTTTTAATAAATCCCCTTTACATAGTTTCTTAATTCTATATGAATCCGCTCTTGGGGTTATTCCCTCTAATCCCCTGAGCAACCAGAGTATTTGTATGTTGCAATACCACCTTTTTCTCAGTGCATGGTTTCTTTTTCTGATGTTTTGCTTCAGTTTAACTGGGCCTGCATGCAAAATGTTCTGATCTCTGCTTCCCTTTTAATCTTTCCACTCCCTATTACATTGATAAACTTGTCAATTCACATGAAAACTGGGGCAGTCTTCAGATCTGTCATTTCTTTTACTATGTGAATATTTTCTAGAGTCCAAGGAATGGTGAGCTACACTTGTACTGCTCCTTCATTTCATCTGGCCAACTGTCTGCCTCTGTGGTCACAGTTCTTCCTTGGAGTTTAGGCACCATTGACACAAATATTTTTTCTTCACCTTCTTCTGCAACAAAGCTATTATATATATATATGTGTATATACACACACAATTTTCTCATTTTATAGATTTCAGAGTTTCTCATAACAGTTGGTTCTCAGGTTTTGTGGGAAAGAGGTTGGATGCTGGAAATTATCAGTGAATTTAGGGTTGACTTCTAATGTGTTTATATGAGGTAATTTATTTCTATTATCTTTAATTAAAGCTATATTTCCTCTTCTTAATATCTTACCATATTATGTACATACAGTGGCCACAAAAAATAAAATGTGATAGGCTAAATGTTGCCCAAGAACAGGAAAAGAAACGGGCTATTCAGCTGAGAGATGTATAAAGCAGTGAAAAGTACAAGATTTAATACTAGCAGTATAAAAGAAGCTGCACATAAAGTTGTCTCCTTCCTTATAGAAATATGAGTCTACAAGCAGCCTGTGTGACATTTTAACATTAGCAAATGAAGTACATGTACAAACCATGAAGGCTAAATACTTACACTTCCAGAAAGACCATAGTTTTATCAGAGGACAGAGGACATTTTTTACTGCACTACTAGCTGGCACTTAAAATTAAGGAGAGTTTAAGAAATATGGAGCAAAACCTGAATTAGGCATTTCTACAGGAATAATTATTTTGTAAAGATTCCAAACATACTTGTGATTTATCTTAGATAGCTCACGTTGGAACTAACAGTTAAGCCTTGATCTGGTATTTTTTGATAGAAAAAAGAACTCTTCAGCTTAATTTGAGTTTGGGTATTTCAAAGTGGGTATTTGCACTCAGAAAAAGAGACCTTTTCATTAATCCATCATTTTAGAAACAGTCACACTAACCCACAACCACATACAAATACAAAAATCCTAATGGGACTATTTTCTTACTAAGCCTGTAATAGTTTACATTCACCTAATGGCCTGGGGTTATAAGCAAACTACTCAATTAGAGAATTTAGGCTGGTTGCCCACATATTTTAGAGCAAATTATCCCTTCACAAATGCAGAACCCCCTATATAAAATGCCTAAACAGTATTTCCTGTTAAAAAAAGCAAAAATACTATTCCCTAAATTCCCACCTTAAGCCTACTAAGTATTTCTCTTTATGATAGTGTAGCCTTTTTATGGAGAAATATTTGTTTTTGCCTCACATATCTCAATCTACACACTTTTGATGGAAGGTTTTAAACATTCCAGCTAAAAATGCCAATGGAAGCTTTTTTTTTTTTTAATAATTTTCCTCAGAGTAAGATTTTAAAAAGTAGTTTCCCACTTACACAGAGGTCTTCTGAAGGCCTGGCATTTTGAAGACTCAAGGATAACAGACCTTCATCTTCTAAGGCCACTCTGAATTCTGAGTTATCTTTAAGCATTTATTATTTCTTCTTCTTCTTTCATTTAAAAGAGAGGTTGATGCTTTCACCCTATAAACACTCATTAAAAGTTCCTCACCTTATTATGCTGAGTTGCTGCTCTTAATTGTATGCAGCTGGGTGGATCACGGAATTCTCATTTCAAAGACAAAGATTTTCAAAATACAATGAATCTGCTACCAACTCCTCATAACACACCCGCTTCTGGAGATGAGTGGTTTTGACTGTGTGCTGGGGATGAATGTCTCCCCTGCAGTGTTTGACCACAGCTGGGCAAGTCCAGTTCAGGGACAAAGTGGCTGATCAGTGTCATGGGACTGATGGCACTAGTGTGGTTTTGGGGCTGTGGATGGAGGGGTTTTCACCTCTGTTCCTCCCGTTCTCTGTCTGCTTTCATGGTCCTGTGAAATGACTTTCTGGGAGATGTAATATGAGCTGAAGGAACTGTTGGTTGGTGGATCTGTAAGTAGACAAGACACAGACCCTTTCAGAAATAAAAACACTTGATATATGTGCCACGAGTGCTGTCACAATTATGAGCACCAGTGAAGTGTCCTTTCTCTTGTTTGACATCTGGGGCAAAGAATGATATACTCGAGAAATTAATCATATGCTGAAGAAAATTCTTAACATCACCAGGAAAAACAAAAGGCAAATATTCTTCATTTTCTCAAATGTGCTCATTAAGCAGGATTTCTTCTCTTAAGATGGAATTTCTGTATTAAAGAGCACAGTAAATTACTTGTAAAACTAAGAATAATATCAGAGGAATATGCAAGTTTTTCAGGACTCAGGATGAGACCAGAAATTCTAGAGCAAACTGGGTAAAACCAAAATGTATAATCTCTCTGTGTGATAGATTTTGATTAGGGTTTATTGGATTTTACTACAGTTTCCAATTTGACAGGCCCTACTAAAGCTAAAATTAATTTCATATACAAAGCTTACGTGGTTATGTTTGTTACTAACATTGTCTTCCCCAGAGATATTTGGATTTTATTTAACTGAAAAATAAACAAGTGAAATGCTGAATTGCCTGGCTAAGACAGTTATATGATGTGGTCTTTTCCTTTCATTATAAAGATTGTGAGTTTTGGGATACATGTTTAGGAGTTTGTGGTTACTTTACTTTAAATCTAATACTGTGGACTTATAATGTTTTTGTTCAATGTTCTGCTCTTTTCATATAAAGTTCTGTGTCCTGGCCAATTTATGGCCAGACTAATCCAATAAACAAGTTTGTAGGAATGCATTTACAGATTGTTAGAAATACGTGTGGTGCCTCCACTTTTCTGAGCAATAATGTAATGATTTATTTTTATTGTTAATTTTAAGTATATTACAACAAAAAAGGGTAAATAATTTCCATATATAAGAAGTTATTTTCCCAAAAATATAGGAATATGCATTGGTCAAGATAAAAAAAAAATATCTAGTGACTATGGATGGATTCCTCTGCTCTAGACATTATAAAAAGCTTCAGCATTTAAAAAGGACTTGATGTTCAAAGGTTAGACAATTAGTACTTTCTGAAAATCAGATCCCTTGCAGTATCTCACCTGAACCCATAAAACCTTTCTGAAAGCTTTCTTGGTATATCAAAGAGGAAGCAAACAAGTCAAATAGGAAATCTTATGATTTGTCGATACCTATATCAAATAATTATAATTTCGTACATTACAGAATAGGAGATGGATAGTTGTACTATGGAAGCTTCCAGTAATGCCAGGACCCAATTTGCTAGCCGTGGGTCATTCAGGCATAAAACGGGGACAGCACCAAACTGTTTACATATTAAGTATAGAGAAAGAAACATAAGGCAGATGTGCTATCAATAAGACAATACTGCTTTATTAGCAATGTGCCAAATATTGTTGTTTTTCACCGGTCTTTTCAGTGCACTATTGTGTTAGAACTTCTGTGAAAATGAAGAGAGATTGTAATGTTTTGAAGAACAAATTGCTAAGACAGGCAGATAACAAAATCAGAGTAAGTTTTCATTGTACATTAGGTTGTTTGGGATTAGTATCTACCTATCTTAAAGCAAAGATAATTAAATCAATGTGTAAAATTATTATCCTTCATAAAGAACTTAAGTCACTGCTAAGCATAAAATGTATTATTGTAGTTTTTTCTACTTTTCTGGCAGTAAAGAGCTGATCTAGTATTGATAAATGTATATTACTTAATAAAATAGTCCAGACCTGACAGATATAAATATTTTGCCTTAAAGCAAAACTCCTAGGCTTCAATACATGATATTTCTTTTTCCTTGTAACCTGCTTTAGCCTCAACAGGACTCAATTTGATATGCTGCTTGTGCTGGAATATGAGCTTTTCTAATGCATTTTATTCTGATTTATTTTTCCTAAAGAACTGAAGTTTTACTTTGGATTTTTCTCTTCCCCTACAACTCATCTGCATTTTACCTTAGACTTATCACATCTTTATCACAGGCCTTACTTTTCACTGGTTAATTATGGGTCCATTGGCTGATTATGGGTCAGTTTATGTCTGGAGTGTGGAGAATACCTCAGAAATGTGCAATAAAACCCCACTTCATTGCTCTAAAATGTCAGTTCCCAAACGTGTTTTTGAAATTCAAGACACATTAATTTTATCTAAGCACCTCTATGTAGCCAAAGCAGGCTTGGAATGACTTTGCACCTTATAATTTGAAGTCGTTGAAGTGATTATAGTAGAAATTCTGCTTTTTGTCCATCTTCTATATGTATTTAATGAAATAGCTTTATTTTGAAAGAGGAATATTTTTGACATCCTTCTAAAATAATTCATTCAAGCTCTGTTTCAGACATTTATTAGTATGACATGCTACAAGAAAATCATGTTGCCTGGAAGTTTTGCATGTGAAGGGACTGAAAATTTGCATCTTAAATGATCTAAACTTGAAGTAGTAATAGTTGTAGTAAAGGATACTCAGTAGCTGAAACATTTTCTGAAATTCAGAACACTTTCAAATTCCACATTCTTTGAAAAGTTATTTGAAAATCACGTGTGCTAAAAGGCTAACAGAGGTTATACTAAACATGAACACAAAGCAACTGTTCATTGTCCTTCAGCTTGTAAGATATATATTTGCTTTCAAGGGGAGCTCTAATATTTGTCATCTTTAACTGAATGAAATCACAGCTACTTTTACATGTGGATTTTATTATATGAATTGGTTTATAAGCCTGCTATTTAACATGATTATATGAATTACGAACTGTGATTTTATTTCTTTTATAATCTCTGTAGAGCTTGCCATTATTTTTACATGTCTATGTCTGGCATTATACACCTTTGAAATTGTGCCAGAAATATTTATTGTCCTATTTCTGGCATTCTGAGACTCCATGGTTCCGTTTGGTTTCCAACCAGAACAAAGCTTATTAGCAGATCCAGTTCTCGGTACTTTGCTGAAAACAATTTTATATGTAAATTTAATACTTCGTTAAAGTAAGGCCCTGTAACAATCAGGTGTATGTATGAAATGCATTTAATGTAGGTAATGTTCTGTCTACCATTTTGAGCAGTTTTCAAAAGCAAAATATATGTACTAATTAGAACTTTCCTTCTCATTGCCTGTCTCCTCCAGCTTGACTAATAAGAAAGCACTAAAACGCAGTCAGGTTGAAAAGAAATGGTATATCGTTCCTGCACTTATCTGTGCTTTGCACACACACAAAGCACCCTGGAAGGGAGGCTCGCTGCAGCAGGAACACGACATTCTCATTTGCCCCTTGCACATTCACTTGGTTCCAAATTCCATTACTCTTAATCAAGTAAAGATCCTCTTAAGGTCAACAGGAGTTTCATTCAAATTACTTCATAATATGGCCCTCAGTTTGTTGGGTTAGTTCCCACTTTGCCCAGTAGGCACAACCATATTAAAAAGGCTATTGGAAAGTGTTCTTTATTTTATTTAGCTTCAAGGAAATAAATGTTAATAACATTTAAGGATGTACTTACGTGTTTATTAAAGAGGAGGAATCCTGTTGAATCAGAACCCTAATTTGTTTAAGGAGCAAACTGCTCCAGGAAGCAAAAATAATACAGCTGACTTAGGTATTAGTACAGCTGAAATACTTTCAGTGAGAATAATCATGCTTTCATTTGGAGACTCGGGGAAATTGATTTAGTATGGTTTTTTTTTACATAACCTTGAGCTATTGTTTGTACAGTCATTTTTTCTAACTATAACATTATAACCATTAAAGAGTCAAAAGCTTGAAGCCGTGCCCATCAGGGAAGGGAATGCACTTGCACATGTACAATAACTCATCCTAAAACATCACACATGATTTGAAGCATGACTTATCTAAAATAGAGGCAAACCCATCTTTCTGCTTCTCATGTGACAATTTCACACTAGGCTTCTTCTATTTGTTCATGAGATCTTAATGATAGAATAAACACATGCATTTCAGTGTTCTATGAGAAATCCCTTTCCTGATTCATTGTGCCACTAAAATCATGCAAAGTTTAACCGTGTTCCTAAACATACTGTCAGTGATCTATAGTATTCAAATGAAAATGAGACTTCCATTCCTGCTTTAAACTCGATGGTCTTTCAAGTAGGGAAAAGTTCATACTCATAGGGTATCACCAAGAAGTTTAAGACACTAAGATTTTTTTATTATTTAAAGTTTTAAAATGTTTAAATTTTTGACATGGAACAATAATCAGCAAAATAATAACAGTAGCAATTACAATAAGTATCAGCAATAGTAATATAGAAATAATAACAGTCACAGCAACAGTGCCAGTGATAGCAATGGCAATAGCAATAGGATTATTAATAAAAATAATAATATTTATTAATGAAAAGTAAAGGTCTTAATCACAACAGGAATACTTTGTGGAATGGAAAAGTTGATCTTGGCTTTTTCTGATGATTACATGCAACTGTTAGAAGATTTTTGTATGAGCCACTCATGTGACATGATATCTTTTCACCTGATGGATTATATATTTCTTTTTGAGGTAAGAGTCAGATGCAAAGGACTTTATGAAAGTGTTGAGGCATTCAAATGCCTTACATGATAAAATACTGAAAAGCTCAGAGAATTAGAGGCAAGTGTAAGAATACAGACATCTGACGCTCCAAATATTATGGTTAGATCAGAACATCAAAAGGAGCATATACTATTGCATATAAAAAAATAAATAAAATCTGTGATATCTTCTACAATGCCATTGTTGCAAATTTTTAAAGCACACCTTGCCAAAATTTGTCACTGAAGTCACCTCATCTTGGGAGTGCCACCTTTTTTGTATGCTCTGAAATTATTCAAATGTCACAAATTAAACACAATTTATTTGGTTAATTGGTTTTTAAGCCTTTCTTACACCTTCCAGTTTATATCTGCTTCATGACTTCTGGCCTCAACTTTTTCTAGCTCACCAGTTCCCTCTGTGAGGGCTCTACCAGTCCCTTGTAAGCTGAAAAATTTTCTCTTGCTCTTTTCCCAGCCCCAGTCCTAGCTGAAACCTGCAGCAGAACAAGACAAGAAAATAGTCTAGAGTTACTGCAATCAGTCATGTCAGTTAAGAGTAAAATGAAGGTTTTACATAATTTTTACTACAGATATGCCCACACAAGGAAATTATTAATTTTATATGTATTTTCTTGCATTGGTAAAAAAGAAAATGTTCCTATAGTACTTTATCACATATATTATGGGTTTTTTTTTTTACCAAAGCTGAATTACACAGGACATTCACAAATGTGCATTAATTACTCTGCATTTGTCATTTATGAAATGCCAGCATGCACTCATTCTGCTCAAGATGAGGAGGAAGCAGAGTCCAGGCCTCGAGATACACGATCCATCATTTGCTTGATTCAGTTTTGGCTGACTCTAACAACACTGGCTGCGGTCCGTTCAGCTGAGGATGCAGTGCAAGGATGCTGCAACAACCCAAACGCTGACATCAACTCCATTCCACCGGTGGTGGTAGAGTAGCTTTGCAGCTGGAGAGCAGACCTGTAGCAAGGAGTGCCTGGACTGCATCCCTAACAGCTCGGGTTTGCTTTAATCACTGAGGTGCCCACAGGGCATGAGGAAGTGGCCTGAAGTGAAGCTGTGCTCTTTAGGAATCTCCTGTGGTGCACAGCAATGAGCACAGAATGGCTAAACAAGACAGAGTAACTGGGGCACAGTACCCGAGTTTTGGTCTGAGCAATGCAGCATACAGCAGCACCTAATTCCCAAACTGCATCGACTAACAGTGTGGTGAAAAACCTGGTGAGATGGCAGCACATGCAGCCCATATTCAATAGTGGTATGGGTAGTGGAGTTTGTGATCTTAAAGCTAAGTACCTTCATTTGCTGCAATCACACTCCCATTTGCAATGTAAACAATGGTTCTGGTTCAGCATTTAAATTTTCACAGCATCTAAATAAGTTAAACTACACGGCCTCACTAGCCAGAGAACTCCAAAAGGGTCTGCTTTAAGAGAATGAAGAACATGCTTTGGATGCCTAAATAAAAAAGCTCAAGTAAACACAAATTAGCAACACTTAAGCTTCTCTTAACCAGATAGCATTATCCTAAGGATGTATAGACCCATATATTTATTTAGAAAAATAAATGGGTCTACTTGGCTGCTCATGGCTTCAATTGGTATACGCTTTGCTGGGTAAAAACCTGGCTGGGTGGCCGAGCCCAAAGAGTGGTAGTGAGTAGAGTTAAACCCACTTGGCGGCCAGTCACAAGTGATATTCCCCAGGGCCTGCTATTTGGGTTGGTTTCGTTTAGTATCTTTATCAGTGATCTGGATGAGGGGATCAAGAGCATCCTCAGTAAGTTTGCAGACAATACCAAGTTGGGCAGGAGTGTTGATCTGCTTGATAGTAGGGAAGGTCTACAGAGGGATCTGGACAGTCTGGATCAATGGTCTGAGGACAACAGTGTGAGATTCAACAAAGTGAAGTGCCAGGTCCTGCATTTGGGTCATAACAACCCCATGCAACACTACAAGCTTGGGGAAGAGTGGCTGGAAAGCTTCCTGGCAGAAAAAGACCAGGGGTACTGGTCAACAACTGGCTAAATATAAGCTGGCAGTGGGCCCGGGTGGCCAAGAAGGCCAACAGCACCCTGGCTTCTATCAGAAAGAGTGGCCAGCAGGTATAGGGAAGTGATTGTCCACTGTCCTCAAGACTGGTGAGGCCACACTTGGAATACTGAGTTCAGTTTTTGGCCCATCTCTACAAGAAAGACATCAAGGTGTTGGAGCAAGTCCAAAGTGCAACAAAGCTAGTAAATGGTCTAGAGAACAATACTTAAGAGAAGCAGATGAGGGAACTGGGATTGTTTAGCCTAGAGAAAAGGAGGCCCAGGAGAGATGACTCTACAACACACTGCTCTCTACAACTACCTGAAAGGAGGTTTCTTCTACCAAGTAACAAGAGATAGGATGAGAGGAAATGGCCTCAGTTTGCACCTTGGGAGGTTTAGGTTGGGTATTAGGAAAAATGTCTTCACTGAAAGGGTTGTGAAGCTCTGGAATAGGCTGCTCAGGGAAGTGGTAGAGACACCATCCCTGGAACTATGTAAAAGACTTTTAGATGTGGTGCTTGAGGACATGGTTTATTGGTGGATTTGGCAGTGCTGGGTTAACAGTTGGACTTGGTGACCTTAAAGGTTTTCTCCAACCTATATGATTCGATGGTTGTATGATTCTATATATTGCTGACATATATGAGTGTTATGAATGTTACCATGGGAAAGCTCTTGTTGAAGGCAAAACAGTCTTCATTTGTGAGACCAAAAGAGTAAAAAAAAAAATTATTATTGATTGTTCAGTGTTCTGCATATAGAGGGACCAAAAGTGCTCAATTCTGTCTGTGATACTGGGGCAAATTCTGAAGATTTACTCTGCTGTTAAGAGTGCTTACTCAGAATCAGGTTAAACGCCAATCCCACTGACAATGAAGGATTTTGAAAAGTATGTTTTTTAGAGTTTTAAATACTCTGTAGTAGGTAGATTTGAACCAGGTTAATGAAAACTTTGAGATGAGTGATTTGAAATTATGGTTTATACTCAGTTTTATTATCCTCACCAGCTACATGGGCATATTTTCTTCTTTTAGGCAATATTGGCTCTGAAGCAAACAGGTAGCTGCATGCTATCATATAACATCGCATTGTGGAGTGACTTACCTGCATGTAAAGCTCAATAATGGTAGCTAACAATACTTTTTTAAAACTACCAGTTAGATAGATTCTTAATTTTATAGCAGTGATGAGAACTTCACGGAGAAGACTTGCATAAAGAACAGTTCTCCAACGGGGCCCAAGGACAGAAGTGGAGTCTGGGATCTCCCTCACAACTTTAGTTCAGCCCTGAATCAGAGCTGGATTTTGTGGTAGCTTGAAAATGTTTATGGCAATACTGGCAGAAAGGGTAAAAGCTTCTTGGAGATGCCAGTATTGGTTGTAGCATTTAAAAAACTCCTTAAATATGGTCTCGTCATTATTTGGGTTTATTGTAAGTGGATGTTATACTTGACCATGGAAAAATATGTTAGTACACTTAAATATGCTAGCTTAAAGACGAAGATTTAAATCAGCTTTCCTCCAGCAACACACCACTTTGAAGTATCAAAAACAGGAGGGCACTATAACTGTAGCAAAAAGGAAGACATCCTCTCAGCAGAGGGATAGTCATTGCTACAAGGATTTAAGTGGATGTGACTTGAGTGCAAGCTGAAGAGACGGAAAGGCTCAGTTACTGAGTCTTTTTCAACTTGAAAAGGAAGGAACAGCCTAGATGACAATGAGGAAAATAAAGCCATAGATATAGGTGACCTCTGTAATCAATAGCAGAGCATTTTTAGTATAGTCAGTGGCTCTGCATTGATTGCCATTATTTTGCTTTCAATTAACTTAGTTGAAGCCCATTTTAGACCATGATTTGCAGCTAAAGTTCTTACTTAGCTGATATTGTAACTAGCTAATAACGTAGAGCAACAAGATTCACTCTGAACACTGTCAGAAGCTAAAAGGATTAGTTTCCCAATGTCAAAACTAAGAATTGTCCTGGTTTGAGCTAAACCAGAACCAATTCTCTGTTCAGTGATTTTACTTTTCAGCTCAGTCTCTTCTAAGTGTCTGCACTTTCTGAAGTTAATGGCATATTTTTGCAGACAGTGTCTGCTTCCAGAAGTGATAACGCTTGATGTTTATAGTTACTACCAAGGATTGTTATGCAGAAAGGCTCTTGCTTATACTTGCTCCTGTAGAAACCAAGGTCACTGCGAAATCTTGTGTACCAGGTTGGAGTGCTATAAGTGAGAGTTGTACGTAAGCAAAAAGGTCACACTTGCAAGGAGGAGTGGACAGGACAGGTGACTCCATTCCATGTACGTCATAGTATAAAGCTGAGGGATCTCAAGGGCCACGCCTCTTCTTCAATGGCCAGTGTCTGAGAAGGACTCTGTCCATTTTGCCTTTGGTCCCAACCCATGTGTTTCTGAATCCTGTTCCTGAATCCAGTTCCTGTCTGCCACTAAGTCCAGTCTGAGACTTCTTCCGTGCCTGCTCTGCAGCATCAGTGGTGGTTGATCATCCTCAGGGGAGTGAGGTACTGGTTTTGTATATATTTGTATAGATGTCATTATTCTTATTAATATTATTATATTTTATTTTTATTGATACATTTTCATTAAAGCTTCCCTTCTTCTTCTAGGAAGGGGAGGGGTTAATAGAAAGCATCTACTATTCCTTTAGTGACTAGCCCTGCCTCAGCGCAGGAGAGAATGAAAGCCTGGCAAATTATTAGACTCAGCAGCAGTACTAGTTAAAGCCTGAAGCTATCTGGAAGTGCTACCTGGAAAGGTGGTGGGATATTTTGTTTTTTCTCCCTTGGCCTAAAAGCCTCCACTATTCTGTTTGATTTGAATTCTTTTTAATGTCAATGTACTGGGTCTGGCTCGGATGGAGTTGATGTTCTTCATAGCAAATCTTGCTATGAAGCAAATGGATATGATAGCAAATGGATTCTGTAGCTAAAACAGCATTGACAACACACCAGTGTTTTGGCTGTTGCTGAACAGTACCTCCACTGTGTCAAGGATTTGTCTTTTTCATGCTCTGCTCCCTTAGTGAGTAGGCTGGGGGTGGGCAAGAAGTTGAGGGCAAAACCAGCCAGGACAGCAGATCCAAATTGCCCAAAAGGGATATTCCATGCATATAACATCATGCTCAGAAGTAGAACTGGGATGGCAGGATAAGAAGGTGTGGGGTTTTTTGTTTGTTTGTTTTTCCAGGTTAGACAATTGCTTGAAGAGTGGCTTGGCATTGGTCTGCTTGTGGGAGGTGGCAAGTTCTTTTCCTTTCATCCCTTTTTTTCTTCTCTTCACTTACTAAACTCTCTTTTAATCCACCCCATGAGCTTTGTTTTACTCTTCCTACTCTCTCTCCCATCCTGCTGAGGGGACAGTGAGCAGCTGTATGGGTCTTGACACTGTCCAGGGTCAACCCACCATGACTGGAAAAACCCCAACATTTATAGGCTGTGTTATGATGCATTGTCACATCCAAATTCAGCATTGCAGGGTGAGCTGGAGGCGTGCATCTTCTGCGTAGGAATTTATCTTTCAGAGCACTTGGAAGTCCTTCGAAGGACTTTCTTCCACAACTGTGCAGGGGCTCCCATTTGTGCAGCTGTAAACTTCTGAGCAGGGCACTGCAGCCCTTGCGAGCACAAGCAGAGCCAGCGCTCTCTGCTCCTCTCGGCTCGGCATGGCACGGCACAAGCGACGATGGGTGTCCACCAAGGAAGGACTCCGCGTAAGCCAACCGGGAAAGCGCAGCACTGAGGCAGAGCGAAGGCGCTGTTAGGTACCACAGCAGTGGAAATTAAAGACGCACGAGGTGCTGCTTCTCCCCAGATCGTTCCGTGGCTGCAGCTGCCGGAGCGCAGGGCTGTCAGAGCAGCCTTCCCCGGAGACCCCGGGCGGGCCCCGCCGCCTGCCGCCGAGCGAGCGCACCCGGCAAGGCAGCCCCGGCTCCGCTGGCAGAGGCTGAGCCGAGGGTCAGATGGCTGCTGCATCCTTCGCACGGCAGCGGGACCCTCGTGCGCCGGGCTCTGCTCTCAAAACTCTCTTTTTTCTCTAAATAACTATCAGAGAGAACCGCAGGAGGACAACCCATGAACGCTGAGCGCTTCGGCTTGGCTCAGCACGGCATGGCACGGCACGGTCCCCGCAACAGCGCCCGGGGGCTGGGCACTGCCGCCCGGGCCCCGGCCCAGCCCGGCCGGCCCCGCGCCGCCGCCACCTCGGCCAACGGCCCAGCCCCCGTTCCAGCGCCCCCCGCGGCAGCGAGGCGCTGATTGGCTGCCGGAGCCGCGCGGGGCCTGATGGGAGCGCCGCGCCGGTGACCGCGCCCCTCTTTCGGCGGGCGGCGGCGGGATGTGCGGCCCGGCCCGCGGCAGGTACGTGCTGGCGGGGGAGCAGCGGCCCGGCCCGGCCCGAGGGACTCTGCGGTAGGGACTGGCTCCGCCGTAGGCGGGGCGGTGGGAGATGGGCGCCCGGCGCTGCTCGCGACCTGGCTCGGGCCCCGTGTCCCCGGCGGCTGAAGCGGAGCGGGGCGCCACCCGCCTTCTCCCGCCTCGCCGCGGCAGCCGGGCGGCCGCTGGGGAGCGGGGTGGCGGCGGTGGCGGGCCGGTGCGAAGCCTCGGAAGAGGAAGCCATAGGGCGTGGGGAGAGGATAGCGGGCGCCTTCCCCGCTCGCCCGGGAGCAGGGGGGTGGCGGAGCGGTGGGCTTTTACCGGCTGACGGGGCGGCTGGCCGGAGAGGCGAGCGCCGGGAGCCGAAGCTGACCTCTGTCGTCGTCCGTCTTCCCGCTGCCCCTCGGGCTGGCTCCCCGGGCCGCGGGCGGCCGCTCTCGCAGGCTTCAAAACAAGACCGGGCTTCGAAAAAAGCGCCTGACCCACCCACTTCTTGCTCCACCGCTTTGGAGTCTCTGCGTGGGAGCTAATTTGCTTTTCTAATTAAGGCTTTGCAAAGCAAACCACCTCCATAGGATAATGCCAAGACCAGCTGGAAAGGAACTTTAAATTGAAAAAAAGTTCAGGGTCTTGTTTTAACTGAGAGGTGCTAGGACAGGCTAGCAGTAGGTGGTGGGTGATGTGCCTTGTTTTGTTTGTTTCCTTGTGCATGGCACTTATAGCTGGGGGAGGGGAGGGAATGATGGTCACTGTGGAAGTTTTTGAAGTCAGTAAATTGTGGGAAAACACGAATTTTGTCTGGGAGCTTAGTGAGCAGAACTGGAGATTTAATTTGAAAGGTAGAACTTGTGTTCTTCGTAATGGTAAGCATCTGAAGATCTTTACATAAAATAAAATCACTTAAGTTTACAAAAAAAAAAATTAATGAGTGTGCTTCCTTCAGGGGAAGTGTCTGTATGTCTGTATGCAAGGCCTGGATTTCAAATTTCTAACTTCCCTCTGTTTTAATATGACTTGTCTTGATGTTATTCAGTCTCGAGTCTCAGTATGTCAGTTATTAAAATTTAGTTTGGAGACTTGCTATTTTTTGAGAGCTTTTCATCTTGAACGTTAGCAGCAAGCTTGAAGTGTGAGACTGGCTTGATAAGAGTGTAATGAGATCATCAAACTATTTTCGTCATCTGGGTGAATGTGGCGGATGACTTCTGTAATTGTACGTGATTCATTCCGCTTTCAGAAGAGATGTTTTCTGCTCTCATACTCTTACTGTGGCACTTTTACTTTACTTTTTACGAACTGAATTTCTTATTTTTGGGATAGAGGAGTTGCTATAAGGAAACATATTTTTCTGGGGGAGTTGGGTAATAAAATTGATAATAGTGTTTTCTTAAGCTTCTACATTAAGGTTTTTTTTAACAAGTCTGTTGTCTATTTTACGCCTATGGCTAGGAAACATTGCAGCTACCTTACTTATGTGTTAGATCAGTGATAACCTTCGTGGCAGCAAGTCCAATGGCAGTAGTGCCCAGTGAGTGTAAAGGACAGCTCTGTGCTGAAGAAATGAAGCTTTCAGGGAGAAGTGCTGTGCAATAATTTGTTGGTTAGAGCATGGGGAAGAGGGAGACTTGTGGAAAGAGGACTCTTACCATGAAGAGTAGGGAATTAGTAGTAGGTATGTGGTGTAGCAGGTGAGGAGGAACATGGAGAGTTTGAAACAGCTGAAGACAATTTGTTGTCCTGTCATAAAGAAGAGAAGGGAGGGAAGGAAAATATCGGAGTCACCCCTTAGATATCATAGGAAATTCTCTGTTTCCTAAGTAAGGATTTGGTGATAAAATTGTAAATGTGAATCTAGTGGCCCTAATCCCTTAATACCTCTTTGGGGACGGGTTTTGGTGGTGTTACTGCCTTTTAGAGCAGCATACGTAAAGCTTGTCAGCATCATAGTCTGTGTAAAAAATTATGTGCACAGTGACACTTGTACAACCTGTTTTTCTTCTGGGTATTTGCCAGGTAGTTTAAAAAGCACATATAGAGATAGCAATGTGTTACTGACAAAGGCTGGTGTCACCAGTGGCTCATGGATAACTTGGGCCCAAAAGATCCTCTGACTTCTACAGAGGTTCTCAAACTATGGCCCAAAGGAAAATGGCACGTGGAAAGGCCACTGAGCATCTCCATGTCTCTTCATGTCCACAGCTGAGAGCTACTGTTGCTCCTGACACCAGTGGCGATGCTGGGGAAGCAAACTAGATTTGAGAACCATGTGTTAAGTTTACAAAATGCTTGACTGACTGATGTAGCTTTCATGTTGTTTTGCAATAAGGATACTATTTGGCTCTGTAGAAATATTTGTGAAGAAAATGTCTGATCAGATCTACTGCAATACCTGTCATGCAAAAACTTGCCTGTAACTGCAAAGTGACAATTGTATAAAATTCTCATTTAGATTGCGTGTTTGAAAAACAAAAATATTGCTGCTGTTTTACTGAAGGGAGTTGCTGTAGTAGTGATTATTTTGAGAATTTACTCGAGTGTCCAAGGGGTAATTGTGCTTTTTCTGTAGCTTATCCCTTTGTGCTAGGAATTTGGCAGGAGCAAAGATAATCTGTCCATCTGTTCTAGCTTCATTTTGGCAGCATTTCAAATGTGGGTTTTATTTTTGAGGATTGTTTTTTGAAATCATAGGGCCTACAGTTATGGCTTCTGAAGTCCTTGGCTTTCTCAAAATGTGAAGAGATTACCGTACTACCGTAGCATTCGTGCTACTGAGCAATGTGTATCCTATATTATATTGTTTCGACAGCCTCAGACAACGTGGAAACAAAATTGGATTGATATTAGGTTTCTTTATCTTTTGGTTTTTAGCCAGAGGTAACTTAATAACAAGAAAATGTTTTTTATTCTGCTTAACTGGGTCAGTTCTTTGTTTTGACAAGTCTTACTGCTCCGGGGTTAGAAAGATTTAGGCCCTAGGTGGGATTGAGCATTAGTTTACTGTTGGGATTGCAATGAACCTACAATTTTTTTGTTCACTGGGTAAAAACTTGTAAATTAAGAGACTGGCGAGAAATTCTGCCATCCTGAGGTTCAAAGTCAATGGATTCCAACTACCTGCTGATGGAAAGTTGCTTCACTTTTACTTTGGGTACCTAGAATTATTGCATCAAATTGATGCTGTTCCTGGGTTCCAGGTTTGTGCAGGGGTAAGGTGAGCTACTTTTGCAGCTTTGGAATTGCTTTAAGACCATCTGATGTGCCTGTGACTGCACTGTGTGTTGTGTGCAGGGAAGAGCTGTCAGTGTAGTGATTTCCTACAGCAAATGAAATCCCTTTGATTGTACAAAGGGAGAACAATAGTGCTATCCAATATGATGTTGTTGAGAGTGTGAAAAGGAAGTAGATTTATTGGACACAAACTTTCTTACAAATAGTAAGATATTAGTGCTGGATGCCTGTAGTGACAGCTGAAAAAGAACATTAAGAATTATGCTTATGAGCATCAGAGGAAGTAATTGGAAATCAGTTTCTTTAACAATCCTGCTTAATAAGTTTTTAAAATTGTTTTTCTGCTGGAGAATTTTGGTGGCTTTTTTAGCAGTTACTTTGTGCATCTATTTTTGAGGACTCCCCTCTGGTAGATATTTCCTAAGTAAAGATAAGTTTGGCCATGTCAAGGTTGGTTAACTGACTTATAAGATGGCCTATGAAATAAGACTGGATTTAAAAATAACATTAGGTAGATAATTAGGCAATGGCTTTATGTGATACTTTGATTTCTTTACTTATTGGAATAAATTAGTGAATCTTGATCGATGCTGTTAGATTGCTCCTAAGTCCTCAATGCTTCACTTCTAGCTGTGAATTCTTGTAGAAGATTGATAGCTCTGCCAACATTTGTCCACAATAGAAGATGGGTGGACTGATTTCAAGATGGAGGGTAAGTAAAATCGTGTAACAATATAATAATCTTTAGTCTAAAAGATGGGAGTGTGCAGGACATCCTTCTTAATTGCTAGTGGTTGGCTGTTAATGCTGGTTAAATGTTATTGCTAAACTTTTCTCACTAGTTTGTCACTTCAAAGTCCAGTAGCAAGACATAATGACCACAAATATTTTCTGACAAATCCTTAACTGTGAAACTGTGTGGCTGTCCTCTATTTCCTTTGCAGTACCAGGCCTGGCACTGCTTTGGTTAATGTATAAAAATAGAGTTTTATCTCTTTCTGTAAATCTAAATAGTTCTGCTGTACTTCATTTGTATCGATACAGCAGCATCCATGACTTGAAAGATCGCTGGGTGGTTTAGGTCCAAATGGATACATTCAAAGTACCTTTCTGTGTCTGTTTTAACAAATATTTTGGTAGCTTCTTGTATTTACAGTCTTTTTTTGCTAACAGTGTTTATTGCAGTAACTTGCATATTATTGAATGGCGTACTGAGTTTGAGGAACAGGGATGAGGTTTTTGGCTACTCTTGTCAGTTGTGAGTTGTTTGAGTCTAGGTTTGCCTTTGCTTATTGTCTGTTGATTTCAGACCTTATTGTATTAAACTTCTCCCTTTAAAAGAAGTCTAGGTGCAGTATCAGTTTTGTGTAGTAGGAAGAAACTCACTTCGTGGTGATGTGGTGTGGACTATAGTTTTTGAATTTGTGGCCTGAGGACTTGGAGAAGATAGTGACTTTATACTTCTCAGAAATTAGGAAGGATTCCTGGAAGGTGAATTCACAGTTGCTCCGAAGAGGAATTTTACTGGAGATGATGACACTTGCAGTTGCTTATAATTTATTTAGAGCATGTGTTTTTGTGTGGAACAAATAGCAATGGAAAGCTTAAATTCTCAGATAAGGTCTTCCTGTATATATTCTCTTTGTATTGCCTGTGCCTTCCACTCCCCAAGTCTCTCCTTGTTTTACTTCCTATCCACACATCTGCTATCGCTGTACATGCTTTATAGGTTTTCATCTTTTGTGATGTAGGAGAGGAGCCTTCAGTTGATAGTAATGTCAACTGTAAAATAGTTATTCATTACAGTCACTTCTATTTGACACTGTTAAAAGTAGGAAAACTTCTTACCTTCATGTAATATAGATAATGGATTAATCTGTTATGAGTATGTCTTTTGGTTGATATGTCTTTTTTGTTAATATACAATAATTCTCGAAATAGTGACCTTTTTTAGTGAGATTAACATCTTTGTTCTTCCCCTTGTAAGCAGTCAAAGCCTTCCACTGTAGAAGTATTAGAAAAAATTGATAAGGTATGTATTTGCTTTTTGGTGTTTTGTTTGATTTTTGCTTAGAAATACACATTGTTTTTGCATGTATTTCTTTCACACTAGGTAAAATGCTGTAGTGGAATTTTAAATTATTTTGATAATTATTCTAGTTGAATATACTGGAGATTCCGAGTTTCAGAGGGACTGCTACCTTTTTTCCCCTTACTATTAGTAAAAACCCCATACTGTATAACAGATAGTGAGAAACTACAGTTTAAATATTTAGAGAGCCTGAAATGGGGAAAAAATGTGAAGTTATCTTGATTACACAATTTAATTATAAGTAATGGTTAAACTCCCATGTAATGGTAAATATCACTAACCCAGAGTTCCATTCGTCAGGCTCATTAGAAAAGCTTCAGTGTATGGTTTTAAGTGTTAGTGTTGTAACTGTAGTGGTAGTCAGTAAGGTCAGAGGAAGAATAGCTGAATAGATGGTTCAGTAATCAGTTGTGATTTTTAGCCAGGGTTTGTGACAGATGTCTGTGCTCTATGGGGAAATTAACTGTTTTGAAAAATGTTGTTGATATTTTTTGTTGTTTTCCTTTTAATGAAAGTGTGAGTACTCCTCTTGTCACTTGAAATGCAGTCAAAATGGTAACATAACAGAGCATTACTTAATCATTTATATGCCAAAAACATTATTCATTGATGATCGGGATGATCAGATGGTCAGGATTTCACTTTTAATGTGAGGAAAATACTGAAATGAAAACATGTGAAATGACAGATTTCAGCAATTTCCCATGTTAGTAGAAAAGTATTAGAAGCGTTTGAAATTCCACAAGTACCTGATGGAAGTTTTAGGATGTGAAGTATAGTTGGTATTGATTTATGTGATCGTAAAGTTTGCCATTCATAAGATATTAGCATTCTCCCAAATGTAAACTTGTCCCAAATATACTAACACATTACAAATTACAAATCAGCACTTCTTCCTGTATTTCTTTGCAGTAGCGATGTGTTGCTGCTAATACAGTGCAAGTGGCCAATATCATAACCTTAATACTTATGCTATGGAAGTTATCTTTGGGCAAATACTGTCTTTTATCAAAAAGATGCTTGAGTTTTCTATCAAATATCAAATTGGCATAGCTAATTGTAGCAAACACTTAAAGGCAGCTTAGTAAAACCACCTACTAATTTCACTGATAAGGTTGAACCCTATTTATTTACAGGAAATCCAGACATTAGAAGAATTTAGAGAAAAAAATCAGAGGCTACAAAAACTATGGGTTGGAAGGCTGCTTCTCTACTCTTCACTTATTTACCTTATCACCTGCTTAATTGTATATTTGTGGTGTCTTCCTGATGAATGGACAGCAAGGTTGATTATGACACTTCCATTTTTTGCATTTCCACTGATGTAAGTAAATATGCCTTTTTTTTTTTTCTGTCTGCTGTCTCTTTGATAAAAGGAGATGGAAAGTACATCTCAGCAGGGGTTTGGGTTTGCTTTTCACAATCCTTGTGTTGTCATAACTTGCTGATTTTTATTTTTTTTTCTTATAAAGCCAAGTAGTTAGACACTTTCTTTGAAGGAAATCTCTTGAGAGTCTGGGTTTAGTATACAATGAAGTTTTATCATCAGAAGATGGTAGCATCTGAAGTTACTTGTTTTATCAAAATGATACTATGACTAGAGAGAGACCTGTATCTGACCAGCTGCAAGGTGAAGGAAAAGAGAATTATCTTGGGTTTTACTTCTACTGCTATTAGGAAAAGTGACACTACTATATGAAAGCGACCTAAGGTGTCACCTGTATGTAAAATGCAGCATATAAAATTGTGGGTAAAAAAAAAATACAAGAATGACTGGAAATGCTTGCTTTTACATACTAGGTGACTGTTAACACAAGTGACTTGAAAGGTTGTCATCCCAAATATGTTGATGACTAGCTTTACATAATTAGCTGTTTTTCTGGAAAATCATTGACTGTTTTCTTCAACCAGACAATATCCTAACATCATTGGATAGGAATAGGAGGAAGTATTGTCTACTTTTTTATTTTGTTCCACTGAGCTGATTGGCTGCTCATCCTCACTAGGGGGTTTTGTTTTCTAGCAAAACTACCTTTCTAAAAATAGCAAAATGGGCTCCCACCTCACTAAATAGCTGCTTCCCTGCCTCCCCTTCCCTCAGACCATCAAGGAGGAGGATAAGCATCCTACTGAGCATCTTTCCTGCTTATGGGGAGTACAGTGCATTTACTAATTTGCTGAAATAAACATCATAAATACTGTCTATTTGTACAGCATCTTTATATGAAAACATGACTTGTCAGTGCCCTAGCTTTAGACATTAGAGTCAAATGTAAATATTTAAGGTGTTGCAAGTTTGATTACTGTGGGTCAGCATAACACAACATGCAAAAAAAAAAAATAGCCGGAGGATGTTTTTTGTATGCCATGCTGTGTTATGCATAATGTACTAATATGCTACTGTTATGGAATCCTGTGGAGAAGAGACATGGGTACCAATACCTTGATTGGAAAGGATTAATATAGAAATTAAAGTTGAAATTAATTTTTGGCAGCAATGAGAATTGATTTTATTATTAAAGACACAATGATTTGAAAGTATTGTTAGCATGCGAGGATTGCTCGTGCTAACAGGGAAGGCTTGTAGAAGAGGAGTATTAGCAGCCTCTCTTCACTTAGGTGTGTTAGAATTAGTGTAGAAATTAAAACTATTGCTGAAAGTGGTGGCTTCTAGAACTGTGGTGTGAATTTTCAGATTGAGTTTTTATTCTCTACTTTGTCCTCCAGTTCTTGTTGTTTGTGGTATTTTTTGGGGTTTTTTTTAATGTGAGCTATAGAACTGTGAATTAGGTATCAGCTTGCTAAGATTTTGGATTAGACTGTTGTCCTGCTATGACTTGCAGCTGTTTATCTGATTTTTCTCTTCAACTATCCCCCTTCAGCTTTTTTTGTCAGATATGAATGGCAAGCGACCGCCAGCTTGTCTGTCTTATTGGTCAAGAGGTGACTCCATGCTGAATGTCTAGTGCCACCCTGAAATAGCTCTAGAGATTTTTCAGCTCTAGTCAGATTGGAATATGTCTGCCTCTTCCAGCTTGCAGTCAGTCACCAACTTATTTCTGCTTTAGGTCATTCCCTCAGGGTCTCTGCAAGTTACTGATGCTGGTAGAGCAAGTTAAGTTCTAGGAATATATAACATCATTAATCTTAAATGTATATTGAAATATCTGAAAAGTTGAAGACATACGTTAGCATGTTAGAAGGATGCTGCTTTCCATGTTTTTCAGTTGAATTAGATTGTTTCATCTTGTATGTTCTGATTTTTCAGAGAAATATGTTTTTATTTTGTAAAATTGGTCTGAAATGCTCTGCTATTAAACTTTCACCTCAGAGTTAAAGAAATGTCTTTTATTTTCTGAAGTCCTACCATCTATCTATTAGCTTAGAATACAGTTTTAGGTTGAAGACTCTACTAATCATAGTATTAAAAAAAACCCCCAACTTCTACCTGAACATTATAGTCTTTAAGGCAATTCATATCCTGTAAAACATTTATTACTTTTGATGTTTTATGAAGAGACGCATCTTCCATTGTGTAAGTGAGCAAAGCCATCTGTATTCTTAGTTACTGCAGCACACCTCTGAATGTGTAATAGAGCTAAATTTCTTTGTTTCTTTGACCTTGGATTTGTTACTCTCGCATTCCAGTTGTCTAACTTGACTAACTCAGGTTGTGTTCTTAATACTCGAAAGCATTTTGAAGTGGGCAGCTGTTACAGAAATGCAAAAGATCTTTTTATGAATTGAGTCAAAACTATATTTGAAACCTTACAGCCTTTTGCCTGCTTTCTTATGCTAGCTTCTTATTCAGAGAACCTTTCTAGCCTTGTAAGATTCTCGCCCCCCCCTTAAATGAAACTTTGTTACTTTAGGATTTATTATGTAGTGCTTGGCACTGGGAGGGTTTTGGTTAAGACACTTGTAAGGGCTTGAAGTATGAGACTTGCCACTTGACTTAGGCCAAATACCTTGCCAGGAAAAGTATCAACTTAATAATTATAAGCAATTTGAAGCTTTAAAACAAGTGAAGTCCTGATGATTGCAGAAAAACCTTTCAAATGTAAGATGGCCATAGATCAGTTTATCCCGAGAACAGCTAAACTGCTCCATTGTTTGAGCAAAGTCAGCTGAAACCCTACAGAAACAGTGTGTTGAGAGCTGTGTAAAAATCACCAAGAGTCAGTGTCAGTTAACTCTGCTTGGGAGAGCATTTGTACAATAGCTGTATCTTACGGTTTTCATTGGTGTTGGATTCTTCCCACAAATCTCACGGGTCTTAATTTTGGGCCTTAGCTAGTGAACTTGGTTTTCTGGCTAGCACAAGTCATAAGTCTATCAAAGAAGTGATGACGAAATAATTTTCAGCTAGCTGCACATACATTGATTTAAAAAAAGCTCACACTGAACATTTTAGCAAGTCATGATGTTCCGTGCTGCTGCTTTCTTAATAGTTCTACCTATAGTAGTAGTATTTGTCTAAACTTTAATAGACGGGAGGATTTTATTTAGACCGATGTTGATGCCATGTTGACAAGATGCTAATTTAATTTTTAGTTTCCTATACAAATATTATTTGAAGATTTGTGTTCTTCGTAAAGTTAAATCTCATCTGATAAGTCTTCTCTTTGCTAAATGATTTCAGAAATGGTTACTTTAATATGCTTTAATTAACAGAATTTTTCTTTCTGTTTTAAAGCATCTGGTTTATAAGGACGCTGCTCATTTTTTTCTTTTCCAAAAGAACAGAAAGGAATAGTAAGTATTTTTTCTGTGTGGTTGATATTTTTTTTTTTGTTTAGTTTATGGTGGGTGGTTGTTTTGTTTAGAATGTGGAACTAGTTGGGAATGATGCTTGCTTTGGCAATGTAAATATTTTGGATAATCTGACTTCCAGGAGAAGGAGAGCAGCCTTTTGGTTGATGCTGAAATGGGTAGCATTAGTTAAACTGTCGTTTCTACCACACAGTTCTTGAAAGAATGGGAAAGAAGTGCCTAGTCTTTCATTTCATTTACAGAATTGTGGTAACTTTCTCTTGCCTTAGCATGCTTCAAAGTGTAATGGAATGAGATGTAATGTAGGAGTGAGGGAAAAAATGCAAACAGTAGTAGCAATTGCCTTAATACTTGCATCTTGCAAGTATTAAGGCAGTCTTAATCTGTTATCTTTATGTATAAGAGGTTTATAGCAAATGTGTTTATCTGTCAAGATGATTTTTCTCTCCCAAGTTCTCCAAAGCGTGCTTATGTTTTCCTGAGTAGAAAAGGGATAAGAAGATGGTTTTGTGCTGTTTTGAAGCTAAGGAGAATTTGGAATCATGTAACAAAACCAAAAAGCAATGCAGATGTTCAAATATGAACAAGCTAAAGAACATGCAGATTCATTCTAATGCAAAATTTAAAACCTGCATCTGTGGCACTTGCCTGAGGTAGTTGGATTCATTGGAGACTTTCTTTGAAAGCAGTCCAGCCTGTAACAATATCTCACAGTGATGTAAGCAATAATACAGGAAAACCTCAGTATTGCACTGTGTTTTATGACTTGCAGAATAACATGATGTATTTAATTTGTGACAGCTTAAGAGTTAAACATCACGTTTGGAGTTTTTCTTGAATTTAGTGTTTGCTTTTGATATACAAGCATAGGACATACATTTTTATGTAGAAATAAAATTGTCCATATATTCTGTGGTGCTGTGTGATTCATTTCTAAGGCAAATATACATTTGCATTTCATGGCTGGATTAAAAAAAAGTATGTATGTATTTCAAGTTTGCTTAAATGTCTTTATTACTGTTTTTAGCATACAAACCAGTCTAGTGCTTTTGTTGAACCTGTGTATAAAGGGTTTAGTAGATGTTAGAAAATGCCAAAAGGAATTATTTCTGCATTGTTCCAGAGATAAGATAAAAATGAAATGTTTTACCTCAAAGGTACAAGTCATGTATTAGCAAAAGAGAAATCAAATGCACAGTGCAAGAGTTATAGCAGTAAAGCAGGAGAAAATGTAGCTGAGAGTGCAAACTGGCAACTGAGAGCCTCAAAGCTAGCCTTTTATTCTGGGACAAGTTAATCTAACATATTGAGTCACTGGATATCATTATTTGATATGTCACTGGATATCATTATATGATGACTATAACTATGAATAGTCAGCATATCCCAGTTTGGGGAACCATACTGTGAAGAATGAAAAGTCCTAGTGAGACATTAGGAAAGCTGATGTAGAGACATTACAGAATTTCATTTAAGACTGTTGAGCAGAGACTGTTTAGGAAGATTTAGGCTGGTCTGTCCTGAAATGTGGGGAAAAGAATTCCCCCCCGTGTAGGTTTAATGGAGATATACTAGTTTCTTTAGAGTACTTTGCAGTAATTGTCATTTGGCCACGTTTGAAGGGACAGGCATTTCATGAGGTTCTTGTTGAACAGAGGAGGTAAAGTGGTAAGAAACAAATGCCCACACTTTAAACTGATGGTGTTGCTTTGTGGGAGGCTATGCTTGAAGATGTTCTAGGCATTTCTATACCAAAAGCAGCTTCTGTTTCTTAAGTAACTGTTAGCAGCTGGGCAGATTATGCTACTTACTTGACTGCATGATTCCAGACTGCATTGCAGGGCATTTCAAGGTGTTAATTTGTGTGGGGCTACATGAGAGGCTGTGTTTTAATATAAATGTAACATTTGGTGAGGAAACGTATCTTATTAACTTGAAGGTGCACAATTCCTGGGATTGTCCTATTTTCTGTGGTCCAGTCCAATGCTAAATACAGTATTGTTCCATGTCCTATTTGACTTGACTAATAGGAAATTGTTGTAGTTACCCTTTCATTGCATAAACTTTCAAATATATACATGCCCAGCTTTAGTATTTGGTATATTTTAAAAAGTGCTTCATTCTATCAAAATGGGTTTCTACATTCTGGAAAAGTTCAAGTAGTTGTGTTCTCTTAATTTCAATTAACAGTAGTGTTCCTGAAGTAACTTCAAAAAGAGTGTATAGCATATATTTATATATGGCAGTTGGAACTAGTAAGTTTCCCTCCAACCCAAACTGTTCCATGATCCTATGATATAAATAAAGATACAAAAAAAGAGTATGTATTCAGATTAGTGGTTTTTGAGTGTTTCTTGTAGGTCTATGAAGCTTCTTTTGAAAAACCTGGAAAATGGGTAAATATAGCTGTATATTGCAGGAAGTGAACTGCTGGTTTCCAGTAGAGTTGAGAAAGAGGAAAAAGTTCCAGTGTTCTTTTTTATTCCTCTTGCTATAAAGGAGGTGGTAGAACACAGATTTATCAAGAGGATAACCTCTGTATTAGGTGATGATTTATTACAGTGAGTTTTCCATAAGTGCCAAAATCCCACATTCATTTGACCTTACTTCTTTCACTTCCTTTTAGAGAGGTTAGGTGCTGTGCCAACTAGTTGTGAATGTCTCTTAACATTTAGTAGTAAAATGACCTTCTGGTAGCTCTTTTTTTTTTTTTTTAACAAAACCAGGGGTTTTGCTCTAGGCTGAAAGTATTGAAAGGGTGAAATAGTTTGAGATTTGAAGCTCAGAATTGACCTGGCATTTGAAACTAGGCTGTATTAAGGGGCTTATGTGAAATAGTGAAGCTGGTAAATCTGGTACTTGCATATATTGATGCTTAGACCTCAAGTGCTTTTTCTGTAGTTTGACTCATGAGATTAAGTGTGTTTGGTCTGTTGCTGTAGCAGTTTTAATGTAGGTCAAAGTAGGCCGGTAGCTAGAATTGTTTTGCTTTATGAGGAAATGGTACATAACTTTTTAGTAGTTATAACTGAAGTGATAACAGTGGACTATAATTTATAAGCAGTTCCAGCCTTTAAAATTATTTATTTTCACATAAAAACTTACTTTACACAAATTTTGCTAATGTTATGGGTTGGGAGTGGTCAATGCATAATTTTTCTTGATCTCAAAGTGAAGTCAATGTTTAGAGTGTGCTGAAATGATCTCTTATACGTATTTGAAAATTAACATATGATGTCCTTCTTTTAGATGATGCGCTGGAAGATTTAAAATCTCAAAAGAAAAAAATAGTAAGTAAAACATCAAGAAAAGCTAGCTTTTATGATCCACTAAAGTGTTTTTGCATCTCTACAGGTTGAGATTGATTGTAATATATAAATGAAGAGTGGAGGGAGGAAGGTCAGACTATGACCATTCCTCTGTTTTTTGTACTTTTTCTAGTACCACCTTACCTTACCCCCAAATAATAAAGGACTGCTTGCATAAGATTGTAAGTTGTCTCTTCAGTTTAAATTAAACCTACTGTTTTAGTGTTGCTAGATCTATGTAAAGTGTTTGTTTTGTCAGAGAATGAAAATGTATGGTTTAACTTATTCTTTGCTGACTACTTCTTTTACTCTAGGACTATAAGAAGTTAGGTATTTCACCAATTTAAGAACATAAAGTGCAATTATATCTTCGATAGTTACTCTGTCACTTAATGTCTTTTTCATAAATAGTAAAAGGTTCCCCCATCTCGTCTGGATTCACTTTTTCATCAAGTAATAGATTACTGTTTATATCTTAAATGCATCACCACTTATTTCTCGTCCTCCTTGATAGTATTTTTGTACTACAAATTTCTTCCCTTACATTCTTCTCTCTGAAAGATTTACTTTGTCATGTATCAATCCTACCAGTTGTCTTGAGGTCATCTTATTTTGTGAGCTGTGTGGATGACTTAACAGTATAAAACTGTGTCAGGCATTTGCTTTAGTTGAATCAACATTTAATCTCAGAAAGACAAGTCTAGGTTAGAAAAGATTGCAAGTCTTTGATAACTTGCATTCTTTCTGAAGTTTGTAACACTGAAAGCTGTTTCTTCACTACTTAATCATTTCATAAAGAGGTTCTCTGTTTTACTTATGTTGTTGGCTTCATCTCCTGCCTTGCAAGGCAAAACTTAAAAACCACCACCACAAAAAAAACCTTCCAGCCAACCAAAACTCAGATGCCCCTTTGCAAAAAAGGAGCCCCTCCTCCCCTACAAAAAAAAACCTCCAAAAGTTGTAGTAGGAGGCTTTATTGTTAATGAGTTTCCCAAAGTGTTCACCTCATGCCATCTGGATTTTGTCATGGTAGCTAAATCGGTAGAAAACCCACAACAAATCTACCAAAAAAGAGTCAGTATGGTATTATATGGCATTTACAGAGGAAACAGATTTCACTGATCTTCCAGTCCATTTTTTATATCACTTTTAAAATGTAAATGTAAAAATTATCACTGAATTATGTCATTGTCCTTTGGTAAAGAGAATTTACTAATATTTCTATCAGCTAATCTTTATATTAAGGAATCTATTAAAGGGAAGTGTCCTTTGGTTGAAGAGATAATAAAAAGGAATTGGAGAGGCTTACATATCCTGAGAATCAAGTAAATGAGTGTACTCATTTACTATGTTTTAAATTTTATTTTATGAAAACATAAAATATATGAAAACAGTTAAATATAACTGAAATTAGTTAAGCTCTCCAATTTATGTAATCTTTGGTTAGCTTTGGAGGGAAAGTTCTTGGAACAGAAAAAGCACAATGGGGAACACAACAGCTTTTGGAATCTTAATTGTAAAGTCTTCATTTCAGTTGAAGTTTATTTTTCTGTATTCATGAAGATACTCATATTTATTCCAGAAGACCTAATAATGCTGATCTTTTTTTTTTTGTGTGAGAAGCACTTTTAGAGAAAAAGATATTTTGAATAAAAGATTACTTGGTTTATAAAGGAGAGAGTTTTTTTACTTTGAGAATTGGTGATTTTGAAAGATGATGTAAATGTATATTTTGCATATGAAAAAAATCACAACAACGTATTGTAGGAAATCAGAGTAGCTAAATAGATGCAGAAATACTTTGAGTAATATAGAATCTAGTGTAACTATGGTGAGTTTAAACCTGGAATTATAAATTGCCATTAATATATATGCATGTCAAGCTTTAATCATTAAAGACAAACTTCTAAATAGGATTAGTAAAAGAGTTCTGGGAAGTCCAATAATCTATAACTGAGCTATTTTTCAATCTGAGGGGAATAAAAAGTCCATGATTACCTCCTGATCTTGTGGGTGCCTGGTTCCTAGCACGGAACCAGAAACAGAAGACTTATTGCAACTTCTTGAATCAGCACGGTGTTGGTATTTTTTACTCAGAAGACTGACTCGGGAGTTTCATCATAATTTAAAGGTATTCAATTAAGCATTAAAATGAGATCATCATACATGAAACCTAGCATGTTGAAATATGAGCTGAAAGTGGATCCAGGTAATGAGACAATATAACTTCTATTTTAGATAAAACACTCATAAAATTGCATCTGTAGTAATTTGGCTTTAATATTCAGTTTTGGATTTATTTTGGACTAACTTCCTTAGGACTGTGGCTATGAATAACTGTAGCAACACCTACTTTTTAGTAAAACAAATGAAAAACCTTTACCAAGTGAAATAATGGGAAGGGGCGGGGGGGGGGGAAGGCAGAGGACATTTTTCCCTGTTGGATTCCGATTTGCTGCTGAGTTTGTAAATAGGATTAGTTACTAAGATATTTACACTGATCCTCAAAGTATCTGGAATAATTAAATAAGTGTTTCCTATGTGTTTGTAATGTAAATTATTGTTTGGCACTGTCAGCTTGCCACGGACATCTTATACTGAAGACAATTGTCCTTTTTTCAAAGTTACAGTACTTGTGTTACAGGCATGTGGTACACCTTTTCCCCAGTGACATTACTTATGTGCTTAAGGGTACCTATAATGAAGTAAGCTTCTCATCTACTAGACAGAATGACCTGGTAGCTGTGCAATGAGCTGCTCAGTGGAACTTCTTTTCTGTTCAAAAGCCTTCAGTCTTTGGTGACATAATTGCATGGGTATTCACGTGGGTAAAATACCTGATAAACACAAATACAGATACTTCATCTGGAAATGCCCATTAATATTGTCTGTCCTGTACTTTGATTCAAAGTTTGTGTAATACTTTACACAGAACTGACTCTTTACTCTGTTCCTAGCGAACGTTTCAAAATATGTTGGGTGTTTCTTTATGGATTTGGGATAAAGATTAAATTAATTAGCTATAATTAAGGCACTGCTTCAAGATTCAACGTTTTTTTCCGTTCTCTTTGTAAGTTGTATGTTGGTTGTGTTCGTGCTTGTGTAGGTGTAATTTTGGCCTTAGATTTCCCCGTTAATGAGGATGTCAGCCCGTAAGCCTGAATATGTATAGATGAGTAAGTTCAGAGGGTTAAGCATATTAAAGCAAGGACACAGGACAGGTATTAAGCTTCTACAAGTGGGAATTAGTGGAGACTTTACCTGCAGCAGCAGTCTTAAAGATGGGATAATTCTTAGCCTGAGGACAAAATTATGAACACGGTATAGTAATTACTTTGCTATTGTTAGAATTTAACTTTGCTGAAGTTTGCCCAGCTATTCTGTTAGAGTAACTTGAGTGTAATATTAGACTTTGACAGGCTTTCTTGACATTTTGGGAAAGAATTTAGAAAGTTGCATCTGTTAATTTTCAAAGAAAAAACGTCTAATTTCAAGGCTGCCTTGCTGTTATGCTAATAATGAAAAAAAAAAAACCCTGCAACATTTTTTTCCCTTTAATTTAAAATAACTACTGTTTAATGAACAGCATATGCTTTTCAGGCATAGGAAACTGTAGATATTTTGATAACCTTCAGTATGTGACAAACACTCTACCAGGAGCTGGTTGTTGTATAAGCCCAGTGTTGTCTAACCAGTATATGGTAGAGTACTGCAAGCAAGCAATTGGAAGCTCAAAATAAGATTAAAAACCGTATTTGCTGATGAATCATCAGATGAGGTATTTCTTTCACGCAGTATTCCCACAAAACAGTTAACTTCGGTTGTGTTACCATGTGCATGGATCTATCCAGAGCATACTTGATTATTGTGCCTTAAATGATTTATTTCCTATTTCAAGGAAACTTTTATGTGTACTTGAACATCTTACATGGTAGACTGAAATAAATCTTGTGGCTTTGTGTGACCATAAGGAAATACCTCTTCATAGCGGAGTTTGACATACCAAGTAATTCTATTCATGACACCAAGTCATGTGTTAGTATGTTGAATAAGTATTTTGCTCCGTGCCAGTACTTCAGACTTATAGTTGTTAAATCTCATCTACAGGCAGCTTAAAATGCATTACTCGTGTTGCTTATTAATATAGGAAACTCATGCTGTTGCCACAAGAATTCTGTTTGGTTGCCAGTTGGAAAGGAGGCCATCCATGCAATTATTCATGGGAGAGAATGTGGAGTATACCCACGTGTCTATTAAGATGTGGTTAAATCTATGCAATAAGTTTGAAGAATCCATGAATAGGCTGGTATGAACTTTGACAGAATTCACTTGCGATCCTGGTTGCTCAACCTTTAAGCTTGATAATAATAGACAACGAATTAACATTTGGCAGAAAGTTTTTGTGAGAAAACTGTTGGACGTCAGAAGAGTATATTGTAGAAAAAGAGCAGGGGATGATGTCGAGCAAGTCACTGTGTTAGCGAGTCGGTACTAGGTTAAGCTTTCCAAGGTTATGCTTCAGGATGGTGAATAACCTGGAAGTCAGTATGTTAATTTGCGTTTATCAATGAGCTTGTTGTGGCAGCGCACAAGCCAGTTTCTTTTGCTGTGCAAGTGTAGATGTACATGACAATTTCTATACATTTTCAAGAAATTTGTAGTCAGTTTTGAAACTGAATTCTTGTTCGGATTCAGCTTTACTATAATTATAAAAGTGATATGTGAATTTCAGGGTATGAAGAGTAACTTGTTGAATTATGGAGTTAAAGTTATTTCTACACATTATATAGTTGACATGTGAATCTGGTGATGAAAGGCAATTTTTTCATTTCAAAGTAATGTTACTCTTTTTTTGCAAAACTACATATCCATAAATAACTACCATCCTATCTAATACTACTGTGTGTTAGATAAGGAAAGTGTCAAGTGATGGTGGAGCATTCTGGTTTTTCTCTTCCTAAAGGTCACTTTGTCCTGCAGAGGTTATGTCTCATTTTCCTGTGTGGCTATAATGACAATTGCATGCATTGTATGTTCATTGATGTAAACTGGCTCGGGGCTTTTTATTTTGATTTGATACAGAGACTGTTAACACTTCCTCACTTTATGGCTTCACCTCACTAACCTTACTTCATTTAGAGATCTGCCTTACGGTTTTTACTTTTTGAAGAAATACATCTTTATTTTTCCTATGAGACCCTTATTTCTGATCTTACTACACTGTGTGGCATTTGTTTTATAAAGTTAGTGAGTTAGTTCCAAAGTCCTGCTGAAATACAGGTTTAGGAAATTGATTTTCACTTCCCTCTTCAGTCCCTTTTGTTTTGATAGTCCTTAATTAACAGTCTGGGTAGTATTCCTTGCCTTAAACCTGTGGTAGCATGTGTAGGAGTGAATGTTAAATGGATACTGTGTATCAAATTGAGGGAATTTTATTTAGCTTCTGAAGTCAGTCTAAAGGTAGACCCCCTGCAAGCTCTGTATATGCAGAATGGCTGAAACTTTGGTTTCTCTCTAGCTAAATAATGGCATAAAAGTCATGTTAACTTGCACAATTTGTTATTTTAGCAGTGATAAATGAGTGTGAGAGAACTTAATTTTTTGACCGCTGACCTTTTCAGTTTTGCCGTTTATGCCAACAGCAAACTTAAGAACAAACAACCCCCCCTTTTAATCTGAACATGGCCATTAGTCAGCATCTCTAGGAGAAAAGGTCTGCTTAAGATACTGTAAAATGCATGATAATTTCTATACATATTAGCTATTTATCATAACTTCAACTATCTCAATTTTAAAGTTAAGCTTCTAATGTTGCCTGTTAACCACTAAAATGGTACTTTACTAGTGATTACTTTTTTAATTAAGCCCATGTATTAGCTATAAAGCCACTTGAGTGCATTGTAAATAAAACACTGTAATAATGAAGTGCTTTAATTATACTCCCTGAAGTATGCGTAGTTATTGGTAAATTTTTTTATTTAAATTCTTAACATGTTCCGTTTTTTCTGAAAAGCAGTTTGAATCGCTGTAAAGATGGAACTCCAGCCTTTAAAGTCATTTGAGCAAATTCTATGGCTGCTCTCTAGTTAGTGAGTTTTCACAGCATTTGCAGCAAGCTAATTGCTTCTGCTAATAAATAATCTAAAATCGATGCTGACAGCAGTTAATTGGCACAGAGACTTTATTCTGTAAAGCACTTGGCTAACAACCTTTCTTAAATTAATAGCATTAAGTGCTATGAGGAAATAAATCTAAGGAATTGCCTGTCATTCGCTTGTCATGTCTAATAACTTCCAATAATGATGGCTGATAGATTTTTGCACATTTCATTATTGAAGTTGGTGCATGTAATTATTCTCCTCATTATATGTAAACAATTAGCAATATTTGGTGTTTCCTTGTGATAAAGCTGTTAAATACAAGTAGCCCATTAGGGCTTAGAAACTGTTTTTGAAAGCAAACTTTAATTTCCATTGAATATGGGAAATTCACAGGTATCTGAACATGCTGCGGTTTCATTGCACGGAGCTTCACCTTTTGGTAACACTAATAAGTTGCTTGTAAATGGGAGGATCTAGGGAGAAATACTTCGAAGAATTCTGTATTCATGTGTGGAACCTTTTGTTTCCAGCTTGAGGAAGTAATGGAGAAGGAAACGTACAAGACTGCTAAGTTAATTCTTGAAAGGTTTGATCCAGAATCAAAAGCAAAGGTAAGAATCTTGGTGTTGGTACTGAATTAATATGAAAGGTACTGGGGAGCTGAACATTTAGATAATGTTATTTATAATTAATTGGCAGGAGGCTGAACTGCCATCTGCTGGAACACCTGCAACCTCAAGACCCGGACAAGGTAATGGCCCTGTAAAATGGCTGCTCTTTAGCATAGATGCTCATCTTTCATAGCAATTTCCACTCTTGAATTCCCTCTATGATAAAATTTGTAGATCAGTTGGCCTTTTTTTAGGGTTAATAGACTGTTTATTAGACTACGCCCATTGCTGTTCTGTATTTTTCAGACAAGGGATCTATTTCTAAAGGCTGCTGTTCTTCTAGACAGCAGGATGTTTAATGCAACTTGATACTAAAGCAGAGAGAAAATGAACTTCTTGTGGCATACTTGCAATTTTTCTAGAATACTAAGGTGCTTTCAAATCTTATGCAGTGTTCATTGTTGCAGGTTTTCAATTCTGTTTCTATTTCTGGCTAGTTACACCATTCCTAATGCAGTGCTTGAACCACTTCTGTATGGTGGGCGGGGAGATTCCACAAAGCTAGTGCAGAAATCAGATATTTTCTAGATGCAAAGAATGGTCAGTTCTTTACTAGTTTGTCGTGTTCCATTTAAAGGTGCTACTGAATAAAATAAAAGAAATGGAAAAAACTTGCATGTGTTCTGAGGAAGTCTAGTTTCTTGATTGTGCACACAGGTTTCAAAAGCAAAAATCTCTGCAGCACTCTTCCTGGTAGAATACTTTAGAGTCCACATTAAAAATTAAAAATGTGGACTATATTTTAAAAAAAAGATATCTATGCAAACTACTGTTAAGTTTTTCTTAGAGTTGAGTATAATATACTGTAGTTAAACTGAAAATGCTGGTATTAACACATTATAAAGGCCACCTTTTATGATAATACTGAAGATACCTACAAAAAATCTGGCTCAAAGTGAGAGTACTAATTTGCTGTCCTAGACAGCTTAGACCTGTATGGGATGCTCCTCAAAATACACTGCAGAATCTGATGTACATAATTTTCCATAAAACAGATTGCTTTAGAGCATATATTAGAGTTGTCAACTTTGTATCTGATTTTTGTGAGTAGACAAACTGTCTCATTTTTTGCTCTTGGAGTGCTAGTTCTGATGGGTGCAGAGTACCTGAGTTTACTAACATAGATGTTAATAAGCTGCATGGTCAAATACCTTGTATTGTTCTTGCTTAGCTTCAGATTGTCATGGAAACATTTTTATACCATCCTTACTTGTTGACACTGACAGTGAGTAGTTGCAGTGCAGTACATTGGCAGTAAAGCTTCTTATCTCTACTGGTGTCCTATGGCACTACAGCTTTTTCTCATTTGCTTCTTGCCTCTCTCTCCCATCATCCCCTTTCAGCAACATTCATAGGTTGGTTTTTAAATTATTTTTCTTTTAAGGCTGAAGGGCCATTCTGACACCCTGTCCTGTTGCAGTACAGCTCATGAGTAGTTGCCAAGAATTTTGTCATACCTGTAATGTTGGTGTGTTGGTTGTGTTGTTGTTGGGGTGTGTGTGTGGTGTGGTTTTATTTTGTCTTCTTTTTTTTTTTTAAATTAACTGTTTATATTCATCCTTCTGGAGATATGTTGGAAAACACTCCAGAGTAGGGTGATGGATCTGGTTGTAGAATGCAACTAATACTGAAGAGGGAATGGAAATGTGTGTTTCTATGTAGAGATCTAGAGACAACTAGTTATAAATTAAACCGACAATGAGAAATCTTTAGGCACTCTGGCTTTATTAAGAGATATCATCAGCGTTTTTGAAAGTCTTAAGGAGTGATGTGACTCTTTACACACACACACGCACACCTCCCACCCAGGCTGTGTGAGTAGCAATGATAAGTGAGTTGCTCAGTCTGTACTATATAGCTAGTCTTGTGTTTGGGTTTGCAGAGCACAGTGCGTGTGCTTTTGATATCCAGGGTTCTGAGCTAGTCAAAAGCAGATTAGTTGGATCCATTGTACAGTGTGTTGATTTTAACTTGATGGTTAATAGAAGGGCTATGAGGGAGAGGTTTTCAGAGAGATAGAAATATTTTGGAGCGTCAGCCACTATAGGCAGTGGTCTACGTTAATAAGTGTGGTACAATAGGAGCAGGTTTGTAGAGTGAGATAGTTGTTGATGAGGAATTTTCCCACACTATGTATGTTTAGGGGTTTTTATTTAGGGCTAGCTATGAACTGCTCTCATTGACCTGGTGGAGGTCATTTAGATTCATTTGAGAGGAATGAAAGTGCTAGTCTCTGAGACTGTGCTGTGAACCAGAGACCTCTAAGTGGGAACACAGGTGAGACGATGTAAAGTACACTTCTGGTTAAAATGTTATTCAGTTTTTTGGGTGCATGTACATTAAAGTAAGCAATTTACTTTATACTGAATAAAAGCACAGTTTAGCCTTTGGAAAATAATTTTTGTAAGTTATCATGGCTTACTGTTCGATTTGATGTTCTTAAGGGTCTTTACAACTTGTGATTCTACATAATTTTTTTCATATACAGCACAACCTGCCTTTTTTTTAATCTGTTCTCTAACACATTGAATTTAGAATTGGTGCTACTTTTTGTCCATGTAAAAATAGATATTCAGACTACTGTATCTTGCACGTGTGTTAAGAGTTCAGACATGTATGGCTTTAGGCTGTGAAATTGTGGTGACTTAGTTTCTAACTAACCTGTTCTTGGTATGGGCAGTAATTATTTCAGTTCTTAGCTATCAAAAAAACCTACTAGCTTATTGCCTAAAATAAATATTACCTTCTACTCTGTGCCGTGTATAAGTTACAGTAACTAGATGACACCTTATTGTGGTTGTGGTGTAGTTTCATGTATGTAGTATGTGGTAGAATTACAGGGATTGAGAATGTTAACTTGTTCAGAAATGCTTTACTAAAATTTCTGTGATCTTTGCTCACATTGGCCACAAACTAAGCAGGCAGCCAAACTCATTATCTTGAGCTCCATAACTGAGCCTTCTTGAAAAGAGGGTAAATAATGACCACTGTGTAATAAGATTGGACAACCTCATGTATGAGGCAGGTGATGAAAGGTAGGTTAGTTGATAGGTTTTTGTCTTACCAGTTGAAATGGAAACATGCACACTATACTAATTAGTGCAAAGATTTCATCAGCATTATGTAATAGTTGTTTCTGAGAAAAAACTGCTAGTGCCCCAATTTTCATACAGTTGTAGTGCTTTTTGCAGTTTTTGTGATTTTTTTTTTTTTTTGACATGCACTTATCTGTTAAAACTACATTTCTTAAATGTTTTGGATGAATGTTGAAGTTTAGCATAAGAAAGCACCTGGAAATCCAGAAGGAAAGGAATTTGAAAGCTTAAGTGCAATTTAAGCTAATCAGAAATGTTTTAGGGGTAGAGTTAATGAAGATAGTTACTTAGTACTTTTTCTGTATAAAAGAAAAATAGGGTAAATAAGTGTTGGCAGTGGAATAAATATTTATCAACAGTATCTTATTGTTGATACTGTCTCCCTTTGTTATGCTAATACAACTGTTATCAGGGCTGTATTGTAAATAAGGTGACTCCATGACCTGAATTAAAAATAGTGCAGTAACAGATGGTTACAAGTGTGGGATGGGTACAGGCATGAGGAATATGGAAGAACATTCTTGGTTGGTCTTTGCCACTAAAGCCAACAAGTTATGTGAACTATGTTGGCCTGCATTTATCTGTAGCTCTTTAAAAATTATGTATTCTCTCTAGAAGAATCAAGGAGTTTTGAAATAAGGGAGAAATACTTAGACCTGTAAACATGAAAGATACAGCTGTCTCACCACTAGCAGTGTCTTAATATTCTTCAGAAGATCATGCTGCATCATCAGATGTGAATAGTAGTACTGTGAAGTAATGCGTCTGCTTTTGCATCTGTATTGTTCAGTACTGGTAACTGTAGAATCTGGACTCTAGGGTGCTTGAAGTTCTATTAAGGAATTTATCTGGCTTCATATAGTTGGTTTGCAGATGTACAAAAATCATTTGGGGAATAAAAAACTTTGGAAAATTGCAAAACTTCATTAAAACTACATTAGCAGTAGCTGTATATTATGTTAGCATTGAGACCTGATGGACATGTTACACAGATAACTTGTGACACTTGTGAAGTTCCAGTTTTCTATAATTCAAGTGTCTCATTATTAACATGTTGCGTCTTAATTTGAGGAGTATATAGATCAGTTACTGCAGAAGAATATGAGGCCTGTTACTGTGGAAGTTGACAGCAGGTTTAAAAGGAATTAAAGGAGTTCTTGAGCAACAGTCTGTATGTGATACTAAAATGATTAGACAGGGCTGTACTTGAACGTCCCTGACAATGTGTTTATAGATTCTGCAGGTGGTATCAGATGTAGGCAACAGAAATCATTCAGGTTTGTGTTATCAAATAACATCACAGCTGCTCTAAGAAGTAAATTTTCTCTGCTAACTTCTCTTTACATGGGGAGCAGCAGAGTGCTGACAATTTCTCTTGAGTATGAAATAAGAATAAAGTAAAAACCAAATTAACTTCTGTGTGTGTGTGAAGCCTTGTGAATAGACTGATACTATGTTGTGTAAAGTAGCAATGGGTCTTGCGTTCTTACCTCTGCCATGAGACTAAAACTACTGAAGCGCATCTCACTAATACTGACAGAAAGTACTTGGATTTAACAACTTTGTGGAAGCCAGAATGCGGGGTAGAGTCGGGAAACTAGCAGTAACTTTAAAAAAATTGAGTCTTTATACTGAGGCTTGCCAAAAATGACACATCAGAAAGAACAGGCAAAAGGGGCAAAAGTCTTGCAGGTGTTGTAGAAATTGCTTAGCAATAGTGTATTATGGACTCAGAATAAATGTGGATTCTGACGTTCGTGACCTATTGAAATACTCAGAACTGTCAAACAACCAAAACTGACATGCTTAAACCATGTTATATAGGAAGACAGCCTTCAAAATGTATAATTCCATATGTAGAAATTGTAGTCACAATCTTTGACATTTTTATATATAAAGCCATGATAAAGTAGGCTTTGTAGTGAAAAAGAATAAAGAAAATCTTAGCCGTGGATTAAAAGATCTTTGTACAGCTATTTAAATTGATCTTGGAACAAGTGGAATTAAGCTTCATATTTATCTTTTTTTTTCTTTTTAAAGATCTGTGAAGCTGAGAAGAATTGAGAAATTGCATATCTTTAGCTTGATTTTTTTGAAACTAGTACATGAGTGGAAACTAACAGAAACCTGAACATATGGACAAATAAATATGGGGCAGAATGAATGTATTGTTTGTAGATGTTATGCCTATTGGTCAGATGGCATGGGGAGGATGAAGCAGTTAGTCTAGGGTAGCTAGACTTGAAAGGTTATTACTAAGGGGTCTCACTAAAGCTTCTCAAAGAAATTTCAGTGCTGAGGTTCATCATAAATGAATTCTTGATTAAAATAAAACTATCAACACAGGAGCAGTTTTCAAAATAGAAACAAGTCACCAAGGAAACCTTAATGGAATTTTGCAACTACCTCACCAATTTATCCTAGTTTTGAGATTCTGAACAAGTTAAATAGTGAGGAGACAAACTTTACTTGTGAAAACCGGATTAAAATACAGAATCTTCATATTCATTGCTGATCTCACTTGGATGATAAAGTTGTGTGAAGTAATGAAGTCATGCACATGAAGGTGTGGTAGAGGAACACTAGTAATTTTTTGTGCTCCGTAGGAAACTGAGCTATGTGGATTTTTAGTAGGTTTTTGTGTAATTGTAATTTTCTAACTGATGATACCAAAGATTTTTTGTTTCTTCTGCTGTATATTAATCCTATTTATATGTACAGATAAGTAAGCAAGAGCATAGCTTGTGTGTTGCAGTTTTGTGGTGCTAGATGTTGGCAATTTTCCAACAGAACTTTTATGTTTGACCAAGTACTCCAATGACAGCAACTCTTAGCTAGTGTAAGCTGATATCACACGCTCCTCACCACCTCTAGCCCATACAGAAGCTTAGTGTGGTAGTATTATACTTCTGGCAACAGGGATCATTCCTTCAGACTTCAGCACACCCTTCTCTCTCTGAGCAGTTGTCAGTGGACCTATAAACTGCCTGCGAAGCTTTTAAACTTTTCCAGCCTGACACAGTCAGCAGATATCTCTCAAATTCATCTCCCTGAGTTGCAAGATTAAAAGTTCAATTCCAGTGTTAAATTCCATTTGTTGTGAAGGAAGACAAGCAAACTAATGTGGGTGATAGACACCAACTCTGTAGGGTACTATAGCCTTCGGTGTCGGCGTTCTTGAGGTGTACTTCTTAGAGACTAAGCTGTCGCTTGTTAAACATGTTGTTAAACATGTCCACAGCCCTAAAGCAAGGCTTACAATTGAATTTGATTTGTTGCAATACTGTATTTCAAAGGCTCCCTGGAGGTGATTAGGAATAGATGGGATGAGGAATAGATGATAGTGACTGGTGTTCATGAGAGCTTTTCCTGGGTTGTTTTGGGGAACAAACTCTTGTACAAATATAATGAAACTTCGGGTTTGCATTAATTATATAACATCCAAACCTTATATATTACTGGGATGATATTCCCATTGGTGGTAATGGGAACTCTGGCTTCAGTTAAGAACTGAGAAAACCTATTAAGTTTTTCATAATAGTGATTTTAATAGTAACTCTGATAGTGGAGTGAGAAGAGGTAAAAGTAAGGACATGTTTCCAGCAGAGCCCATGGGTTGCTTAAAGTGAACTACACTATGTGATCTGAATGGAACATGACGTGTTCTTCTGGCTACAGAATTGTTTTATTTATCCTATCTGAAAAAAACCAAACAAACCAAACCAACAAAACTGTGGGCATTTATTCTGGATATTTTAGAGACTGAATATTTCTTGGTGCTGTGGCAAGCTAAATACTTGGAAGCGTCTTTAAACTATAGAGTGAAAACAGTGATCAGTTCTGTCTGTACATTGTGGTTTGAAATCTATCAGTGAGTATCTCCAACATTCTGTCTTAAAGAACAGAATTGTAAGGTAGGTATCTACTAATTTTCTAATTTTATCCTAATTATTTAACAGTTAATGATTATTGGTATTAAAATACTATATTCTGTATGCAGCTTATTTCTGACATGCTCAGCCAGGTAGCTGGTGATATTTAGTTCTTAAACATCTTTAGACCTTTCTGGCTTGCTTTGACTGTAATTTGCTGATTGGAATAATGATAGTAGTGTACTTTTACTAATGTCTTGCTTATAATGCTAGATGTTAAATTCAGTATGCATGTGTTCTTGTCAGAAATTCGTCAGAGGACCGCAGCTCAAAGAAATGCTTCTACTCCCCCATCTGCAACTCCTAAACAAGGCTCGCCAAAATCTCCGGTTCCAGCATCTCCTAATCTGCAGAGAGACACATCAGCTCTGAGTGGAACCCCAGAAAGAACTGTTGTGCCATCCTTACAGTCAAACGTTATACCAAGGCGCCCTGGATCTCCTGCTACTTCAGTGCCTGGAATGGGTAAACAGAGCACTTAAAGTTGTTTACAGTTTATATTGTTTTCTCTGGTTACCAATAAAATAAGCCATTTTCAGACAGTATGGAAATGGCATTTCATTTGGAAATAGCAGAGCAGTTATCTGATTAAGCAGGAGTTCCATATTCAATTAGCTATAACTCTTTACAGCTGGCACCTTTTGATGCTGGAACCTATTGCCTGAGCTCATTTAACAGTTATGGCTTCTTTGTTTAAATGGCAATAAAACTTTGCGGTATTCTGTAGTCAACAATATAGCATACCTTTTTATGTTCTTAGTTTAGAAGAGCTCTACACTTAGATAAATCAGGCACAGAGGAGAACACTTTCAGAATACATTCATGTTTCTCACTAAAACCTGCACATATTTTTTAACATGCATCTTGACATTTATTTATATTTTTACTCTAGGAGGTATAGTCATGCAATCTATACTCACAGATTAAAGTGTAAAATACTAAATACACCAGAAGAGTTGTCTGTTGTAGCTGGATTCTTCTAAAATTGCATTGCTATTTTGGTACAAGAGTCAAAAGTTTAGTAACAGGTTGAAATCTGTGGAAGTGAATGCTCCTTAAAATTTGTTTTCATATCCTGAAAATGCTTTTCCCTTGATTTTTTTTTTTTTTTGCTGTGTATTCAGATGGGATGGACTTCATTACACAGAACATGAACTAAATTCCATAAGAGGGGTAACGAAATTTGAGTTTTGGATGGGAGACATTGTTCTTGCCCTCCTCATGGGTGGTAAGGCTGTGTATGGGTTAGTGCTGGGCCTTTAATTTGTTGCAGGATGTCTGGCAAGTTTGATTGCAAGTCAAGCATGGAGATGAAGTGCTTTCTTGAAAATACAAGGGGTACAGGTTGACAAGAATCTTCTGAGTACCACTAATGTGGAGTAGTTCTTTCTTCTGTCTACAATGATCAAGAATATTTTTCTTTGCTTTGTGTTCCTGGTTTTTTGACTTCACTTGGTAAACCCTTATAACTATGCTCTTTCTTACTAACTTCCAGAGCACAATTTCAAAGTAGACCTATACATAATATATTGACACCCAGTCTCTTCATGGAAGACTTAGGGCAGCTGAATTTTAAAATGCCTGTTCATTTTGTTTAGTGGAATAAACTTATCATGAAAAATTGTGGCCTCTCATTTCTCTGCAGAGTCCATTAAGCCTTATTTTCTGTTAGTAATTGTTTACCTGTATTATGAAACTGTTAAATTTGTTTTCATCCCTGAAGTGAACTGTAAAGGCAAGTTATTAGTAAGTCGTGATTATCTTGAAGTAGCAGAAATCAGCTTCTTGGACTAGGAAATTTGTCATTTGATTACAAACCACGTTTACCGAAACCTGCTTATTGAAAATTCCTTAATGAGTTTAAAATCACACCCTCCCTTGCTTAAGAGGCTGGTTGTATAATAAAATGTCAGCCATATAATAGTTTTATTCTTAGGGGAAGATTAAGGCACATTGAATAAGCTGGATGAAATTCAACCTTTACTGCAGAAATGGTTTAGAGGAACACGTTAAAAAAGAGACCTGTTTGAAAGGACAGTTGCCATTTAAATGCCATTTAATTAAAATATTTAATGTTCTGGTAGTGGTTTATAGGCACTTTTTTTTTCCTCACTAAAATATACTATTTTGACCAACTGTGTTATTTTTTTACTAGATAGCAATGGAAGAAGCAACTGCTGTTGTCTGTTAATATGGAAGCCCTATTTTCTCTTGTATTTACCAAAACCTTCCAGGCATATGAAATCTCAGTCATGTAGTTGTAGTGAACAGTATGTAAATTCAGTATCTATAAGAGTAATATCATTCCATCTAAGTTTATTCATGGCTTGCAACAAATATGAATAACCTTAATTATCTGTACTTTAGCGAAGATTAATAATTCATTTTCATTATACTATATTTTGTAGAGGAGAATCAATTTAACGTGTATTACCACAGAGCTCCCATATGTTTGAAAATTAATAACCAGCAGGTAGTTGAGAGTTTGCCAAGTTTTGCAGAAATGACCAGTCTTTCTACAATGATTGCTTTTGATGTTCATATTAATTACTGGTGTCCATAACAGCATGAGAACTAAGACGGTTGGTTTGAGTTATTAGTAGGCAGGTAATTGAAGTTGTTCTTAGAGCATGTTGTGATGTTTTGTTCTAGGTAATTTTCTAGAAGGTAATAAACACGGTAAATATTAAATAAGCTTTTCATATATTGCTGGTATGCAGGTCATGTGAAAATTTAATCTTTTGAATACAGGGCTAAATGCATGTTTGAGTGTTAGCTACATATTCACAAAACTATTACAGAGTTTTAATATTATTGCAGATTGTATCAGTGCTTCAGATCTTCACCTCACACCTTTGTCATTTGTTGTCAATTCATTTTATTTTTAAAAATAGAAATATTGGGTCTTTCGGTTTTTGGTGAAGCTTTAGGTAGTGCATTTTGCCGGAGCTTCTCTGGATTGTTTTTTCATAATCTATAAAATGCTTCATTAGATTCAGTTAATGTTGCACTGAACTACTTCTGCCTTGCTTCTGTGAGGGTTTTCTTAGTCTGAGTTCATGCTTGTTGACAAAATACAGGAGTAACTTGGGAACATACTCACTGATTTATAACTCCTGAATTCAGTTCTCTTGTGAAAGTGAGGGTTATTTAAAAACATATGTTATAAGCATGAAACTTTTTTTGTGCTTATTGAAGAGTAAATTACAGCATTTTCTTATAAAATTTTATTGTACTTTTAAAGGTTAAGACAGTCCATTTAGGTCAATTATCCAGTATTGATGAGAGAGAGGTGTTTTGAGAGGCTGAGCTTTTAGAAATACTGCTATCTTAACGGCAAGATTAGTCAAATTCTATGTGTAGCAGTTAGAGCACTTCTGAAAATACTTGATGCCTACAATGTTTCTGACATTTGCCATAGAGGATGGAGGTTTGTTGTACATGTCATTCCACTTGAGGTTTACCACGATGCAGCACATTTTGTCCGAAATTGCTGTTTTTCCTTTGTTGCTCCAATCTGAGCAATCTGAAGGTTAAAAGGTAGAAGGCTTGAGATGGTAACTGCTGGCAGTTAAATTTCATTTTCTGTTTAAACTTAAAGCTCATCTTGGATCAGCTTATCAAATAGTAAGAGTTGCTGTGTTGTCCTTGCCTGTGTATACTCAAGGCATGTGTTACTAGTGTGTGAAATTTCCCATAGAATTCTCATGTTAAAACTGGCTGCTCATGGCCTGGATGAGCATACGATCTGTTGGATCAAGCACTGGCTGGAAGGACAGGCCCAAAGAGTGGTGGTCAATGGAGTTAAATCCAGCTGGCGGCTGGTCGCAAGTGGTGTTCCTCAGGGCTCAGTGTTGGGACCACTTCTGTTTAACATCTTTATTGATGATTTTGATAAGGGCATAGAATGTATAATCGGTAAGTTCGCAGATGACACCAAAGTTAGGTGCCTGTGTTTATCTGCATGAGGATAGGGAGGCTATACAGAGAGACTTGGATAGATTGGATCGATGGGCCAATGTTAATGGTATGAGCCTCAACGAGGCCAAGTGCCAGGTCCTGCACTTGGGCCACAACAACCCCATGCAAAGCTACAGGCTTGGGGCAGTGTGGCTGGAAAGCTGTCTGGTAGAAAAGGACCTGGGGGTTCTAATTAACAAGGGACTGAATATGAGCCAGCAGTGTGCCCAGGTGACCAAGCAAGCCAATGACATCCTGGCTTGTATTAGAAACAGTGTGAGCAGCGGAAGTAAGGAGGTGATTGTCCCCCTGTACTCAGCACTGGTGAGGCCGCACCTTCAGTGCTGTGTCCAGTTTGGGGCACCTCAACACAAGAGATATCAAGGTGCTGGAGTGCAGAGGAGGGCAACGAAGCTGGTGGAGGGCCTGGAGAATAAATCTTACAAAGAGTGATTGAAGGAGTTGGGACTCTTTATTTTGAGTAAGAGGGCGCTTAAGGGGAGGACTCATCACTCTCTACGACTACCTGAAAGGACATTGTAGAGAGGTTGGTGCTGGTCTCTTCTCACAGGTAATTAGTGGTAGAGCGAAGGGGAATGGATTCAAGCTGCAACAGTGTAGGTTTAGACTAGATATTAGGGAGAAACTTTTCACAGAAAGAGTAGTCAGACACTGGAATAGGCTGCCCAGGCAGGTGGTTGAGTCACTATCCCTGGATGTGTTTAACGGTCGTTTAGATGTGGTGTTGGGGGACATGGTTTAGGGGTGAACTTTGTAGAGTAGGGTTAATGGTTGGACTTGATGATCCCAAGGGTCCTTTCCAACCTGAATGATTCTATGATTCTGTGACCTCCTGTGCTTATGTAAAATGTCTCTTGGCCAGGATTGTGGTCTTGGGAGGAAGCTTCAGATATTTAATTGAATAGTCACATCTGAATAATTCAGACTTAGTTGCCCATTATATCCATCATCTTCTGTTTTAAGACTGGAAAGGAAGGTAGGCATAAGAACTCAAAGCTACATAAATGGAAATTAGCATCTTGCAGTGGTCTTGTGCAATAGACCAAATGTTTTAAAGCTTTGTGAAACGACGGATTTGTGCTGCTGATTTACTTTAACAGCCATATGCAAACGGAGGTGAAAAAAGTAATACTAATGCTGTTATCTGTTCTTAAAGGAGTTTTATTTTGATGGCAGTTTGCTAAACACATGGGGTCTGAAAATTGGTACCTTCATAGTGGCACTCTTGCTTCTTCAACTAAACATAAATCCAAAATTATGCAACTTACCTTTAAATATGGGATTACTAGAATGCCAAACAACTATGCAAGTTTAATGTGTAGACTGAATGCACACTGAGGGCATGCTTATGTGGTATAGTAATTACATAAACAGTGGGTGCTGTAACATCTTTAGTTCTTATACTGTTGTAACTGATTTTACCAGATATATTGGTGTAAACTTGATGTGTTGAATATGCAGATTTGAGAGTATATGAAGAAAAGTTGAGTAAGTTTTTCTCTGCTTAAAAAGCCTCTATTTGTGAGTAATCATTAAATACTATTGTAGCCTCAAGTTCTATAGAAATTATAAATTTAATTGTATATCCAAGGTGTAAAAGTAGTGTGCTATAATAAGATAAGCTGAAGGAGCAGAAGAATGACTATTTTGGGTTCAAAAATCTTAACGGCTTTTCTAGTGGACTAAGAAATATGGCTGTATGTGGAATTACTTTATTACATTAGCACGCACAGTGAAATATCATATTATATGTAATAATGTAGTTGAAAATAACTTTGACATTGTTTGTGTCTTCCTAGGTCTTCATCCTCCAGGCCCTCCTTTAGCAAGACCTATTCTTCCTCGAGAAAGAGGAGTTGTGGATAGAGTTATTGAATATTTGGTTGGCGATGGTCCTCAGAACAGGTAAAATGGTTCTAAAGGAAATACCTTAAAATACTTTTAAAAGATTGGAAGCTTCTTAACCTTTACACCAGACGTCTCAAAGTTAAGAGAATTGAAAATTAATTTGTATGAAATTTTCATAATGAAGTAGCTCTTTCTCAGTGCTTCACCTGAAATCTTTGTAGGAAATATGGTAAGACTTTAACAAATTAACCTCTGCTTTGGGTGGTATTAGCTATGGAGACAAAATGAAAAATCTATGCTCATGTGGGTGAATTAATTATATTTTGAAATGGGGCGGGGGGAAGATTTTATTATCTTAGCACTACACCTTTATTGCCATTATAAACACTTTCAGATTGCCTTCAGAACTGTCCAAACATACCAGAACTTCCATGATAACCATGGGCACTTTTCATATTGCCTGTATTCTAATGAAATATAAACTTAGTTTGGATGTTGTATGACAGTTATAATATTTAAGATATATTGAACAGATTTAAACTGTAGCTAAGAATATTTCACTGTTTTTAAACCAACTTTAAAAACTATAGTATACAGATTTAGTTTTCTTTAAAGGATAATAATATCACTGTGGAAATCACCTTTTATGAGTAAATATCTAAGCTGTTCTCAGGTAAAATCTGTATCTCTTCAGTGTGTTATTACATAAAGGTACATAGCTATATATTATTCATGTTTTCTAGGTACGCCCTTATATGTCAGCAATGTTTTTCTCACAATGGTATGGCTTTGAAGGAAGAGTTTGAATACATAGGTAAGAGCTGACCTTGGGTAGATTCTTATTAGTGGGTGCTTGTTTCATAACTAATATGCATCGTACTTCATTTTGGTTGCAGTTAAGTACTTAACTGACACTGTGAGATGCCACTGCATAAGGGAACAGTTTTATGGTAACTTATTACTCTCTATCTTAAGATTCACTTCAAGATTTAGAGAAGCACTTTATTGCAATCTTCAGGCCAAGGATTTTGTGCAGAAAACTATTCAGCAGAAATAAGCCTCCTCTGATACATCCCTGAGAATTGCTACTGCTATGAATAGTTCTCAGAAGGGTTTTTTATTGAGAAATCATTAAAGTGTGCCTCTTTTACCAGAAGTTAAACAAAATTTTGCTTTGGCAAGAAGATCTTGGGGAGGTATGGGAAGAGGAGTGGGAACAAGCCCTAGGGGGCTATATGTGAATTTATGACTGACAATAACTTAAGACAGACATGGCTGTTTATTGAACACAGATGTTTTATTTTGCCTTCTTTCTATCACAAGTGTAAGCTCGATGCTTAAGAAATGAGGGAATCTTAGATAAATTTTGTTTCATTTTGTTTTGCTTAATTGTATGAGTAAATATACAGCATTGTAAGAATAAGCTGAACATTTTGTACATTTCAGTTTGGCTTGAGTGATTTCACAATTCAGCTGTGCAAGAAATTGCCACTTACCCCCTTGTCTTGCAGGGTGTGTGGGGGCATTTAACTATGAAGTGGTGTCTGGTTCTTCTCCAGAACAAAAGTACCTTATCTTAAGTACTGCCAGCACAGAATGCTTCTCAAAAAGCAGAGTGAGACTTATCTTGCAGAATCCATAGCATCTCCTTACTCGAAGGGTGAGGAAAGTGGCATCTTAAGGGGGAGTGGGGAAGCCAACCAAACACACACTTGCCAACTTAATTCTTTGTAGGAAAGAATAGAAGGAGGCCATATGGCAACATCTCATGGTACTGAATTGCATTATTTTGTTCACTGAGGCCAAAGCTTTCACTGTGGTGGGCAGTACTTATAAGCGCAGCAGAACTGAAAACATACAGGTTTTTGAGAGACAAATGTATGCCACAGTTAAAAGGGGAGCTATGTGGAGCAACATGCAAATTTGATAGAGGTACTTCCAGGTAGTGTTGTTAATTATTTAAATCTCTTACGTAATTCTCTGGTTTTTAGTATTTTGGACAGTCAGATTATAGGGTAGGAATAAAGGTGAAGTGTGAAATTTAACTTGTGAGGCTACTTATTGTGTGCTTTTGTGCAGCATTTAGATGTGCCTACTGCTTTTTCCTGAATCCTGCAAGAAAAACTAGACCTCAGGCTCCACGACTTCCAGACTTCAGTTTTGAAAAAAAACAAGCTACAGAATTGCAATCGGAAACTGAGCCTCTAGAACCTAGAGAGAGAAAGCCCCAAGAGACTCAACAGAGAGAAGGTATGTGCCAATCTCATGGAGTTTGCTCTTCGTTTTTTTAACATCTAATGAAATCTCCCTGTCTTCTAGATCTCTATTTAGGTTAGTTTTTTACAAGAATAAGAACTGAAGAACTCAAATGCCTCAACATGCTTCCTAGTGAGGTGGTCGATGCCCCAAGCCTCTTGGTCTTTGAGGCATTTGGACACCGCCCTTAACAGGCTTTAACTTTTGCTCAGCCCTGAATTGGTCAGGCAGTTGGACTAAATGACTGTTGTTGATCCCTTGCAACTGAAAGTTTTGTCTAGTCTATTCTGACTTCATAGTGGATATGGTTTATACTTTTTTCAGTTCTTCTTGTCACTGTTTCTATCTTAGCTTGTTAATACTACTGTGTTCTGGCCCATACCCTAACATTTCTTCATATTAGACAATATGTCTTATTAATAATGATGTAACAAAATATTTCACTCTAATGTTACTGACAAACAGGTAGAAAATAATACTGTAAATTACAGAAATAATTAAGAAGGGGCTATGTCCTGAAGTGGTTAACTTTCACTGTGTTTACCAGGTCATTTGATTGAGGTGTGTTGGAATTTCTTCCTTTGTTCCTTTTGCTGTTCTCCTCAGGGCAGGAAAATCTAGTAAAACTGCCTTGTTTAATTTCAGGGAGTTCAAAGACAAATTGTCAGTTTTAATTTAACATAGTTCCTTTTGAGACATTTTATAGTCTGCAGATAAAGTAGGCATCTGGTGTACAGCCAACAGGAAGATGCAGTGTTTTAAGACTTCAGAAATTATAATTTCTAAACAGAGAATCTCCAGTTAAATGTGTGGTGAGTACTTCATGGGACTTAACATTAGCTTCCCTACAAGATACTTATTTAAACTATAAAGTGGTGTACAGGCCCAAGATCTGGGCTAAAAACACACTAACTGTGGGAAGTTGTCAGAGTGTAACAGAAATGATGTCTCAGCTTTAACAGGGAGTACAAAGTGGCATTGGCTTGCTTTCTGGTATGAGAAGGCTGCATGAGAGCGGTAGGGAGTTCAGTCTAACTGTAGCCATCTCTGGGTGTGGTGTGATGTGGGTGCATTACAGGGGAAACCTGGCTGGTGTCTTTTCCTGTGCCATAGTGCGCTCTTACTTCATCAATAGCACTATTACTAGCATGAAAGTAAGACAGAATCAGGTGCATGAAGCTAAGATGATGTAAATGTCATCTTTGCCCTCAGATGATCTAATCAGCTTTTCAGTGAGTGGAAAGTAGGTTAATAGCTTCGTGGCTACTTTCAGAAGATGCTTATAAAAAAAGACATAATTTGTTACTGGGGTCTTCAGAATTCTGCTAATTTTCCTCTGTGTGAATCAAATGGGCAAGCCCTTAAAGATGGATATTCGGCTCTTGGAGGTGTGTGCTTCGAGGGCGGAGTATTATCTGTAACTGTAGGTTCTTAGAGGTTGTGGGATGGAGGGGTGCTAATTAATCTGATGAACATGTCCTTCAATGATAATACCAAACTGTGCCTTTAATGGGTCTGAGCTGCTGAATCAGTTGCTGTAAAAAATGTAAAACCCTTGAAAATCTCATATTGATTCTTATTAGGCATTTGAGATATAGGATTGAAAATTCTGCAAAATAACTTTTGTGGTTTTGAAAGCAAAATTTTATCAGGTATTTCAGGAAAAAATAGAGGACAAAGGGAACAACTGTTGAGTTTGTTCGCCTGTTCTCTTTGCTTGCTGGGAAGTGTATGGTGAAATTTTTCAGAAGAGGTGTAAGAAATAAGTAACTGCTATGCTGATTTAGCTTTATCTAGCTTAAATGTCTGATCTTTTCTGAATATTTAATCTCCAAGATGGTATAAACCATTCTGTTTTGGTAATAGATAAGTAGCCAGGAATAGGGTATGTGTTAATATTTTACATAACAGAGAAATGTCTTGATGTAAAAGAGGCCAGTGCTTCCCTACCAGTTTGTCACGGTGCATTCATTGCCTGCAACTTAACACAAAGTTTCTCAGTCTTATGAATGAGAAAATATTATTTTCAGCAAATCACTTTTTCCATCAGAACCCTAATTTGGAACATAACTGCTTACAGGCAGTTGGGCTTTATTAATAAATGAACATATTCTTTGATGATAAGTTCGAGGTGTGAAGCTATCGTTGATATATAGCTCTGGGGAAGACTTCTGTTTGCTGCAGTAATATAGCTGCTGTCATAGCTAAAATAGAGAATATCTTCACGAAGATACGGAAACAGACTTCACCACAATGCTGACAACATGGAGAGATACTTATCTGTAACTCATTTAAACCATAGCTGTATAGCTTGAAGAAACTACAAGCTAATGTGATACAGAAGTGCTTTAAATAATTTTTTTTACCAGCTAGCTACTTTTATTAATGAGCCAAGTGTGAAACTGTATCTCTTTTCAGTTGTATGCTCATGCAGTGACAATGTTACATACAACTCCTAGAGATAAGAGATTTGAAGAATGATTATGGGGAATGCTGTTGGCACTGAACCTTAAATTTTTTTTAATCCTCTGGAAATACAGAGTCACCAGCTGTCAGTCTGATGCGGATTACTGGCCCAAACATCGTGCTTCCACGTTCAGCAGAGTTACTTGGGAAATTTTAGTACCAAAGTGAAGCAATATACTTAGTTTTTTCTTACCTTTTTCTTAAATGGATCAATCCTGAATTAATTTCATCAGAGCCTAGTCTGTTTTGACATGTACTTTTAGAAATGTTAATATTTGGATCATATTGAAAAAGCCAACAGGAACCACTTCTGTTCACTTGGATAGTTTTGTTCTGCCTGTATTTGGTACTGTTACGCTTTGTTCCCGATTCAGGTTTAGCATTTGGCGAGTTTGGAAGGTTGAAACAATTTGACTGCTTTAGTGTTTTATGGTGAATATCTAGTGCTGGTATTCAGAGGTCTTCATTGTGGAGACAGCTTCCTGTGTAGCTTCCAGATTTTTGTGGAATTTCTTGACCATCTTGACACATATTTTATGATGACTTAATGCTCTGTCACTTCTACAGATTCTTGGAATACACCAACTGCTAATATGCTTGAAAGGACTTCCATTTAAAAGGCAGATGCAGAAACTTGGTTTGTTGTTCAACAGAAGGGTTCTCAGTAATGCTGACCTCCAGAAAGAATGCTGCTTCAAATGTTTGCTGCTTAATGAGCTCTTCTAAAAGTAGAGCTTGGCTTTGGGTGGGTGTTACAGGTGGAGCAGAAACTTTAAGAATAAAACTGGTTGTTTACAGTGTACTGCTTTCTATCTGCTCTACTCTTCCCTTAATCCAGCTAATGTGGCTAGAATTCAGTGATTTCTCAAGTAGATGTGGGTCATCTCACCTTGATTTTAATGACTTGTAATCAAGTTCTTTTGGTTTAATATGTCAGATGCTTCCAGTCTACCATAGTTCATTTTTCCTGAACAACATAACTTGCCTTTTTGGTAGAATGTAAAGGGTACAGGCAATCAAATGCTATGCCAGTATTGGGCTGCTTCTTAAAGGCCTCAAAATAGCGTTCTGTTATATCAAAGCCATGAACACAGATTACTGGGAAACACTTTTTTCTTAAAGAAAAAGTTGAATCTTCAGTTAAATCATAGATTAAGTATTAATCATCAAGGACACTAATTTTATTTTATCAACTTTTAAGTTAATGAAGGTTGGTCATGTTTATAGTTCAGGTTAGTAGCACTGCTTACTATAATAGTTCTTGACTTCTCATTGGAAGGACCTACTCTTTAGTTCCTTATAAATTTGTCAGACATAATGATTAGACCAAAACTTGCCATGTAAGTTGGTTTGTTTTAACTGTATACTCTGGAAAGTTGCCTGAGTTTCACAAAACTTAATCAAGAACAAAGTGAAGGGAAAAGTCATGTAATACTTGACAGTTTTTTCTTAGAGAAGCAGTGTTTCCATACTTTTTCACAGAATATAAAAATGAAAGCAGCATCCTTCTCTTGTTCCCTTGAATATAGTTAGAGCATGCATTAGGTCATGTTTGGTGCTTTTCATTAGAAGCATCTGCTTGCATCTACTAGTGGCTGGTTGTCCCTGGGGCTGTCTTCAAACAGATTATTGAGGAGGATCTACAGACTGAATAGTCTGCCTTGATCAGACTAAGAATGAGTCACTTCTGTGGAGTGTTAAGCGTCTTTTAGTTGAGGACTGCAGGCTGAAACTCAAGTAGTAATGGTCAGGCTATGAAACAAATGAGTTGAGAGGGCATGGAGTTAGTAGCCTTTCCCTCACAACCTATACTTTGACTCAAGCCTGAACAGCAGCAATAAAGAAGGAATGTACCTCATGTGTGGAGGGATTGTAGCGTGAAATGGCACAAACCTATTCAGAGAATTTGAGGCTGAAGAAAAAATGCGGAGAAAGGAAAGTGTCAATTGGGAGATAAAGATTGAGCACAGTCTGAGGTGCGATAAAGAAGGAAATTGAAGAGCAGGAAGGTAGGGTGGGGTAGCCTAGAAAGAAACTAGGAACCTTAATTTGCTTGGGCAGAAATCGGAAAATTGACCGTCTGACAGATGGCTTCAGAGAAATTTTGGAACAAGAAGCCAGGACAGGTGTTGAGCAGTTTGTGATCAAGGAAGCTGAATCAGGAGGCAAGTTGGCTGCAAACTTTTTAAGATGAAAGGTCAAGTTAGAGGAAGAAATGGAGAAGCTGGGCTTCACTGAGCAGTATAAAGTGAAACCTAGAACTAGCTAGATAAGAAAGTATTGAACATGGAGCTGTGTGTGAGAAGAGGGGGGTCTCGGGTTCTTGGTGACAGACAGTAGTGGTACCAGGTCTACTCAACCAGGGTGTGTAGCAGCTACTCTTGTCAGTTGTGACTTAAAGCCAGAGCAATGGTTCTAAAACTTTCAGCTCTGCTGGAATTCTGTAATACCAGCTTGAAGCTGTCTGATTTGCTTTGACACCCAACATGTTTTGATAAATGTGAAATTACAAACATTTGATAAGGTTAACATTTTGGAACTGACTTTGCATCAGTTTCGCAAACTGTTTGCCTTCACAGCATGCATTAATGCCATACAGTAGTGACTAATACTAGTCAATAAATAAACCACCATCGATAGTATAATTTTATAGTACCTTTGTGTCATTTAGTGCAACGCTTTAGTGTTCAGTTTTTCAGTGCTTATGTTTATTTCAAAATGGAACTTTCTAGTTTATATTACTGAAATCCTGTTTTGAAGCTAGAATTTGATTCTTTAGAGGTAGTACTTTAAATATTTTTTTTGACTGATCTTCAAAATATGCCTGTTACCAAAGAAACTCCCATCCCAGATATCCTGTAAGAAGACTAAGAGAATACACAGTAATTTTCATTGGCTGTTTTGAGATGTTGAGAAATAGATTATTCTAATATGTGTCTTGTTTTGGTGTTTTTTCCCTCGGATATCTGGCTCCTGGTGTTTAAAGTAGTTTCCACCAAATAGAATGTTTAGGTTCTGTGTACAGATGGAACTCGAATACAAAAAGCTATACAGTTGGTAAAACTTCCACTATAAAGAATCTGAATTACCACCATGTCTGATTTCTGACACTGTCTCAAATTCATGTACAAGCTTGGAAAGATTTTGTTGAGGAACATAAATACATAATATTTTCATAGTGGAGATCTGAATTATTTTCTGTAGTATTTTCTTTTTCTCTTAAATTTTAGAGGTTTTACCTGTGGAGCTCTTGTTAAAAAAATAATTTTTAGCAGTCGAACTTAATGCAGTGACTAGTCAAAACCTGCATGTCACTTGCAAAATGTTGTTTCATTTGCTTTTTAAGAATATTAGCTACCTCTTCATTTACAGAAACGGTTATTTAATCATTTTTATTTTCACAGAATCTGAAGAAGACATGGCTCAGATTGTTGAGACAAATGAGACAGATGATAAAGCACCAAGTCCTGAGCAGTTAAATGATAAGCTAGCTGAAGAAGTTGAAGCAGCAGCAGAAAACATTTCAACAACTGAAGACTCTATTTCAGAGTCTATTTCATCTGAACAAAGTGAAGAATCTTTAAAGAAAGCAGAATAAAGTACTTCAAGTGCCTTCTGTAGCTAGTTTTTAGCTTTGTTCATGCCTGTTGTTACTATTCAGGTGAGCTTTTTTTTAATGGTACAACTTAAATCTTGCTTGAGCTTAAACTGCCTCAACTGCCACAGTATGTCAACATAGGTGTAAAAGTGGGTATTGTAAATTAAGCATGTGTTAAGTTAGCACATAGAATGTATAGTTGGTTTAAGTTGTAGCCATCATTCAGTTTGCATACTTAAAAACTAAAAAGTATAAGCTTTGCTAAGCGTGACCTATAATTTGACATCTCTTTAGCTGTCACATACAAAGAGCAATTGCTGGCAGCAGACTAGGAAGTTTGGTGTAGTGAATTTAAGATACTTTTTAATGCTTCCCTGTTAAAATGAATTGAGTACATTTTAAATACACAGATGTTTACAAGCTGAAGTGTCATCTGACATTTGACTTAAGCATATGGAAGTGTCATTACAGTGGTGTTAGTGTTATTCATTGTCTAACTTTTTGACAGAATTCAGTTAAATGGCACTCAGATAAATGGCATCTCCTTTGGTATTTGCATTGCAGATGAACCAGAGGCACGTACATACAGAACTGTTTTGTGTTTACATAATATATATAGAAAGTCTCTGCACTTGATTGTACTTGAATACAAAGCACTATTTATACCTGTACAATAATGACAAGATATAAGTGAATTTTGTGCCTTTGTGTATTTTGTTAAAGGAAAATAAAGACATCTAGCAGCAATACTTGCTTTGTGATTCCTAAAACTCAAGAGGATTTCTGTTCTGCTGTATGCAGTTATTCTACAGTTACTTTGTGGAAGCTCATAAGGAATATGGCACTTAAAAGGAGCACGTCTATATGTAGCTAAGGTGGCTTTGATAGAACAGAAATAGGGCCCTGATCAATAGGCAAAGTGCATGTGCATTTGCCTAAAGTCTGTTAATACTAGTCATTGTTAAAATGGCAGTGAATATTAGTTGCTGGATTGATGAACTGTACTCTCTTTATTGTGTAGCTTTTCAACCTTGTTCTACGTATCCTGCTAAATATAACAGTTGGGAGCGTGGACTAGAGGCATTGAGGTACCTGAATCAATCAGGGCTCTTTTTGTGTGTGGTTTTTTGTTTGTTTGGGATTGTTAGAAATAAATGCTAACCATATGTAAATTGGTTGATTTAGTAGTAGTTCTGATATAAGTTGTATTGTGTCATAGTCTCTGGGTACCTCACTGTACAAAGGGAAGGAGGAACTTCAAAAACGTTATCCATCATCTCGGTCCCAAAGTGAACTTGTTTTACAGTGTAAAGACAGCAAAAAGCTAAATCTTAGTAGCTTCAAACCCTCTACAAGGAAAACGCATTTATAAACGTGACCTTGGTATCCATATGTTCAGTATGGACATAATTATTTGAAAAACAATGATTTTCTTTTCCGAATACAGGTTTTATTTTCAGATTCTTTGGTATTAGTTTAGAAGCTCAACCTTTACATCAGTCAGAATTCAGTTTGGTCTGTATTTAGATAAATAAGGAATTCTTTTTCTGGTTCACTAGCTAAATTGCAATTACTGTTTTAATTATTAGTCTTAATAGAATGTAGCCATTAGATTAAAGGATACTTGTAGGTGTTTGATATTTATATAAACAGTTAGTAAAAGCATCTTGTATGTAACTGTCTTAGTTGGGAATACAAAGAAAACAGCCCCTTTTCCAAACATGTATTAGGGTATGAGAAAAGTACAGGGTACAGAGTGATAGGGGACTGCACTCCTCTTAATATTTTAAGAGAATGTATTTTATATTTCAGAACTTCTTTAAAACAGAAGTAGTTTTGCATGCAAGGTGACAAAGCTTACTCGTTATTTTGGAAGACTTTCCAATGTAAATCTCTACATTGCTTTTTGTACCTCACTAATTTATCTGTTTAAAGGCTGATTTCTTTGGAGAAAAGAAAATTCTCAGAGTACTTCAGGAATTCACCACAGTAAGTTGTTGGATGCACTTATATTATAAGCACTAAAACCAAGTAAAATTTGATGTTATGATCCCTCATGAGATATGAATGCATGAATTACTGTCACTTCATAAATTAAGAGTACTCTAAGACCATGTATTTCCTTTAAAAAAAAAGTGTATCTTAAGTGTCATGTTCTTTATGGAGTAATTTTAGATCCTTCCTGTGACAAGCTACCACTGAGTTGTTAATTTTGAGAAGAGATCTGTTGATATTGGAGCTGTATGTTATTTTTTCCTTTTTTTTTTTTTTTTGGAAGATGCGTATTTTCAGGATGTCCTGCTTTTGGCAAGGGAACGGATGCTTCATAGGTTGCTGGGAATCTGAAATTTTTTTTTTAAAAGGGACTCAGTATCTGGTATGGGGTGTTATTTCTCCCAACATTCTTAAATGTGACATTAGCAACTTGCAGCAGGAACGATCGATACTTTCTATTTAATGTCACTGAAGGTTCAAGTAAGAGACAGTCAACCTGATGTGAAAACAAATACTTGTTAAAATGTGAGCTTTGTAAAACTTAAGTAAATGTAAAACTTAGTTTTGAGACCCATGATTATCTAGAATAAGTGAGTTTTGAGCACGTGATAGTTTTCCCAAAAGGCTTTCATACTAAAAGTGTCCAAGCAGTCATTCCCATTAATTACTTCAGAAGACTTGAAAAAGATGTTAAAGATGTACTGGTATTTGGTAGAGAAAGATCTATCTTTAGCTTTCTAATTTTTCAGGGTTTTAAAGCAGATATAATAAATGAGGGTAGAGGGTTAATTAATCTGCAAGGTAATTTATGCTCAGGGAGATACATATGACAGTAATAGACTCTGGTCTTTCCTCAATTTACAGTAAGCATTCACGTGTAAGCCCTGCCAGGTATGTGTAACCTAGTCCTGATATATATGTGAGAAGAGGATTTTGTTTCTGCAGCAGTTGCTTCTTGGCTTCTATCTACTGCAAGTGTGGTGGTAGTAAAAAATACAACAGGAACTGGATCGAAATCCAAAAATGCCTGTCGGTGAACCGCAGTAGCGGCACTGAGTCAGGGGTTGGAAGGGACCTCTGGAGATAATCTAGTCACATCTTTGAAACCCCCCCCAAAAAACTGAAGTAGGAGCATGTAGAGCAAAAAGGTCCAGCAATTGTCAGGGATATCTATTCCAACTGCAGACTGACTCTGCAAAGATGAGATGAAATAAAATAGGGGGGAAAATATACAACAAATGCTGTGGTCTATGTTTTGTTGTCTTCTGACTTCCTAGGATGTATTTGAATCCTAATTTTTTCAAAAGTAATGAAAAGCCTTGTCCTGTGATAATCTCACTTCTGAGAAATGTTAAACAAGCCACCTTTCTTCCTGTGGCCTGGGTGAAAAGCAAAATTGAGTTGAGTAGTAAAGTAATAATTGGTAAGCTTGTTGGTGCCATGTTTTTATTGCTTCTGAAATATTGTGAGTAATTGCAGAGTTCCCCTTTTATCCAAGCACAGTTTATATATTAGGGAGGAATTATCTGGGCTGTGTAAAATCTGCCACAAAAGACAAATGAGGGTGCTAGTTGAAAATAAATTGAAATGAGTCAGTTGGTCAAATTTAAGTTTTACTACGAAGCCTGCAGAACATGGGAATGAAGGAATGCTACTTTAAATTCTAATGCTTATTTTAAAGAATAACACAATTGATTACCCTTGCACGTTTTGACAAAAGTAGATCGTTTAGTGCAATCTTGATATGAAGATGCCTTCTCTCACAGCCGTTCAGCCTACACACAGGGAAAAGCAGAAGCTCAAAAGGAAAGGCAAACAAAGATGATGTGGAAGCTAGTTCCAAACCCTGTTTTCCCAGGGTTTGGGAATAGGGCTGTTGGCTTCCAGGTTTTGGTGTGTAGTAGCATATCACAGCTGCTGTCAGAAGACAAGATGTAAACTTCCATCAAAAGTGTGCCATACTTGAGATTTTATCTGCTCTTCTCAAATTAAGCGATTAATTTTCTGACTTCTGCCTCTTTGGAGGAAAAAGCTGGCATTCTGAGTGGGTGGGGATTTCTCAACACTTGGTCTTTAGTGGGGGGTTTGCTTACACAACAAATAGAATAAGTTATAGCTTTTAACAATAGGAACTGCTCCCCTCCAGCAGTTAAAAATAAATTGAATTGTCCCTTAAGATCGTGAGTCTCCAGGATTTTGACTTATCTTCACCATTGCTTTTGATTTGTGAACCTCTCTGGGGTCCTGTCAGGTCACATTCAATCTTTTCTCTGCAAGAATAAGACCTAGAGAGGTGTATGATGTGCAGGATAGAGGGAAGGGTTTTAAAATGAAACATATTGATTATACAATAATTTGCTCCTGGACCATAGGGTTTTGAGATTAAAGCAAACCCTTCTATAATTCTTGATAGATTATCTAACTTGGCAACAGTGCAAAATCTAAAGCACTGAATCATAATATAACCCTTTCGAGCATGCATAAAATCAATTTGATCATGAGTTAATTTTTGCATAGAGGAAGAGTCCTGTCTGATTCTGTAATACTAGTTACTTCTCACTGTAGTCACTGTGGGAGCGAACCTACTGCAGGACTGCTTCTGTATGTACCCAGCATTGCACTGCTAGAACTCTCAGTAAACAATTACTAATGTTTTTCAGGGGGGCTTCATAAGCCTTTGCCACTGTGAAATCATGTATTCTCCTTTCGCTGTGTGACAAGAATAATTTTCAAAAGGGAAATTGCAACTGCCAGAGAGAAATACACGCAGCAAAATCCTGAAATAATCAGATGTAGGAGGAAGCAAGGGGTGCAGATGCTAGAGATCTGGCAATTTTGTGTGTTCAGATTGTAAATTCAAATTCAACTCTAAATTTGTAACATATTGAAGTAATAATTCTTTCTCTCTTTCTCTTTCCTTTTTTTTGCTGCCTAAATGAAAATAGAGATGCTGGATTTGTAGAAAACTCGAGCAACAAAGACCTTCCAGCTCTCCTGAAATGGTCTGCCCTCTAATTCGTTGCATCACTTCAAGGTGTTCTACTCAGTTGACGAACCTTAATTTTGACTTGTTCAGCACACAAAAAATGTTTTACAAAAGCACCAAGTGATTTAACATTAAGAAAACTATTTAAAATCGTTTTTTAGAATAAATGTGAAAGTTGGTATTAAGTAATGTTTGTACGTGTATCTTGTATTTCTTGTATATTGTTTTATTTAAACAGGAGATCCTCTGTGTTAAGTTCTTACTGTTTTAATAGACTTATTGCTGCATTAGTAAAGTGTATGTGTGTTTATGGTACTATAAATAGTATCTTTAATCAGAAGTGTTTTAATCCTTGCTATGGACTTTGACCAGCAGTTACATCACCTGCAGCTGAAATTCATATCAATGGCAAAGATGTTAATTAGTGTGAATTCTCAGGGTCTAATGGGCTTTGTGATATGTCTTAGTTTCTGTTCATAACTGAGTTGATAATTAAACTTGCACTCCCCTTTTGGAATCTGGTGTTTTACCAAATAAAGCTAATTTTAAAGAGTACCACATTCAGTGATGTAGGTTGTTGTTGGAATATATGCTGCCTTTGCTCATAATTATGCTCTTTGCATAATAGTGATTTATGGTCTTAAGGTGAACGTTCTTTTTAATAGTTTCTGTGCTGGCTGTACTCAAGACAACTTCGATTTCATAGAGGTTTTTTGGTTGGTTTTTTATTCCTTTTTTTTTTTCTTTTTTAAGAGGACCTGATATGTTACCAAAAAAAGGATGAGGATGCCCCAGCTGCTTCATTGCAGCCTCTGCCCCCCAGCTGGACTGGCATAAGTAGGAAAAGTAAGATGTTCAGGGTTGGCTAGGTTCTGATAAGACTCATTTATCTGTGCTACAACCAATTCTGAGAACTCGTGGCTCGGGGCATGAACAGCCAGCTAGCCACCCTCAAAGGTCAGGCTGGCACATGACTGCAAAATTTTGTGTGCGCACTGAGGTAGAGGCATGGGAAACTTGCCTTGATTCACTGCAAAAAAATTGTGTGGCAACTTCAGAGGGCACTGCAGAGTTGTGAAGGTGTTGACTTTGTCCCATGATTCCATAGACATTTCAGAGTGGGTATTACAGGTTGTATTGTATCTAAACGATGATTTATGTCCTTAGTCCTGCATTATTGTCCACAGTGTGTCACAGGCCTTGTGCCACAGGCCTGTGTTACCTAATTTTTTCAGACTGTTTAATTTTCATTAGTACAGCTGCTTTAGCTTGTGATCAGTTTACTGCACCTCATTGATAGTCTAAGAGAGTATTAGATGCACAGAAATGACACCTAACCCTGTCAGTCTGGGTTGATTGACCCCTCAGCTTCCGAAACATGGGTTCATTTTTTTTAAAGCTCAAGTTAGCCCAACATCCATTTTCACACACATTCTGGGCAGTTTAAAGGTTGGTCGGAATCGAATATTGCTCTTTCAAATTTGATAATGTATGAGTACAGAACTGTGACCTTTGATACATAGTAATACATCAACGTGACACGAGCAGTAAGTGCAGCAATTACCTTTACTACGCTTGAGATTGTGTTTTAGTTCCCATTGTGTAAGCAATTATTTTGGGGGGGGTGGGAAGGGATGCCTTTAAGTTAAATATATTTTGCAAATAGTGCAAATGCAGAAATTAATCTTTTGGGGCTTTTTGATTTGCAGGTGAATGTTTTCAAATGAAACATGGCTTTTAAATTAGCATTGGTTCAGTAGCAGAAAGGAGTCTTGTGCCATTGGCTTCTTTTAAGAATTTTTTTTTCTGTGAGTTTCTTTAACCCAGTTTGTTGTGTTTTAATGTAATCTAAGTTTCATGTTCTGATTTATGGCTAAAGCCTCATCCTGCAGGCAGCTGTTGTGTCACTGTTCATGTTAGTCCCATGATAATACTTGGTAGAGTTGGATAAGAGTTGGTTATGTGCATGATAATGCAAGTTTACATGCTTCTAAGTGCCTTCAGAACATACAAGAGTGTCTCAGACTTGCACCATAAATTGATTTAAAAGGCTGTTTTAGCTGATTCAGCAGTGTTTCATCTCTTTTCCTGAGCAGATCAAGGTACATTTGGTTTAGTTTCTAAGCCTTCTTCCTCACCTGTTGTTATAAATTATTGGGTAATGATAGTGCACAACCACTACCTGTAAGTGCTATAAAACCACAAATCAATACTCCTTGCCAAAGAGCATAAAGCCTTGAGAGGACTGATAGCAATTGTGGCTTCTGTTCTATGGGCTAAAAATCAGAATAAAATTACTGTGTCATTCTGGGCAAGCAGTAACCATTGAATGGTGACATTCTATCAGTGCTGTCTGTCATGACCAAAACTCAAAGGAATAACTTGAAGTGGAACTCCTTCTAAAATACCTGCTTCCTCAGCAGCCTCACACTGAGTGAGCACTGTTGGCCTGCTGGAGTTAAGCACTGAAGTTTAATTCAGGAGCTGGGAAAATTCTCGTGTTCTATATTGAGGTGAACTCAACACCCTTTTGAAATGGTTTTCTTTAAGCTGTCAAAAATCTGAACCCCTAGTATCCAATAATGTTTGGCTGTATTGGGACCATGGTGCAGGAGACAAATGACCCAAGTTGCTGATGTAGGATGGGCCCATCTCTCCCAGGTCTGCCACAAGCAGAGGAGTGAGTGCTTTCTCTTTTGAATGCCTGGGTGTGGTGATTGCTCATTTGCTGTACACACTTACAGATTGATACTAAACCTAAAAGCTTTTGTAATGAAAGTTTCATCAAAATAGAGGGGGGTCTCTACCAGATGTTCTCATTACTTTTCTAGCGACAGTTAGAAAATTCTTGACTACTTGTGGTGTCATTTGTTCTCTGGCAGGAAAAGCAAAATAAATACAGTAGATCATAGCATAAATTGCTCTTTAATCAGGCTTTTGCCCATACAAACTCCTGCAAGGTCACAAGGAAGGTGCTGAATGGTGAAATGGCAAATGTTTCTGTTTCCTTGTGCTTTCAGCCTGTGCTACATAAGGGTGCTTGGGCCCTTACATTCTTCAAAATAATAATAAAAAAAAAAATCAAGCTTTTTTTGGATACTTTAAATTTTAATTTTCATTAAATTTTTAATATAGTACTAACATTTTGGAAAAAATAGTCAACCTCTCTTGTGCAGCATTTTCCATTAAAAAATGTAAATGGTGTGTGTATGGAAACTGAGTCTATGCTGCTGACTCAGATGAATGTAGTTGCAGCAGCTCAGTGTGAAAGTTTGTTTTTCACCTGGGTCCTGTTTTTGTAGGAAGTTCTTTATGGTGAAAGGATGACCTTGTGCATGTAGGTGACTCTATGAGTAGAGAAGTTTATTTGTTACTTGACCACAAATAACAACAGCAAAAAAATGACAACTGCTACTGTCATTGCATATTGGTATTTGTTGATTATTGTTTGCTCAAGCTAAATTTATTACCTCTGGTAACAACTTGGGTGTTTCCAGTTCTCTGATTGTATATCATTGACCATGTGGGGTGTTTGGTTCTTTTTTGAAGAACTGACAACACTGATATTCCCTAACAGTAGAATCCCTTTCATAGTAGCTGGAAAAATAATTCCTTTCTCATATTTTAGAAAAGGGAGTGAAATTAATGGTTTTTCCCCTACCATTCTGACTACAGCAATATGTCTAGAAGTACTTATTTTTTAAAAAAATGCTAGGTTTTTTGTTGGTTTCAGCTACTTGGCTACATCTGTGTGTTGCCTGGGCTTTTTTTAGAGAAGTGGTGAATGACAGTCTTGTTGCAGAATATATTTTCTTTTTAAGATTACTGGTTTGCAATGATGAAATCCTCCTGGAATGAGATTGTTTAATTATTGAACAAATGGTAGGCAGCTCAAATTTAGAGACACTTAATGGAAAGTACTCAACTAAGACTGCCTGCAACTCATTGTGAATGCTCATGATATAATAAGGTGTTACGTTCACCTAGTCATGAAGTGTGATCTATTTGATTTTAAAATATCAGGTAGTGTTAGGAGTATGGGTAATGATTCTGAGAGCTGGAATGTTGCTAGCCATTGTGAACAGTACTGAAGGAGCCTCAGGATATATAATGTGATAGATGCAATGTTGTTAGAATTTTTTTTTCAAGGCCAATTTAATTTTGATTTATTTTCCTCATTAACCCAAGGATTCAGAAAATTGAATGCCACCTGAGTGAGGTATTATTAACACTAGTGAAATATCTTCAGAATCACTCCATGCTTATAAATTGGTCTTTTGAAAGCATTTTAAAGGCATAATGATACTGTAGTGAAAATATACAGCATCATTTAAAAATTGCAAAATGCTTATTCGATTTCCGACATAAGACTTGGTCACCTGACTTAAATATATACTGATCTATTATTTATGCTTTGAAAATAGAGCTGATAAAAAGCATAAGTGTTCTTGATACTATATTTTGTCATATCTGGCTAAAAAGATTGAAATCCAGAGAAACAATTTTCCAAAGAAATGAAATAGTATGCCCTCCTGAACCCCTGGGGAAAATAGCCTCTCTGTTTGCTCAGAATATGAAGCAGTAAAACAGCATAAGTAAAACAGACAGCCCCTGTCACATTCCTATTTGTACAGTCTGGAATGATGTTTTAAAAACATTTTCTAGTTATTTTTGATAAATAAATGGTGCAAATAACATCTGCAAACCAACCTGCTGATGTAAGATTTTTCAGATCAGATTTGTTTGTCAGTGAAAGTTCAGAAAACTGCTTTGTGAAACAAAGTTGTATAACTCCCAAAAATATACATAAGAAATGTAGAAGAGTATATCTTGTTCTCCTTTTGCCTTCCCTCAAACTAATGCTGATTCATTATTATCTTTGCTTCTGGGCTCAGAAGGTAGCTTGGTAAACTTATCAAAAAACATACCCTGTTTATAAGGTGTTAAATGTCTGAACACTAACATTGACAGTGGAGCATCCAGCTACCCTATTGGAACAGTGTATCCTGGCTAAAGCCTTGAGATTTCCCCCTGAGCCACTAGCGCCCCGCAGAATCATAGAATGGTTTGGGTTGGAAGGGACCTCTAAAGGTCACCTAGTCCAAATCCCCTGCAGTGAGCAGGGACAGTCTCAACTAGATCAGGTTAATCAGAGTCTTGTTGAGCCTCACTTTGAATATCTCCAGGGATGGGGCCTCAACTACCTTCCTGGGCAACCTGTTCCAGTGTTCCACCACCCTCATGGTAAAGAACTTGCTTCTAACATCCAATCTAAATCCACTCTACTTTAAAACCATTGCCCCTCTTCCTATCACTACAGGCCTTTGTAAATAGTCCCTTTCCCACCTTCCTGTAGGCCTCCTTCAGGTATTGAAAGGTCGCTATTAGGTCTGCCTCATGGAGCCTTCTCTTCTCCAGGCTGAACAGCCCCAGCTCCCTCAGCCTGTCCTCCTAGCAGAGGTGTTCCAGCCCTCTGATTGTTTTCGTGGCCCTCTGTTGCACCCGCTCTGCTGGACCCAGGGGAGGTCTCACCAGAGCAGAGTCAAGTGGCAGAATCACCTCTCTTTCTGCTGGCCATGCTTCTTTTGACGCAGCTCAGGATGAGATTGGCCTCCTGGGCTGCAAGTGCTCACTGGCTGCCTATGTTCACCTTCTCATCCACTGGCACCCCCAAGTCCTTTTCTGCAGGGCTGCTTTCTATCACATCATCCCTCAGTCTGTATTGATAGTGAGGATTGTTCTGGCCCAGGTGTAGGACCCTGCACTTGGTCTTGTTGAACCTCATGAGGTTCACCTGGGCCCACCTCTCTAGCTTGTCCAGGTCCCTCTGGATGACATCCTGTCCCCCTGGCATATTGACAGCACCACTCAGGTGGTGGAAACAGCCTAAGGCTTATAAGAGTCTTCCAAAGGTGATGCACCTATGGACAGAGGGTATAAAAGACAAAAGTGTTGCATGGCTGTTGCTTTCTGCAGGTTCTGCCAAAGGCTGAGGGTAAAAGGAAGTTCCTCAGTCTTGTCTTCCAGAAGTGTACTCTTCAGTGTAAGAATGCCAATGCCACTCTAATTACCTTCCCTGGTGTAAAAGCAGAGACAGAAAAAAATTAGCTGGGCAGCAGTGTTGAGAAGTTTGATGTGATGACTCTACAAATGCCCTGTTGCCCAAGACTGGCCAAGAAAGTGTGTGTCTGTACATCTTCCAAAACATTGCTTGTTGAGTGGGCTTTCAGCTTCATTTGAGAATGTCTTCAAGGCTCCCTTGTTATGCTTTGGACTTCTTCACAGAGTTGGTTAGAACCAACTTTAATGATGGGTTTGTAAGGATTCTCAGTCAGTGGACTCCATCTCAGCCTAAATTCTATGATACATGCACAGAGTACAAGATGAACAGATTTGGTAAATACACATGTGTTTAATAGTGACCAAAAAAAGAGAGCATTTGTTTTTATTTTTCAGCTTTTACAAAAATCATGCTCTTCCCTCTGAGCTTATACAACACTGGAATGTTACCTGGTATTTTATTTTCATATCTGGGAAAAACTAACCTGAGTTCACTGGACTAATAGCATTTGAGTGGATATCTCTTCAATGAATGAAAAAAGTCTTGGGGAGTTTTTGTCAGGGTTAGTGCTAAAATTCTAGAAAAGCTAATTTGTGTTACAGTTTTATATAATGACGGTGGTAATAACTGAGAATATGGCACTCTTGGAGGAACCTGAATAGTTTCTTCTGTAGGTCAAATACAAGAAAGAGTGAACATGGTAATATTAAGTCCTAAAATATTCAGGTGTTACCGAATCACTCAAGATTCAGGTTTCTCTTTGGCACAAGTCTCAAGTGCTTCAATACAGCATGGTTTGTCTAGCAGTAATGTTTTCACTTCTTAATGACAAGGACGTTACATACAGCCATGAGGGGCTATCACCATGATTTTTGTGAACCTGACTTTATTGCATCATTTATTTCCTTAGAAGCCGTGTTCTGATGTGGTTTTTTTTGTCCAAGTAATTATGAATTGAATTACTTGCTTAGCATTTTTAATAAAACAGTTAATGGTTTATGCAATGCTTAGTTGAAAGTTCCTTGGTCAGGGGAAATGGGTGTCACTTTCCATGTAAGATTGGAAGCCAGGAGATCTTGGAGAGAAAAGCCACTTTTCAGGTCTTTACTTACTGTCTTTTATGCTGAAAGTATGCTAGGACTTGTAAGTAAATTCTTTTTTAATTATTACTCACTGCTGTTCTCAATAAGGAGTGTTTCTAGAGAACTTAATGAATCTTTTTTCACTGAAAGAAAAAATATTTGGGGGGCGGGGAACAGGAAAAGATCAAGGCAC
>JANVCC010000022.1:18973206-19038585 GCA_025345505.1 Todiramphus chloris collaris
CTTCACAGTAGTGTTTCCCACTTCACTGCTGTTTTCTGATGGCAAAAAGGTTGGGATGTGTTGTTTGGGGAGTACTGAAATATGTAATCAGGGATACTATGTACATATAATGTTCTAATTGAGAAGAATAGAAATAAACCAGTTATTAAAACAAAGGGTTGCAGCACTGTCAAGAAGAAATATGACAGTACCAAATCAATATGTTGGGGTTTTTTTTCTTTCCTTTTACAGGAAATTTCAAATTTTTTTCTTGCCAGAAAAGTGCCTTTTTATGCCAAAATGTTGCTTGGAACAGTAATTCATGCTCTTCAGCTCTGCCCTTTCCCTGGCGCTTAGCAGTGTTAATTGTAACAAAGGGAAGTAATTAACCCTCTTCACTTGAGCATTGGGAACAAAGGAACAGCCATAAACAGGATCATAGCTGAGCCTGACCAAATGAGTGTTTTCATCTTGGCTAGGGCTAGAGGCTGGGAGGGGTGATGCAGACTGTGCTGTGAGCTAGCTAACGCTCAGGGACGAAACAACACCAGCCATCGGGGCATAACAGGTCACTTCTCAGATAAAGACTGATGGAAAACTCAACTGAGCTGTTTTTGAATTCTGTAAGTAGCCCTGAGAGCCGGGTGCCCCAGAGCCATAGGTTGCTTGTAATAGCAGAGAAGATCTCATTACCCACGCTGTCTTTTGTGCACATTCTCTCTCTCCCCAAGATATAGATGTACCGTAACACGCACTCTTGTCTGTCTCATTCAATTAGGAGAAGGTCATAATGCCTTGCTTACTATATTTAGAATATTTAAGTCAGTAGATGTAAATATATAGCATAGCAGAAAGGTAATGATTTCATAAGGGCATGGTTTGTAAATGTACTCCTCAACCCATGAAATGCCTATATTCTGAAAAATACACTGTTGATACCCAGTTTTTTTTTTCTGCATGTAATTCTAATAGCAGCTTGGATATATTCACCAGGATAATGCTTCATTTATGTATGTTTCCTTTTAGAAAACAATATCCACAAGGTATTATAAAGTATATTTGAAAATAACCAGTCAGTTTGAAGCATAGTGTTTTTTTGCTATCATTTGGACATAATATTTTCAAATGATGCACTTCCCATTTTTAGTTATGAAAGATAAAGTTCTCTTGTGTTCAGCATATGGAGTTGGTTGTCCATCTAAATCCTGGTGACAATTTGACAACATTTTCAAGAGTTTGTTGTACAACATGCTGAAAACATTTGAAAAATCTGTTCCAAGTTTGTCATGAAGACTTTGAGGAATCACTGAGAGCCGGGGCAGAATAAAGGGAGCAATGAGGTTTGTTGTTTTTGGGTTTTTTTTTCCACACATTACTGTTAGAGCTTGCTGAGAATGCTTGCTAATGTGCCATAACAGAGAACTGGAGCTTTTATTGATGGGCATATTGCGGCTTTTGAAAACTTGCATATTGTGCCACTAACTCATCTTTTCTTGCCCAATGAAGGTAAAGTGGGCCATTATGGAAATTGATAGCACCACCTATTGATGCTGTTAGAAAACTGCAGCTCATAATAACAAATTGGTGATTGGGTACAATTAATACAGCTTCACCAAGGGCAAATCGTGCCTGGCAGGCATGGTGGCCTTTTATGAGGAGGTCACAATATTAGTAACCAAGGAAAGAGCAACTGACATCATTTACCTGCACCTGAGCAAAGCCTTTGACACTTGTCCAGCATGCCATTCTTGCCTCCAAGCTGGTAAAATATGGGTCTGATGGATGGATGATTTGGTGGATAAAGAACTGGCTTTACAGCTGCACCCAAAGAGTGGTTGTCAATGGGTCCATGTTCAAGTGGAGGCCAGTGACAAGTGTAGTCCCTCAAGGATTAATACTGGGACCAGTCTTGTTTAACATCTTTGTCAGCGACATGGACAGCGGCATTGAGTGCACCCTCAGCAAGTTTGCTGATGACACCAAGCTGTGTGGGGCAGCTGAGATGCTGGAGGGAAGGGATGTCATCCAGAGACTTTGATAGGCTGGAGAGGTGGGCCCATGCTAATTTCATGAGGTTCAACAAAACCAAGTGCAAGGTCCTTCATCTGGGTTGGTGCAATCCCAGGTACTGATATAGGCTGGGCAGTGACTGGCTTGAGAGCAGCCCTGAAGAAAAGGACTTGGGGGTACTGGTGGACAAGAAGCTCGACATGAGCCATCAGTGTACACTTACACCCCAGAAGGCCAATCATATCCTGGGCTGTACCAAGAGAAGAGTGGCTAGCAGGTCGAGGGAGGTGATTCTCCCCCTCTACTCCACTTTCATGAGATGCCACCTGGAGCACTATGTCCAGTTCTGGAGTCTCTATTACAGGAAGGATATGGATGTGCTGGAACGTGTCCAAAGAAGGGCCATGAGGATGATCAGAGGGCTGGAGCACCTCTCCTATGGGGACAGACTGAGAGAGTTGGGGTTGTTGTCTGGAAAAGAGAAGTCTCTGAGGATACCTTATTGTGGCCTTCCAGTATCTGAAGGGGCCTACAGGAAAGCTGGGGAGGACTTTTTAGTATGTTAGATAGTGATAGGACTAGAGGGAATGGATCAAAACGGGAGGTGGGTAGATTCAGGTTAGACATTAGGAAGAAGTTCTTTACCATGATGGTGGTGAGACACTGGAACAGGTTGCCCAGCGAGGTGGTGGAAGCCCCATCCCTAGAAGTTTTTAAGGCCAAGCTGGATGGGGCTTTGAGCAACCTGATTTAGTGGGAGTTGTCCCTGCCCATGGCAGGGGGGTTGGAACTAGATGATCTTTAAGGTCCCTTCCAACCCTGACAATTCTATGATAGCAGTATTTGCATAGTTTTAAAAAGCGAGGAAAAAAAAAAATCTTTGCTATTTTACTCTTGAAGGAGCCAGTTATGTAAATGATATGATTCAGTTCTTTAGATGACTAGTAAACGTTATTTAGAAATGCTATTCAATAAACTTCGAAGAATGTTTTTGGCAACTTTGTTGGGAGATGAGAATATGCTTCTTCGGTTGTGCAAGACCCGTTCATTGTGTGGTGCACAAATAGAAGGCCCAATGGAAATTACAGTGGTGAGGCAACAGCAAATGCACTATGAAAAGACAGGAAATCTGAATGGTTCGTGGGAACGCTTTCTTGCAAAAAGTACTTCGGAAATGCCCACTCCCTCTTGCCCGGTAAGTGATTCAGTTGTTGCAAGCACTGCTATGATGTTGTTGCCGCACTGCAAGCCCCAGCCCTGCCAGGGGCCGTGGGTGGCTGCTGCTGGGGTAGGCGCGGGGTCTGGCGCAATCAGTCGGTGTTGTTGCAGGTGTGGATCACATTGCAAGTCCAGGGCACGGCACGTCAGATTTATAGGCCCATTACTTTCCACCTCGTTTTTGTATTCTGTCTCTGCTAGCCGTTAGCAGAGCTATTGTAGTTGTTTCCCAAACCCCTGCTTTCTTGCACAATAGAAAAGACCTCATAGAAAATAACTCTTAGGAATTCAACAGTTTTTAACCTTAATCTCATATAGCACATGAGTTTAATTCTTTGTTATCTGCTGCTGTATTCAGGGTGCCACAACCTGTATCTAGGAGTGAGAAGAGAGAAATACAGGTGCTTGTACATCACATAGGGTACTCCTAGAGACCTGCCAGTAGTTAAAATACCTTGGGGAAGACTGAATCTGTGCCAAGAATGGATTTCTTAAGGCCAAATCTCAACCTAATTTAGTTGTTATCTCAAAAGACGTGCCTCTTACACTGCTTCTAATAGGCTCAGCCAAGGGTGGGGAGTAGAAGGTTAAGTTGACGCAGGGACTGCCTGTCCCAAAGATCTAGAGGAAATCTTTTTCTTCTCTTCACCATCCTAACCGTGGTCTTGTGCTTTGTGTTTGGACTAGGATCTAATTAATCACTCTGTACCTGTTGTTTTAATTCTTAGGTATAGAATTGGTTTGGGGCAGTTTTCACAAGTGTAGCTGACAAGCAGCTTTTTGTGTGTGTTTTTTATGCAACATGGGGGTTCACCAGAACATTGATTTGCACCAAATAGTACCTCAAGCAAATATAGTGAGCTGATGAGTCCACAGCTTGAGTATTGTGTTCAGTTTTGGGGACTGCAGTGTAAAAAAAGGCATTTAGGTGCTGGAGGAAGTTCAGAGAAGCTGGTAAAAGGTCTGGAGAAAATGTCTTATGAGGGGTGCCTGAGAGATCTGGGTTTGGTTAGTCTGGAGGAGACTGAGGGGAGACTTTATTGGTCTCTACAACTACCTGGAAGGATGTAGTGAGGTGGGTGTTGGTCTCTTCTCCCAGGTAACTAGCGATAGGACAAGAGATAATGGGCTTAAGATGCGGCAGGGGAGGTTTAGGTTGGATATTAGGAAAAATTTCTGTACTGCAAGAGTGGTGAGGCATTGGAACAGGCTGCCCAGGGAGGTGGTGGAATCCCCATCCCTGGAGGTGTTAAAAACCTGTGTAGATGTGGCATGTCACGACATGGTTTAGTGATCATGATGGTGTTGGGTGGATGGTTGGACTTGATCATCTTTGAGGTCTTTTCTAACCGGAATGATTCTGTAATTTTGTGAGATAACCTTGTTGGTAACTGAGACTAATGCTGCATTTCGCTTGGCAAAATAGTTATCTGTGTCATCTGTCAGACCTTTAAATAATCTGTGCTCGTCATTCAATTGAGATTTCTTCCATACTAATCCCAAAATCCAATCAAGGTTGCTATGGGTTGATATTTTAATTGTGCTCATGTCCTGTTCTGTTATGCAACATCATAAAGTATCTGAATTGATGTATGCTCCTTTTCTTCAGTGTTTTGTGTATAGTGTAGTTCCCTACAACTTCTATGTGCAGTATATGACCATCATCGTAAAATAATTAAAAAAAAATCCATGAATTAAGTAATTCTAGGGAATGAGACATCAGAGTCACTCTGACAATGGCAGCCTGTTTCAGGTGTTTAATCTTGTCCTCATGACTGTGCTAAAGAACGAGTATATTAAAAGAAAAGCCAAGTGGAAACATCAGGAAAACAAGACTATCCAAAAAGCAAGATACATCAAGTGGAGAAGTGTCATAGAATCATAGGATGGTTTGGGTTGGAAGGGACCTTTAAAGGTCATCTAGTGCAATGTTCCTTGCAGTGAGCAGGGACATCTGCAACTACATCAGGTTGCTCCAGCCTGACTTGGAGTGTTTCCAGGGATGGGGCATCTACCACTTCTCTGGGCAACCTGTGTCACTGTTAACACTACATTCATTGTAAAAAAATGTCTTCCTTATATCTCCTCTAAACCTATCCTACTTAAAACCATTACCTCTTGTCTTGTTGTAACAGTAGGACATAGGTTTTCTGTCTTTTTGTAGTCTTATAATGTTTGCTTTTTCAGAAGTCAGGCCTAATATGAGATGACTTTTAAACTGATATTATAATACTAACTCAGCAACACTTTTCGGCTCATCTGGCTTTGCCTAACATCCTGCTACTCCTTCTGTTGGGCTGCCCTGTATCCTCATCCTCAGAGCTGCTGTGACTAAGGATGGGCTGCTGGGGCTGTTTCTGGGGCCAAATCCTGCCAGCATTACTTGCTCTCTGCCCTGGTACCTCTAGACCTTGCAGCCCTCCAGTGTATCTAGGCAGAGCTGTGCCATTTACCAGCCTGACCAAGAGATGGTGCAGCTGCCAGAAATGCTTGCCCAGGGTAACCCATATGCTCAAATGTAATAAGCCATAGGTTGCTTGTAACAAATGGCAAATCTGTGACTGATTTTAAGTAATAGGAAGCAGAACATAGCACTGGTGGAGGGCACTAGGGCAAGGAGTGAGACCCCTGTGAAGTCACCCCAGGCTGTTACTGAGTCAGTGTGTGGGACCAGAGCAGTGCTGCTCGCCAGCTCAGCCAAGGGCACCAGTGAGGGGTGGGGGGGAATTTTTGCTGTTTCTAAAGCTTTCTGGTCTCACTTTTCAAAACCGTCAGAACAGAAGTGAAAGGCTTGTGGGGGGAGGATTTGCAAGGTATAGAAACACCGTGCTGATGATTTGACAATAATTGTTCTGTGATTACAGCTTTTCCCACTCCTCTGACCTTCTGGCCTTGCAGTGCCCCTTAGAAACAAGGTCTGAGCTGCTCTGCGTTCAAAAGACTGAGTTTGACTCGGTCTTTATGCCCTGGCAAACTCCCACTGCCTTCAGGACAAGTTTGATTTAATATAAGGACTAAAATCCTTGGGGCTTGGCCTTAAGAGAGCAGTAAATGCAATCAGATTTTTTGGTCTGACAGAATGAATAAACAGGCTCTGGGGTGCTCAGCATCAGCAGAGATGGCAGAGATTACGAGGGAAGATGTGGATAGCATTACCGATTCCCAAATCGTAGTAAACACTTGTGAAAGAGATGTGGGCATCACCCTGGACAGCCCAGCAAAGGGCTCCCCTCCATGTCCTGCAGTGATTAAAAAAAAAAAAGCTATCTATTGGGAGAGTGGAATAACAGCATGAATATCGGAATGACGTTACTATAAAAAACCTTTCTTTGTGTTCAGTTCTCATTATTCTGATTCAAAAAGGAAATAGCAGGAATAAGAGAGCTTGTACCAGGATGATGGAAATTTGTGGAGATGTGAAATGACTTCTGAATGAAGAGATTGATACTATTTAATTTAGATGAAGATAAACAAGAAGGGACGTGACAGAGGTACAGAGGGTAACAGATGCTATTGAGAAGGTAAAGCCAGAACCACTTTGCTTCTTCTCATGACACCTGAATAAAAGGACAATAAATTAAATGGATAAAATGCACATTTCAGCCTAAAAAAGAGATATTTGAACTCATCTAAAAAGGCTTATTACAATGAAATGCAGTCCAAGCCAAATAGCTAGTGAATCTTGAAAAAGAGTTAGTTAGACACTTACATAGTCTCCTCTGAGTTACCTGAGATAATGTATATGTGGCTTTAGGGGGAATTAGTCTCTCAGGCTTCAGGGTCTAAGAAAATGAATAGTCAAGAATCTCCAGGAAATGATCTCTCCTATGTCCATTTATTCTCTTTGCCTGCCAAGGGCTTCTTACATTTCCCCTAAAAAACCTGAAGCTTTGGTAGAAACTCCCCTCTGCAGCATTAGATTGATCATTATTTTGAACTGATGTGGCAAAGTGGCAACCATTTTCTAGAAAATTGGCTTATTAAGGAAATGGTTTTACTTTTCCATATTGTAACCCAAACCAACTATACATGCAGTATCTAGGTTTGACCCAAAGAGATAACAACAGGGGATTGCATTATTCCTGGCTAATTGAGATCAGTTTTGCTGTCTCACCTCTATGCCAGCTTTGACCATACTTAACTGCAGGTTGCTGTTATTCCCCAGCACTTTTCAGAACAGATAATTTGGAATTTGTAACTGTCTTGGGATTTACCCAAACAACTGCAAATGACAGGCAGGCTGGAGGAAGGGACACTCACCAAATCCTGTTTGGTTATAGCACCTTTTGTTTCAGGAATTTATGGGGCCTGGCACTGCCCCTTGAGTGAACTTGAATGGTTTAAGCTCACATGCTCAATTTTGTAATTATTATAGGAGCAGGTAGGAGCAGGTTAGGAGCAGGTAGAAGTAATGCTGCTCAGCTAATGAGCAGTAACTAGGCATAGGAATTCACTCTCTATGACTGTCTCTATACACCCACACTCTTGATTTGTCAGTGCTTTGCATGTGGGTAAAGCTTAAACTAAATTAAGTAAAGATGTGAAAGATTTTTCTTCATACTATCTTCCACTAAGTTGGTGCTAATACACAACTGCCTCTTCTTTCATCCAGTATGAAGCAAAGCAAGTCCATAGACCTGATTTTGATCGCTTGGATATTACTGAAGTAAATACCAAATGCAGCTAGAGAGACTTTGGTTAAGATTCTCAGGCTCTGAGGGATAAGTATTCAGAAAAGAACCAAAATATAAAGATGATGATGATTATATGTAGCTCTGAAAGCTGCACAAAGGAACCATAGCTGGGCGTTCACTTGGTTCTTTTCCTTTTGCAGGAAGGGGTTAGGGTTACCTGCTAACTCATTTCTGGGCTAATTTAAGGTAAGGAGCTTAAATGCTCTTTCTCTTCTCTTCCTCAGTTCTCTTTCCTCTCTTTTCATTGCTGAATGTAGTATCTCTCCATGAAGTTACTGTCTTATGTCTCACATGAATAACCTGGTGAGTAGAGGGTTAGCACTTTACTGCCTGAACTGTGGCAAATTTATCTTTTCCCTTCTCTTTAGTTAAATTATATGAGCACTGCCTCCCAGGAGACACACTGCATACTATGTGACTACATGGTAAACATGTTATTTTTTTACCTACATGTGGAGAAAAGAGAGATAGGGAATGAATTCCTGAAAGGAGTTATCAATTTAAAGAGAGATTTGTCAGAAATTACTGAATATATAATTTATTGTGTCCCAGTCCACAAAATGGGGTAATTTTATTAAAGCTGTATAGATGGGAATACAGTTCTCTTTTTCTATGGTAAGGAACAGGATTGGCAGTCTCCCTGTGCTTGTGGATGTGCTAAGGGCTGTGAATGAGCAGTCTGGCAGAGCTCTGTGGAGCAGGGGGCTTTTGGCATCACTGTGATTCAGAGGCTTGACTTGGCTTTCCCTAGGCCTTTTGTTTAACAGATGACAGGTTTGCCCTTTATGTACTCCAGCTCCAGGCTCCCGAGTGAAAAACAAAATCCACAGCAACCCCTGAAGTTTTTCAAGTGGACCTTCCCTTGGTTTTGGACAAGGTTCCCTATGTGAAAATGTCACCGCTTTGTGCTCTGTGGCTTGAGTCTTCGGGGCTGCACTGAGTTATCCAGGACTGTCCAATTGAATTTGACAATTTTCCAAAAAAGCTCAAAACCAATTTACTTGTTTTTCTCAAGCATTTATTGCTTTCATTTGGGACCACGCTCTCAGCGGGCTTGCAGACAAAAAGTAGATTTGGAAACAGCTTGGTGCTGGCTTTTTTGCAAGCTGGTGTCACAGCTGAAGCAGAGGCCTCCTGAAAACTGGGTCCTACAACTCACAGTATTTATTGCTGGTGCTCTATGTCTTCAGTGAATTTTAAGCTCAAGGGCAGAAGTAAAGGCGAGCGATGCAGTTTGTGCTTTTATGTATAAGGATGTTACATTAGAGTGGCAATAGACTTGCTAGGTGTCAGTCTCAGGCCACACCTGCAATATTACATGAAATCCTGGAAAAAGCATCGTTACAAAATATTGACAAACTGTTGAGGAGGTGAGAGGAGCAACAAAGCAATCAGAGTAGAAGGGACCAAATGATGAGGAAAGATTAAAAAAAAAGCTAAGTGCAATATCTATGACTTTGCTAGAAGATGATTGATGGGAAACACAGATAAGTTTGAAGGCAGCCTGAAATCCAGAAAAAAAAGAGAGAGAATAGTTAGGACAGTACAGGAAGGTATAACTAAGAGTGATGGGGTGAAATTAAGCAAGAGAAAATTTAAGCTGAATCTTAGGAAAAAATCATTACTGAAATATATTAGGCTGCTGAGTGATTGTCCATGGGGAGCCGTGCAAACTGCTGTCTGTAGATTGTTTAGCCTGGCCAAAATGTTTTTAGGCATGCAGCTGAGGAAGCTCCAAAAGCTAGAGCCTGAACTACACACATCTTTCAGTGGCTTTACTGTTTCATGTGTATCATTTACAGGCATAATTTACTTAAACCTAGAGCATCATAGTGGCTTTGACCACTCAGCCCTGTTGAAACTGGTGAGAGTGAGATATGTCCACATTTATCAGAGATTTTGGTCCGAAGGGCTTGATCCCCATTAGGAGTGAGGGCCAGAACAGCAATGCGTCTTATACCTAAATGTTAGTACATCAACACGGCCAGCCCTGGGCAAGCTGTAAGAGCCCTGTGAAGGATGCAGGACATGCTGTGCTCGGGCTGTGCTGTGGCAGGGGCACCCATCAAGGCATCCTCACAGCTCAGCTGACCACGCAGTCTGTGCCAGTGGGGCTGACTTGCTCCTCAGCCTCTCCAGACCACAGATGCAGTGCCCTGGGGATGTGTGTCTTTTGCTTTGGACACAGAAAAGCTTTCCAGGAAAAGCCACTGTTGATCTTGAGCTGATGCAGAAGGAAAGCCTTCCTCCTCAGGTCTGCCTGAGCAAGGTGGTGGTGTCCCTTTTTGTGAAAGCTCTGTGCCCATTGTGCTGACCTGGCATGTGGGAGCCTGTCTCCCTAAAAATCTTCCTGAGGGAGATTCAGGATGGCATCTTGTTCTCCAGGAGCATTCCTAACTGAAATGGTGGTGGGGGGTGTTGGGTGCAGGAATTTTGCGTTTCCTGGCAGGAACTTCTCAAGTTTGTAGAGAAGAACTTCAGTCTTGGTCTGGAGAGTGCAAGAATAAACTCAAACAGCCCACAGGCCAGGCACATGCTGGGAGCAGCAAACCCCAAATTTAATTCCCTGCTTTCATGTCTTCCTTGAGAAGTAATGCTACTGCCTTCTCCCTTTGCATTTCATGCATGACTTGTATCTTCTGCATCTGTTTGTGGATCCCAAGAAACAAAAGGGAGAGTAAAGGCTATAGGCTTCTGAGCTTGTCAAGATTGTCAGGACTTTCTTGGAAACAGACTTTTAAGGGACATCTCAACAATGAATATTGAGAAGTGAAAGGTATTGATAGGTTTCGAGTGGCTTTGGTGATAGCTGCCAGCTTGATGGGGGTCTGAGGACTTCAATTTTCAATAAAGATGGGATAAGCAAGTACTTGAGTAAGAACGCAAAGTCACCAGGATCTGGGTGACAAGAAGTCCTGCTAGTGATGAGATGGTGTATTTCTTTGTCACATGGGGCTTCTGCAGCACTCAACTTGTATTTGTGAGAGAGAAAAATAAAAAAATAAGCCTTGAAGGAAACAAGTCCAACAGTTTACCTCTATTTCCTCTGTTAGTAATTTTGTTCCATAATGCTTTTTACTGGTTTTAGAGTTCTGTTTTTGTTTTATAACCATTTGAAATAGTTTTGAGGTATTTTTTTCCTCTGTTACTGCCCTTTGCCTTTTATTCTATATATTCACTACTCTCTATCTAAAGAAATTCTGCCTAAATTCCTTGAGGGTCTGACCCTTCCCTTAGCTTTAGCTTATGCTCCTTTGTTCTTGTGTTTGACATAAGCTCAAACAGCCTTGTAAAATCTCATTTCTGTTCCCTTCAGGATTGTATATTCCTCTATGAAATATTTTCCCCACCCTCCTCTACCCAGCCTCTTCCTAGAAAAGGGCTTCTGTTTTAGTATAATTAATTGTTAGAGTTATGGATTCTTTTGTCACTTTCTCCGTTACTGTCTCCATTGCTATTGCTCTACACTGCGTTTTAAAGTAAGCTTTACTCATTTTTTTTACATATTCAGCACTCCATCTTATTTACTTTATGTTCTCCTAATTTTTCTCTTCAGCAGTTTAATATAGGGCTCAACAAACTGTAGGCCATTTGCATCACATTTCCTTTTCAGAAAGTTGTATTCTAATCTAGGTTTGCTGCTGCTCAGAATGGCAGATGTAGTCTCTCTTCCCTGAAAGCTTTAAGTTGTGTGCTTAATTCATCAAAATGGTCTCATACAGAATCCTGAGTTACAAAAACCATAGGTGGAAATGGGGAATTCCCTTTTGTAAAGTCTGCTTGTCTTTATGTTTCTTTTTGACAAGAATTATAATTTTGAGCCAGTGTATTAGACTACTACTGCAAACTGTCCTGCTCTCTGTAATATAATACAAACTATTCTAAACCCAGATCTTTATTGTAAAAAGTGCGAAGCAGAGACACTGCTGAATCTAGATAAACACATTGTTGTGGATAGCTTAAAAAGAAAAGGAATTGGGCAAGAAGAAAGTTGATTGAAGAAGAGAATGAAAATTCACAGTGAAATGTGTTTGCTAGTCATACAGGGGAGATGAAGGCTTCTGCAATGCATGTCTCAAACAGCTCATGCTGCTTTTTAGAACAGTTTTTCAGTTTCTTTTCCCTGGAGTGTGACATTAGCTTCAGTCTTCCATTAACTTCTGTGGTAACTTCTTAAAAGAACTCTCTAGAGATGAGCGTGTCTCTGGAGGACCAAATACCAGCTTGATGAAATTGAACAAATTAGTGATTTTACTGGGAAGCAATTTTGCTGTTGTGGTTTGTTCTTTTTTTTTTTTTTTCTGTCATTGTCTGTCTCTTTTTTGTTTGGTGGTTTTTTTTGTTTTGTTTTTGTTTTATAATTTTGACTGCAGTCATGGAATATAAAATCCGCTATCTTATATTTTATGACATATGGAATAGGTATTAATCTGAACACCTCATAATTAGTTTACATGCTGCACTGGTCAGGTATCGAAAGAAACAGAATATAATCTCTATCAGCTTTAACATTTGTAATAGGTATTATTCATAAAATGGGATGCTTTATTCTGCAGTTCTGACTGTGACCTTTACATGCTTCCTGGGGTTTGAGCTGTCTGCAGAAGTTTCTCAAAACGAAACACTAATTCAATGCAGTCTCTTTCTCTAGACATGGATATTTCAGAATTAAACTTTACAAATACTGTAGCCTACATCTTAAATGATTCCTTCCCTTTATCCAAAGCAAGTGTGCACAATCACTTCATCTTTTCAAAAAATATTTTCCAAGAGTATTTTACAAAATTTTCTAGCAAACATGGTTAACTTACAGATTCCTACAGTATTTAGTAATGAGTAAAAAAAAAATCTTTTGTTATTGGCTAAAATGCAACACAGCTTTTTGTATCTTGAGTGAGTTTGTAGATTCCAGGGTTCCTGTTGGCACTGCTCAAATATAGTTTTCTAAAAGTATAATGATGCTTTAGAGTGATTTGTCTTCAGGACAGCTTTGCCTCAGCCAACTCCGTGGTATCACAGAGTCACTATGGTTTGAAAAGACCTTTAAGAACATCAAGTCCAACCATCCTCTAACTCCACCAGGGCCACTACTTCACCATATCTAGATGGCTTTTAAATACATCCAGGGATGTCGATTCAAGCACTTCCCTGGGCAGCCTGTTCCAGTCTTTGATAACCCTTTCGCTATAGAAGTTTTCCCTAATGTCCAACCTAAACCTCCCCAAGGGTAGTTTACTTAGTGCATCTAGGGGCTCTCTCCTAGCAAAGCTGCGTGCTCTGTTTTATGAGTGAAAGAGTGCATAGCTGGTCTTGTGTTTGGTGCAGTGAGCCCTGGTCCCCCAGCTAACTGGTGGGATCTGGTTTGTTTTATTACTCAAGGCCTGTGGCATTTCATGCAGAGCACACTCTGGTGCGGTGCCTATCCCACAGATTTCACAGAGCCAGTTCCTCAGCGTACCCCTGCCCCAAGCCACACATCTGCACCCCTACAGCAAATGATCCGGTGTGCTTCCATGCAGCAAACGTAGCAATGTGGTTGCTGTTTGATGTTTGCTGTGATGCTCCTGCTCACCACATGCTCCATTGCTCCCTGCTTCTCAGGAGTTGGTGGCACATGCCAAAACGCAGATATAGAGATAGATATATATATGTACATACACACATACAGATATGTGTACATATATACACATACACACACAGATATATATTTAATTTTCTCTGATATAGGCATGCTACTACTAACAGAAGTGCCATGGCCCATTCAGGAGTCCTCAGGACCTGTAGGCACAGATGTGGCATGTGTCAGGGTGGGACTAAGAGTCATCTGAGGAAGTTTCTCAGGAGTGGCCCTAGGTTTGGGTGATATCTCAGGAGATCACAGCCAAGGCCCCTTACTCTCTCCAGATCCCAAGTTAAAACAAATGTAGCCAAATGGCCAAATATTGTTAAACCTCTTTTTCTTCCAGACTTTTGTTTTTATGGTATGCTGTCATGATGTGAAGATATGTCAGAGTGTCAGACAGCGTAGGGCATGCCAAAAAAGCAGCAGTGGACTGTCCTGGGTAGAAGGAACAAAAGCTGGCACAGATGGTCTTCATACCCTTTATCAATGAAGTCATGTCTCTGTTACCTGAGTTGTTTTACATTGCAGCACAAGAGGAAATGAACATTATGATGATCAAAGATTTCCTCTAGCAAAGCCTTTCCAAAGCAGTTGATTCCCCTATTGTTAAGTTGGGAATGATGGTGGTCTGTGAGGTGTTGATCTTACTCTTCTCCCTGTACCTCACAAAATTCAATGTAAGAAAAATGGATCCAAGTAAACTTTACAATTAGTAGAATAAAAGGAAAACTGGTAGCATTTACAGTTAAGTGTAATGTGTTGTATTTTGTATGAAGGCAGCTTTCAAGAAACTTTTTCTTCATATTCTACTTTTAATATATATATATATCTTTAAAAGACAATCATTAGGCAAAGGTTTGGTTTTTTTTTATTTTTACAGCTAGACAATACAGAGACAAAAAGTATTTCAACATTCAGTAGAAACTGGTTTAGGAAGAAAATGTAAAGAAGTTCCCTGTCTCCAAATAAAATTGTCTATGTGTAAGCCATCCATGGGAGACAAGCAGATTTCTCTTTACAAAGATCAGAGAGATCGTTGTTGTCACTGTGAAATTTTTCAGGAAAGAGCATATTTATTCTTTTTCACTTCACAAACACAAATCAGAAATTTACTATCTAGGCTCAAACTGTGGAAAGTTTCCTGTAAAGATAGTTGCAGTGATGAACAAGACAGAGTTAGTGAGCTTTTGCTTTGTTATTTGAAAATTGTCCAGTACAAAGATGTTTCCAACAAAGCTGATTAGCTAGCCATTATGAGTGTACATTACCAGCTTCATGCTGGATAACTGCAGCAAATATCCTCCTCCTGATGGGATGGCAGACATCTCCTTGTTGCAATGTAGAAAAACTGCTGTTGATGAAGGCAAAATTTAGCCTTGGCTTAAAATGATACTAGGCACTGGCCACCAGCCTGCTATCAAAGTGGTAAAGAAGAGATAGACTTAGAATGTTTCCAACATCCTATAGCCTATTTCAGCACTTTAAAGAAAACAGATGCAAATACGATGGCTTACATATAGGGCTTTGTTTTTGTTTACAGCTGGAAATAGTGTTTTTTATAGTTCATACACTACATTAGTCTACTGTGTTCCAGAACAATAATTTTAGTCATTATCACTGTGCAGCTATCACATAGTCTAGGAGATTAGCTGAGCTCTTGCAATAGCTTAACTTTTTTGATTGACAATTGGAAAAGAAATCTAGTCATTGTGGCAGCAGCTGATCTTAGTCTTGCAGTTTGTTGGGCAATAGTTGTTTGCATAGCTCCATAGATATTCTGGATACTTTACAGACAAATATAAACCCGGTATCTGCCCCAGGGAATTTACACTCAAAATGCAAGGTGGCACAAGAGTAGAAGAGAAAGGAGAAGATGTCTGGGAGGAGAACTGGGAGTAAATTACAACTTGTAGATCAACATTAGCGTCAGCATTGTGAATACCAAAGTCACCAAAAAAGCTGCTCTTTTTGTAAATTGTATTCTTTTCTCATTAAATATTCAGGTTTATAGTGATGTTAATGTGTAACCACTATGAGACCACGCAGGTAGCAGTTGCTAGAGGTCTGAAGTGGCAGTTCAGTGTACTAATCACAGTGCACTGCACCAGCCAAAGAGCTGTGGGGTACCAAGCATGAGGCAGCAGCGTTACCCTGAGCATACTGCTACCACATTGCTTCTATGCAGGAACACTTGTTTTAGGATGTGACGCCAAATATTCCAGTCGGCACACTGTACGAAATAGTTTTCTCTTTGTCACTGAACAATTTTAAGGATACAGTCCAGCGCAGTAGGGCTGTAATCTTGTTTATTCTTCACAGACACTACATGGCTCTCTAAAAGCCGTAGAGATCATCACCCCCTTGTTATCATAGCAGGTATGCACCTTATAATCTTGCTGTACTAATTGTTGAGAAAATGTACTTGGTAGTCTACACTAGCAGAATCCCAATTGCCAAGGTAATTAATAGTGTTACAGACTTCAAGGCCATAATGCTCATCAGTTATTAATTAGCAATTCATTTTGCTGAATAAATAATACTTATGATTGATGATGGAACTTGTAATTGGGCACTAGTAGTGTTTCTCAAGGGAACAGCTTCTCTGCAAGTATTAACTATGACAGTAACAGCTCAGAAACCCAAGATCATTTAAGTAAATCTGCTCTAAACAACTGTGACACAATCAAGGCATTTACATTCAGTGTTGGCTAAGTAGAACCTAAACATTGGAGACTTGCCTGTGGCAACCAAAGGCTGCTAATTTTGTCTATTTTACTTCGTTTTTTTCACTTTAAGCACTGCCTCCTTATAAGGGAATGTCCTATATAATTTAATGGCACGTATTACATTGTCTTTATGAGCTTTCATATGCATTCTTCACAAATTCAGAAGATAGTGTAATAAAGGAAATACTTTCCCAAGCAGAGTAACCAATTTAAAAGGAATTTGCCCAGGTTAAATCTATTTCAGATTAATAGATTGTGGAAAATCAATTTTATTTTTATTAGTCCTCACTACCTTTTGGCATAAATAAAATTGATCTTAGCCCTCCACCCCCAGTACAGAAAGAGAAGCTGGTAAATAAAGCAAATAAGCTGTTAGCTTTAACTGGGTAGTCAACAAAGACAAGTATGGGAGGTCAGCTGCTGACCAGATGCTGCCTTCAATTAATATTCCAACCCTAAAAGACATCATTCAGTTTAGAAGGCAGAGCAGCTGAGTCATAAAAGCAGCCCACAAAAGAAATTTTAAAGCATTTATAATGGCTAAATTGCTTGAAATAAATTAGCCCTGAAAATAAACATATTTTGTACAGTCTGTGTGAACCAAATTTCTTCTCCCTGTAAATTGCTTGGACTAAGTGGGAGTTTGTCTTTGACAAGAGCATATATTTGCTTCATTACTACATGTGGGTAATTTTTTTTCCTTTGAAAAGGGTTAATAAACTATAAGATATCGTTGCCAGCTAAATGTGTCCTGCACCCTTTTAAGAGAGGAAAATGCTGCAGAAGAACAAGTTAAAAAGAAATGCAAAGACTGTGTTGTAATGCTAACAGGCAATTAACAAACTCATGGGTGTTAATTATCTTCATACTGTATCATGTTCAATTAGCTCAGCCCCTGCAACAAAGGCAACCATGAGCAATTGCTTTGATAGGCGTACAGTACTTCATTTGTAGTTAATCGGTTTAAGCCTTGCAGTTGCTAGGCTACACCAGTCTCCAGAGGTAAAAAGCTGCACAGATGCACTATGTTTAAATGACTACAGAGAACTGTTTAAACTCAAACCATGTATAACTCTTTATTGATTTTTCACAGAAGATCTCAGCTCTGATGATAAGGTTTTGATATATTTTCCTGCTCCAGCCAGTTCCTTGGAGTATTGCAGAAAAAAAAAAATCTGTCAATATGCTTCTATTATGATCTCTTGATCTGTGGCTATAAAAACCTTTAGCTGCAGCCCTTATTATAAAATAATGGAAGAAGCAATATTTGATTTTTCTTTCTTTTTTTTTTTTTATCCCCCCACTCTATAATACATGGGGATTTTTTTCCCAGTGCCTTTAGAACTAAATTACAGCTTGTTCCTTCTGTATTTCTGTGTTAGAATAATACAGAAGAATTTCTAGCACTAATTAATTTGATTGACTCTCAGTAGTAAAGGATCAGCTGTAGCATCATGAACTTTAACAATAACTACCAACTGATGGGCAGTTCACATCAATAAGACCATCACTATCCTCCCTCACCTGTCACCAGGCAGGGAATGAGCAATAACCACCCCCTGCAGATGCACTGCTTAGCACTTTCTGCCCGATTAGCAATTTATAATGGTGATCAAGAAACAGTCAGCGGCAAATCAAGACAACTGTCTGGCTGCCTGTTTAATTGGCCTTGTTTGCTTTTTGATAAATGGCTCGTGACTGCTATAGGCCTCCGTATTTTGACTTTTAATAGGCCACTGTGATTAGACTACCAACAGATACTAGGTCAAAACTGAGGGAAGGTGCAAAAAATGTTAATTAATATCAATAATAGGCAATTATTAGTTAGACAGAAGGACCTACTAGCTGTGTGCTCTAATGACTCGGAGATAACTTGAAGGGAAACAGTGCCAAATTAGCATAACTATGTATGCAGGCTGCATGGTGGATCCTAGCAAACATCTGTTATGTGAGTAATTCAAACAGGATTCTTCCTTTTTGCACAATACTCGCAAAATCATCAATTCTTTTCAGTAATTTCAAGACATTAACGACACCCTAGTGGTTACTGATCTCATAGTTGGGCTTTGTGTCGGTCCTTCCTATGAAGAGCTAAATTGTAAAAGTTCATGTGGGTGTGTTTTCAAGATTTTTAAGTTAGTAACTCATGTATAAAAGTCATTAATATTGTACATACAGAACACATGCTGGGCAATTGTGTTACTTGAAGTGTTCCAACTACAAATAACTTTCCCCCACCTCCCCTTGGTCTCTTTTAGGAAAACAAACAAGGAAACAATGATGGGCACTGAAATATTTCTGTGTCTGTTGTTGTTGACCTGCTGAATATACATGACGCAATGTGATGTGGTACAACCTAAGAGTCAAAAGTATTATATATGAGGGTGAGACAAAGAAGTAAAGTAACTCTCCTGACTCTCTAATGAGTCTATGTGTCTATGGTGGTTTTTAAGGTATTGGGAGCGTGAAACTCTAAGCAAGCTGAACTCTTCTGACGACAGAGGTTAGAAAAGACTTGTTCAGAGTGCATTGTCTTCTAAGTAGTTTTATCACACTATTGGTAGAGGTGATTGCCTGTTTCACTGAAATGGTGAGAAATCCTTTTTAGTAGGGATGGTGATAATACATGCTATATGACAGTGTTCTTCCCATGCTTCTCCCTCCCTCCCTCCTGCACAAGCTTTTGTATGTGTGAGATTGGGTAAGAAGTTAGTGAGAGTCAAGCTCTGATATAGCTGTACTCTGGGTATATCTAAGAAGTCCCCACTAATATCGATGTGACATTGATGGGAATTCTATCATGACTAAAGAAGACACATTGATGCAAACAGAGTTGAAGCCTCATTATCAAGCCCAGAAGAAACATCTGTGACTGCTGGCTCAGGGAAGTGCTGCAAGTCTCTGTAGAGGCTCATCCTGATGGAGGTGGAAAAACAACCTCTTGTTAAGGGCCACATCATTATATATATCTATATATCATTCTTTCATCATTCCATACCTATTTCTATCTATCTGTATCTCCTTTCCCAGGTGTAAAATCAGCAGGTGTCACCAATCCCTGATTTGTCTAGTCAGTAAGGTATGCAGCACCAGGTTGAGGGACTGTCTAATTTGGACATGGTCTGGTTCTTGGAACCCATGCCACTGAATTTCTGGTGATATGATCCAATATATGTTACAGTTGTTTGGAGAAAGAGATGTTTGTGCAGAGCTTTTTTTAGTATCTCGAAATTATTATATGACCTATATTTCAAAGTTATGGGAAAAGGCAGGCTTTCAGTAGCTGAGAGCTCACTTTTGGTGACAAGATGAGAGGTATGCTGTTTGGGATGTCTTAAAAACAACATTTGGGAAAGAGAATACGTTCCTGGCACATCTTCCTTTGTAGCATTCAGGTGTCTGACTATTGAGAACCCACAGCTGACTGACAGAGGAGGGAAAGAAGTGTTTTGTGTTTAGCAATGCTTTACTTTCCAAGCAAAAATTTGCTGGAAGCTGAACCTCTCTATTCAGGAGGAAAATGCAGCGAGCCTGCAAGATGTGGGAGAAGACAAGTCACTGCTTATAGGCTTTTGACCAACAGCTATGCATTACGCTGTGCAGGATGTGCCTTGGATGAGGGAAGATGGTACCTGGAAAAATAGCAGAGTCCTAGGTTTGGAAGGGATGGAAAATCTGGGTAAAGGGTGGTGTCTGGTGTCACCTTCCCCCTTCTCACCTGCTTGTCCATCCCTCCCCAGCCAACCTGAGTAAGCTTCATGGAAACCACTCTTGGCTTCCAAAAAATACAGGTGGAAGGGAGCAGAAATACTTATTTTCCTCATTTTTCTCTTCTTACTGGCCTCTATTTTTTGATAGTTTCTAGGGTGTTAAAGATATTTCTGTTTTTGCAGTTTGGTAGGTGGTGCTATGTGCAGGTGGCTTAACTTCTGCTCAGCAATTTGATGCTTGGCAGCAAGTCTGCGACTACTCACCTGAGCTAAAAGGTAATCATAGTAGGTACAAGCACAAACTACCTTGACTTGTTATGAGCGATTTTCAATATTGTGTTATTTATTTTGTCTATTTTTAGATATATATATATTGCAATACACCAATACATAGGGGCCCCAGTGGAGATAGTGGTATAATACTGTGGTGAAGATACCTGTCCCAAGTTGTTTAAGAGCTAAACTAACAAGGTTGAAAAAGATGTTTCCACTTCATCACTGGAAGCAGAAACAAGGAGAGGCAGTAACTGAGGTAGCCTTTGTTCACCTTCCCAATTCCTGAGTTTCAGCCCTAAGTCCTAGCTATAGAACTGTCCTCCTAAATAAATTAAAAATTTGATATAGTGTTTTAAAAATATACTTAAGCAATGCTTAATGGGCATACATACCACGTGTAATCATATAGGTTTTTTTACTATAACTAACATGTACAGGCTTTTTTTTTTTTTATATTGACAGCAAACTGAGAATGAAAGCTGTGACTTTAAAGAATTATCTCCTCACTTAGAATCATAATTTTCTATTTTACAATGAGGAGACAGAACAGTAGAAATCATAAGGAAACATATCAGCTAAATGTTCCAGGCATTAATGGCCACTTTTTAACTCTTAAAGAAGCTTCACTAATGCAAAGAGAGAAATACTTTATACTTCCCGCTTTTGTAGCCAAAATGTACTATGAGAATCTTACCAGCTTAAAGAGTCATACATGTTGCTACTTAAACGTTGAAATTCTGGTTGATGCAAAGTGGAACCATCACAGAGGCACCCTGAGAAATTATTATTTTCAAGCTTTAGAAGAGCATGTTTTCCAAGCAGAAGTCTCTCTGTTAATTTTCATAAATAAAAGGCAAGTAATCAAAGATGTACCTATAGAACGTTTACATGCTTCCTATAATTAGTTATTTCTTTCATCTGTTACTGTCGTATTATTACGAATATTGCTGTTTAAACACAAAGGTAGCTGAACTTACTAAGTTTTGGCTCTCTGAGGCTAAGTTCTTAGTCATAATTTCTTAATGTTATTTTAAAAGAAAAATTCCATTATCTATAGCTGAATTTTAAATCTGGTTTAAAACATCTGGTGACACATGGTAAAAGATATATATATTTTTTTTAAACTCCAAACTTCTATTTATTTATACAGGATTAGTCTTGAAAGTAATTTGCTTAAAATACAAGCATTCTGAAATCTTAAGGGCATCTAACTTCAGTTCAGTTGTCTGTTTTCTCTCTCTCAAACATTCTTGATATCTAGAGATTTAAACAGTAGTCTGGAGGAAGAGAAAAAACCAAAACCAGCAACCCCCTTCTGTAGCTTATGTACCCCGATTGACCTTTCTGTTTTCTCATTTATTTCGCATAAATTATTTTACCAGCCTCATCAGGGAAAGAATTGTGGAAATATAAGATTTATACAGCATGAAAAAATTGCAGTGAAAATCACACACGGTACAACAGGTTTTGGTACAGTCTATTGTTTGAAGAGCTGTGAGAGGTTTTAATTTCAGCAGAAGAGTTTGGTCCAGCTGCTAGGTGTACTTTTCTGTTTTCCAGTTCCCTTGAATTACATGAATTGTTTCCATCAATGGAAGTGTTACACTAGCACAGAGAAGTCTCTTTCAGTCTTCAGGTCTGCTAAAAGCTGAAGCACCAAAGCCTTGTGCTGGAAAATCACACCTGTGTTCTGAGGTCTCCTCATTCTTCTAGGTCATTTATGACTAAACCTCTTCTGAGACCTTCTGCTAGGACATATTCTCTTCATCACACGCAGCCTCAAGAATTTACTTTGGAGTAACAAGTAGTCTAGAATATATGCATATTCATGTTTCTTTGGCAACATTTTTGTCCTCACACAGTCTTCAGGTGTCTTTATTTAATGTGAATCCTCTGGTAACAACATTTTTGAAAAGCCTAGGAAATGATTGTCTCCTTAGAGAAAACTTCTAAGATTCCTTTTTCAATTGTGAAACAGGAAAAAATCTGAAATTTGGAAAAGCTTTGAAGTATGAGAAAAGTATTTGCAGTCATCTCTACTAATTGTGCCAGAAATGAACGAGTGTATTATGTAGGTCAGGTTTCCATCTTCCTATAAACCCTAAATTATTTGCCATTATAATACACATGACAGTGAATTTTTATGCTAGATAGATGATGTTTGAAATTATTTAAGTTCAGATCAGTAATTCTATCCTAACTGACTGAATATAACAGACAAACAGGCTAGAATAAGCTCTGAAAGAACAGCTGTTTTCTGAAGGTAACCGATGGATAGGTGAGGATGTTTTTCTCCCACAACGTTTTCCATATTAAACATGTTTTTACTACATAAAATAGTAAGATATGAAAAAAAAATACAATACACTGGGGTCTTTCCTTTAAGATTTTAAATTCTTGTATTGGGAAGCACAAAAGTCTGTAAAACCCATCCAACCTCAGAGTAGCATAGAAGCTTCATGTGTCACTGGAAATAATGACTGTTTATATTGCATGAATTCCTCTTATTAAAAATTGGTTTGAATGATTTTTGCTTTAATTTTTATAAAAAACATACTCTTATAATGAAATGCAGGCCTGATCTTTCTTCCTCTCCTTTCCCTTTTTTCTTATTATTTTCATTTTCTTATTTTCCTTTTTTTCTTCTTCATTTCCCCCCCTTTTTTTTTTTCTTATTTTCATTTTTTCCAAATCCAACAGGTTTAGTTCAGAAAGCTTGAGCTTTTTGTCATCAAATTTTAATTCATGCATGGCTTTCAAACATGAAGGTCTCTTCTGGAAAGCTGTAAGCCCCAGGAAGTTGGCTGTGCATATATCCCAGATTTACAAATAGGCATGCAAAGTGAGTTTGTCTGGTTTTGTTTGTTTGAACAACACCAGAAAAGGCCTTTCCTTTAAAAAATAATATTCTATGACTTTTCCATGGTCTCTTGAATGATATCTTAACTATTACATACACAAAGTGAGAAAGGGTGCGTCTGTATATTTAACACTATTATGAAAATACATATCAAATTAGTTATTTATTGATTTCTTTTTTATTAGCCTTTTATTTTAAATCAATAGAGAGGATACTTAATCAAAATTGGTCTTTTCAGAGCACTGAGTTGAGATTTTGGCAAAAGATGTCTCTATCTCCCCTGTTTTTCACAGCCTAATCACTGGCAGCCCATTAACCTGCTTCCCTGGTAAGATAATGGCACTGGGTCTAGGTAATTATTTTTTGCACAAATTGGTTTTGGCAAGACAATTAAAAAAAAAAAAATCCTACAGAGATCTGTAATATCACCCTTTGTGTCTCAAAAAACAGATTCTCAGAATCACACAGAATCACAGAATGTTATGGTGTGGAAGGGACCTCAAAAGATCATCTAGTACAACACCCCTGCCAGAGCAGGACCACCTACAGCAGGTCACATAGGAATGCATCCAAGAGGGTTTTAAATGTCTCCAGAGAAGGAGACTCCATCAACCCTTCTGGGCAGCCTGTTCCAGTGCTCCATCACCCTAGATTCTTAGAACAACAGAATCCAGGAAAAATAATTCTGATTCCTCATACCCATAGCAACTGATTCTGTTTACATTTTGCGATGTGTCTAGCAGGTTTAGTATGGCAAATTTTTCTGGGCAAAGATTCTGCTACTCTTTTTGTGCTGTGCTGATGAAAATGTATCTCTCCTTCTATGCTTGCCTGATTCTTAAACATTATCGTTCTGACCATAAGTATTAGAAATATGCAAATGAAAGTGGTGTTATGTAGTGATAGACTCTGACATAATAGGAATATTGAAATTAAAATGTGAACATAGCTACAGTGTCACTATATAAAATTAAGGCATAGTCCTGGTTGTTAGTATTAGAGATGGGTTGAATTAAAGCTCTCTGAATTCAGAACAAACAAAGGTGGATTTCTGCTTTTCTCAATTTTTTCATACTGAAGGCATCTGGAGACTTAATCTTGAATTCAAATATCTATTAAGGCATAATGGGTTTCAGTACAATTATTTTAATCTCAGATAACATTGGAAAACCCTCAGATTTACAATTTGAAGTGTTATTTTAAGTAGTCTGTACATTGCATTACAGATACATTACCAAATAGAAAAACATCAGAAGGAGAATGTTCTCTTTATATTAAACAGTGGTCTCAGGACTATGTACTGTGATTTATGGTTACATGCTGTGAAGAAAGCACAGATTTTTAACTGCTATTAACATGAAAAAGCAGTCCTGCAAAGATTAAAAAAAAAAATAAAATGAACCACGTGGGAAGAAGAAAATGAATAACCTAGGAAATATTTGGAGCCAAGTAGTCCACAGGATGCACTTGGGAGGAAAGTAAAAATTCTGCTCTCATCTAAGCCCAAATCCTGTAAGACTCATTCAAAACAAAATCTTTCAAGTGTATCCATTTAATCTGTGAGACCAGATACAACTTTAATTTGAATGTGCTGCTAATCTATATCTCTCCAGACACTGGAGTTTCCCATAGGGGCTGCCTGAGATACCGCCTGACATGGTGATGCTCACATAGCTCGTTGTCTGAAGAGACTTGAGCATCCGCGCACTGCAGATCTGCCTTTCCCAGAGGCTCAAAACTGCTTTTTTTATTTTAGACTCAGAGTGTGCAGCATGAGCACCTGGACATACTTTCAACTTTTATCTTTGGACTGCCAGCGAGCAGATAGAGCAGGAAAGCCACCCTGGTGTCCTGTCATAGCTACTTTTTTCTGTTAGGTAGAAATCAAAATCATTGCTGTCAGAAGGAAAGTTCTGTTAATCAACTTTCTGAAAATTTTCATCTTATCAACCAAACCCTCCAACTTCCTTAAGGTAACAGCTAGTTTAGGAAGTAAGACTTCAAGGGAAGCAGAACAACCTCTGACTGAATGTACAGTTTGGTGGGTACAAGCTTAGAAAAGTGGATGCATATTTGGATTGCTTGACACCACTTATATTCACATAGAAAACCCAAACTGGTAAGAAAATTAAATTATACTACTTTCTGGTTTTCTGGGAGAAAAATATTCTGCTCTTGGCCAGCCCAAACCAGTTTTCTTCCTCCATCATTTTTATACCTTATGTTTGTGGTTTTATGTGCTTGGAAAAAATCAGCTAAAATTTTTTGACACAGAATCCTCATTCAGTGATTTATCAGAAGGTTTTTTTTGTGGATGAAGTTCAGATGAAAGATTCAAGCAACTACAGCAGCTTCACCCAGTAGCTAGGTAAAAGCTTCAGGTCTCCAAACCAAAATGAAATAAAATGACTAATTGCAATCCCACCACCTGATAAAAAGTTAAAAAACAAGGCAATTGTACTTTGCTTTGGTCTTACCCTTTAGTATTTTACTTTTACAATCTATGTTCAAAATAAACCACATCATTTCTCTCTGAACATAGAGGACCCCAGACTTAGTGTTGGAGGGCAGCAAGGGCACCTCGTAGCCCAGACACTCTGCTGCTGATCCCTGAGCCCTGCATGTCCCAAGAATGGATATAACTGGCTTTGCTCATAGCCAAGTCATCTTTTTTGATTGCCCTTAGTGAAAGGCTTGTCACTAAGGACAAGCATCTCCTAAATGTTATAGGGACCTGATGGTCTGTTTGTTTATTTATATATATATTCTTTCCCTTGCACTTGGTTAGGCACCTTTGGCTTCTCAGACTTTTGGATTGGAATGAGACTGTAACTTAGGGTTTGCCACCTTCTTAATTTCTACCTTGCCACCCTACCCTTATCCACTGAAAGTCATCTCTATACTAAATGCAAAGTATGAACTGTATGTTAAGTATATCATAAAACCTGCTGGTACAACCATAATTTGTGCATCCAGCCACAGACTGTGTTATAAATAATTGTTCTTTGCTAGACTCTATTTTCAGCAGTCAGCCTGTAGGCTGTATCTTTCCTCAGGAATTGTTCACCACATTAAAAATTACCACATGGGTAACTAATGTTCTGTTTAGCATTTTTTGCAAAAAATAATTGACATAGATGCACAATCAATGCTGCCTATATTAACTGAAATTTAGCTGCTTCAGCTCTCATTAATTCAAAAAAATTGCATGAAATGCTGTATTCTGTTGGTGAAAAGTTTAATAAATGAAGCACGGTTCTGCTTTTCTGTCTTTTATGTTATGTAAAATAAGTGAGGATTTGTTCTTTGGGGTAGTGAGGTGTTTTTTCAGGGGTGAGGTTCTGTTAAAGAAAGCTTTAGATGGCCCAAATACATGACCACATTTTCAGTGAACCTCCCAGGATTTCTTTTTATTTAATACCACTTAGTTGTGAAATTTCAATTCTATTCCTTGGTTTTAATGGTTAGTAGATTTTAAAACAATAGAAGCTTAATTGTGACATATGAAAGTCCTTATTTAGGGTAGATCCTTAATTTGATTGCTGCCTGCCCTGCTGTGTAGTCTCTTGGGTATGGATTTTCTAGAGTGTGTGTTCTTTCACATTTCACTGTGTAACAATTCCTCTTTACCCATCCTCTCCATCCTCTGAGCAAGCCAAGAGCAGACAATAGATACATACTAATGGAGCTGTATACTTGCCATCTGTAAGAGCAGCTGCTCTCCTGCATCTGTACAATATGTTGGAACTGAGAGCTTCACTAATCTGCATAATAAGGAGAAGGCTTATCCCACTCTAGCTAATAATCGCAAGCAATCGATGCACTTCATTCCCCCACTGTAGAATACAACAAAGTTTCAATATGTTTACATATTCTCCAGATGTACAGAGGTCAAGCAAAAGAATGGACTCCTCATTCTGCCTCGAGCAAACAAAAAAAAATTCCATTTTCTGTCATTTGTGATACTGTTATCAAAAACACATCCACGATTGTATTCTTATTGTACAATTCAATTAGAAAGTTAGATACCTTAGGAACTGAATTAGTATCAGTACATCCTATAAAGCATAGCTTTTAAACTGTCTGTAGTATTAAGAAATTGAGTTTTGTACGACGACTACTCTCTCTAACCCTGACCCTTACGAAAACATGAAATTAACTATCATGTGATATCCTCACCCTATATCCTACCAAATATAATCCAGATAGAGGAGTGATACTAATTAAATTCTTTTGGTGCTTATTTATTACAGCCAGACCCTTGTGGATGATTGCACAACTGTCCTTCTCCAAACTATCATGCACATATTAGATGAATTTGAAATTCACAGTAATTTGAGAATAGAAATTTGGTCCATGACTCCCATACAGGCAGAAATGTCTGTAATGCTATATCACACTGGCGAGCAATAGAATGAGAAAGAAAATAGGCTGAGAGCAAGTGATAAGCAGTATTTATTTTCATTTCATTTATGACACCAGGTTGAGATGTATATCTCATCTCTACAAGCATCATGTAGGCAGCAAGGCTGAGAGCAGAAAAACAATGAGAAAAATTCCATGAAGAAAACAGAAAAGTAAAATTTGAAGGTAAGGGAATATCCACAATCCAGTTACAAAAACATAAAAAGTAACAGCTATTCTTGCATTACCTGGGAACTGATTGCACTTGTATGTTTTCTAATATTGACAGTTTACCCTAGGTGAAGCACATGAGCCAATTCTGGGGAAAAAAAATCCAAGTGTGATAGGATTTAGTGTTGAATCAACGTGCAATCACTCTGTACATTGTTTTCCTGGCAGTAGTGGGGGCTGTAGAAGCAGCCCACTGAAGGTGGGCAAACAGGTTTCCCTCCCTTCCCTCCTGTTCCCAAGGAAGATCCTGACTGTGTTCAGCGTGAGTCCCTGAAACTTTCTCGGTTATTCCAACCTATTTATACAGCATAGTAATAACAGTTGTCTCAACAACAGTGCCTACACTAATCTGTGAATTTATTATGTCTAGTAAAGATTATAAGCCACAAGCTAATTCTAAAATTCTTTTGGTGTACTGTAGTAGAGCTAAAAGCAAAGCAAAGAAACCTTTCTGGATAAGGTCTTTGGCACAGTGCATGCTAGGCAAACTGTCCCGCTGTCTGCCGGGTGTGACCTTGAGCAATATCTACTATAATGGACACTGAACTGCAGTGTTATCTGTGTTATGTTTTAGTTACTTTTCAGAAAAATGCTTAACAAGCATCATGGTAAAAAAACATGTGATTTTGTTATGTAGCTTGTGAACTACGAATCACAGGAAAGAAATGATTTTAGAAAACTCAATGGCAGAATGTCTAAGCAGGGTGTCATCTGGCAAAGTGCTTGGAAAATGTGAAAAGCTTGTATGCATGTGTGCTATACAAACCCACTTACACCCAAGTAACTTCTCAGCTCCCACAGACGCACATTTTTATGATCAGTCACAGTCATAGCTACCTTTAGAAGCTGCAATCAGTTTGCTTTAGCTCCAGGCAGTGATGGTTTTGGTGAGTGAGTGCCATGTGCCCTCAGAATCAGAGGGGCTGAGTACCACAGAGTGACACTTCTTCAGCCAGAGTCCCCTCAGCATCAGAGCACGCCTCGAGCAACTTCACGTCATGCCTGTGCTTACCTATCCCAGTATAGGGAAGTCCTTGAGGCGGCACCTGCCATTTCTCTTGAGCTGGATGAGTAAAGCTGCTTCAAAGAAGAAAATACTGTGAGTTGACAGTGATTGTTTTATTTCTCACAATATTAGTGCAGTGTTTTTTCTTGCACAGCAGTAACTGGAATCAGATAACTATCTCTAAATTTTAGTTTTCAGACTAGGAGGCTTATCTTAGAAACATAAACCAAATATGCTCCAAATAAGCTAGAAGTTTTCATGTTAAAATCTGTCTATTTTTTTTTTTATCTGTCCCAAAAGTGAATATTTGATAATACGATGTTGGTGATTCTGAACACCATACTTAGGAGAAGTTGTGCATCTGTGAGCATGCAGATAGTGTACAGGAAAAAGAGGAGGTAAGGCTGAATCACTTGTGACAAAAAGGGTATTTTCTGAAGAGTATTAATCAATATTCTGGCTCTGGTGTTGCAGCCCAGGCAGGCAGCCTTGGCATTCCCCACCTGCATCTCTGGGAGTGCAATAGCTGCCAATACAGACACATGGGAGGTAGTTCAGTTGTCATATCACTCTTTGATATTGCCATTCATACTGAAAAGGAGCACTATGGTTGATCTTTTTATGTTTCATGCTGTTTTCATATTGTGAGCTTTACAAAGTGGAAGGAACCTTGGGACTCAGACATGGAGGATTTGGAGGTAGTGTCACGTACATGCTCTTCACTACAGTCAGACAGACTCTTTGCTCACATCACACTTAAAAAGGAAGCAGTAGCTCTAATGGGGGAAGATCAACAAAACCCAGTGATGTCCCCAGTTGTCCACCCTCAGTGGACTGACAAATGCACACAGCAGATGGTTCAAACACTCCAGGATATATTTACAGATCAATGTAAAAGTATGTAAATAAATAACTAGCGGCAAATGCAAGCCATCAACCTTACTGCTGGTGCCTCGGTGTCATTAATGAGACTAACCTGACTGGAAACATGGAGGAAGAAAAAATTTGCTTGAAGTTGCCTGTGCTAATGCATGGTAGAGAAATAGCAGATTCCTGGTAGTGCTTCTCATACCTTACCAGCTCAAGACCCTTTTGTTCCTGAGGATAAATTCAGAGACAGTTAAGTGCACTAGTTGGTATTATTGCCATCTCCTTCTCTCTAGGTACAGTGATCCTACCTCAGCCTAAGGTAGGATCTGACTTTTTCCACCCTCCACATATATATATGGAAATATTGTGCAATGTGCAGTCTCAACAGACTGTGTGGGGCTGACTCATATAAATCACCGTTTGTTTTCCCTGCAACAAGTTCTCACTTTTCCAAAGATGGAAGAAGATGGGAAAGGTATGTTTGGCTCTTTTATTTCCCCATATAGCAGCAGCAGGAGTTTCACTGAAGTGCTGATGTCAAGGACACTGTGGAAGGCTGACCGTCTGGTTAAGGGACCCAGCACACTGCACTAGGCTCTCTACTAGGCAGTGGGGCTTTGCTAAAGTAATGAAGGAGCAACGATTTATCAAAGCAAAGAGTTTTACATGTTTCATGGCTTAGGCAAGGTTTCTTATCCCCTAAGACTAATCAAAAAGGAGAAAAAAAAAAATCAGTAAAACCAGTGGTACTATTTTACTTGCCATAATTATGACATGCTCTGTAAACAAATGTGGGCACGGCACATCTGCCACTTAAAGACCTCATAGTCTAAATAAAAGTGTTTTCCTTGAAGCTTCTAGGTGACAGAAATAAGTCTGCTATTCTCCAGCTTGCCTTAAAAGCAAAGAAGCCTCACTTGCATGCACCTCTGTTCCCTGCTTGGGTTTTGGTGCTGAAGTTAGTCATGTCTCCTCCAAAACCAATCACACAAACTCATATTTGTGAGTAATAAACTTATCACTTGTGAGATAGTTCATATCTGTGAAACACTTCAGTAAAGGCTGTTAGATACATTATTCTGTGGATAATTTGGGTTTCACTTTTTGCCCAGTGAAGACAGTGACAACAACCAGGAGCATTTAAAAACTTGTCATCACCAAGAAATATTTAGGAATTCAGACATTTTTTTCATTTAGAAATATTTCTGTAGGTAGGTAAAACATCATAACTTTCCCAGTTTCTCTGAATTTGAAGCTTTTCCCATGATTCCTCAGTGCCAGTGCAGGAAGAGATTACTGGGCTACCTAACTTTAGCATCTATATTTTAATATCAATGTATTTATAAATTTAGACTACTATAGTAGCACTGAGCTGAATATTTCATCTGAGAACCTTCCGGAGCTGCTTTCAGACTCCACCTAGGAAGTTTCCAGAGCGAGAGAAACCATTATTCCATGTAAGAGTTTGATTCATTATCCTCACTGTTAAAAATTAGCACCATTTGTCTGTTTTAAAATTGTTTGCCTTTAAGTTCCAACTCCTGTCTAGTTCTTAATAACACAAACATAGTAAATTCTATATAGTTACAAAAATATTGATTTTCAACATATTTTGAAGTAATGAATGCTCTTAAGAATACAGCCACACAGAAATGAATGGCTCTTGAGGCAAATTGACTCACTGAGTTTTTGCACTCACCTTCAATGGGTCCAGGTTATCCTCTTCTGCTCACAGGCATTACGAGGACTACACCTTTGTTGGATAGTTATGATTCTTTATCTGATGAATATATTGGTTGGAAAACTCACTTTTAATGGGATTGTTTGAACATTTTCTATTTCTGTATTGCATGGAATAAAAATTTAGACCTAGGCTCTGAACATGAAATCTAAGCAGAATCCAAGAGACAGAGTCAGGAGGTGCTAAACCTGGGAGTCTGACACAGGGGCAATAATATTAAAAGGAAAAAAGAGAGGTCAGTGACCAAACACTGAATCTGACTGTAGCATCAGTGGTTGGAAGGCTTGAATGCCTTCTTTTTTAACTCGTAGGGACTTTTTTTCCTTAATCTCTCTCTTAAATATCTGGCATCAACAACTGGACAATGTCTACCTCTCTTCTTGCAGTTCTTTGGTTTCAAAGTGAAAGTGCAACGTACCCTTTACCACAGAATATTTCTATTTGCCTTCCTGCTAACTCTAGTCTGTAGTGCAGTCTTGCATGCACATACCAGGTTTTTTCTGCTGTGTTTGTGTTGGCTGTTGTTATCTCTTGAGTGTGTTCTAGCTGGGAAAACCAAAATGGATGTGTACAGCAAAATCAGAGAAATTACACTGATTTTGGAAGAAGGGAATAATAATTTTTAATGTTGACTTTGCCACTAATTCTCTGTGTACTTATGCACCCAAAGGCACAGTTGTAACTCAAGGAATTATCCATAAAGTACTTAGCTAAGGCACCAATGTTTACCCAAGGTACCGAATGAAATTTGCAGCTTCTGTGGCACAGTGCCCTATATGTGGGAGCAGCCCTTGCTGGTGCAAGCAGCAGCCATATGTTTAACTACGTTATAGCTATAGCCTTTATGATCCTGGATAACCAGATTTGTTGCTCTATTTCAATTTCTCCATTGGCCAAATGAGAATATTGTCACTTTCATCATGGAAGTAGAATGGAGTTAAAGATTGAAATGATAAAGTGCTCTGAATTTATAAAGTGCCAAACCATGCCAAACGTTATTAGTAGAAGCCTGTATTTGTAAGAAAAATCCAACCCTGATTCTTACAAAGTTTAAGTTAATTTTCTGGAAATGATGCATTTTTTATAAGGCCACAGAAGAGCCCCTGTGAAAATGGGGGTAGTGTTAAAATCCCTCTACTGTTTCAGTAAGAATTATTTTCAAAAAGAGAATTTGATATGAGCCATGAGATATCTCTATGTAGCCAGCTATCTGGATATAATTTTCCTTCTATAATTCCAATTTTATTCTTCTTTTGCCTTCCAATAAAAATCAGAAGCTATCACAATTTCTCTTATCAACAATATTGATGTTATGTATCCTATAGAGTACATGACAGATTTAAAGAAGTTTGTCTGTGTCCAAGCATGAGGATGTCCCTGACTGAACATCCAGATCACACTCAGCAGAGCGGATGGTATTAAACGAGGAACAAAGTTGAGTCCTAGGGGGCAGACTGATGTGCCTATAGGGCATAGCAGCCAGGGTGAGTTATTTTGCCCTGAGCTCCTGGCATGGCAGTCTAGACAGCAACAGGTAGCTCAAAGTCAGCTCGACTATCTTTACACAGTGATGGAGCAAACAGGTCACACATTATTAGATCCTGTGCTGAAAAAAATTATTCTAGATGTACTTCAGATGTCCTCACATCTTTTGTACAAAAGCCTACTTACTTGAGCTATGTATAAGAAAATAGGATTTGGTTTTCAATAGTGTACTTACAAAGTAAGAAAGCAAACAAATACAATTGCCTATCCAAATAAGTCTTCCATTGCCAAAATTAAATGAAACGGAAACTCTTATTTTTCAGTGTAGTTTGAATGAAGACAGCTGCTTCTGTGCACCTGTAGAGTTATCTAGCTTTTCCTTAGCTGTGTGTTACAGTGATTTGTTCTGTTTGAAAAACATGCGACAAGGGAGTATGTTTTCAGTTCTATGATAAGTGGAGTGTGCTTAGCCACAGGAATATGGGCAAATCCTTGCATTAGTGCTGGAGGATGTTTGCACTCAAAATACCAGGTGAAAAGTCTTTGTTTAAAAAATGTTAATGCTGCTACTAACAGCAACAAAAATCATACCTTCTTGCTCCTAACTTGGAGCAAGAAAAAGTATATGGAAGGTGAGAAAGACTTAAACATATTGAATAATTGGTAAAGTCAAATTAAATATATTGGGTTTTCTGACTATAAATGCAATGGACCATTTTTTCCTCTCATTTGCATCATTACCATGCCAACTGACATAAATGATGTTCCCCTTTTTAGTCTATGATATTGAAGTGATGCATTTTCATACCTCTAAGTGGGAACACATTTTGGTTGAATAAGCCTGTTAAAAAAATTCCTTGTTTTTGTTGTACCAATATATGCTGCATGTGACAGCACAGCAGGTGGCTGTATCGAGGTGAACACTAATTAATTCAAATAAAAAAGTGAGAGACCCCGATAACAAGCTCTACAATTAGCGAATTACATCAAATGTATGCAAATATCTATCTGCAAGTAGCTGCCTGTCCACTGGTGTCCTAATAGCAAATCCAGCCAGCTTGTGACCATACTGAGCACTTTGCCAAGTGGAAAACCAATGGGAGCTGTCTGGGTGATTTCCCATTGCTACCACCACTGCCAGACCAGACTCCATGAACCTTTCTGTCACAGAGGGGCTAGGTACCAGCTGGGGTGAAAAGCTTGGGTATTGACCTGGTTTGCACTAGGCAGTGATCTGTGGTGTTGTTGTGAATACCCATTTTATTATAAAATAAAATAACGAATAATAATAGGAAATAAAATGGGTGGTCTTCTTACCTCCTTGTTATTAAGAGTGTCTTGAGCTGTACAATATATTAATGAATAGTGCAGCCTTACACGTACTTTTAAAAGCTGTGCTGCAAGTATTCCACTGTGCTTTTCAAAGTAGCTATAAAACATAGGAAGGGCTTAGGGGGAAAAGATTCTGCTCCCACCGTAAATCAAAAGCGAGCAGACAAAGGTCAAAATACCGAAAGCCACAGGAACATTAACACTTAGGATATAAAGATTTCCTAAGAAACTAATGCTTGCTCTTTCTCTGGATAAAGCAGACACCTTATCTTTGGGAGTTTACAAAATGGAGCCAAGCTGTACAAGTAACCACTTAACTAAAGCAAGGCCTGGATCTTTTAGCAGTCTGCAGTCATTAAAGCTCTCGGAAAGTCTCCCAGGAGCCAATATGCTTGCTTAAGTATACGCTGTAAAAGGTCCCTGAGATTTACAAGGAACTGCTCCATGCTAAGCTAGGCACCATCTGATAAACAAGCAATTTTAGCTTCAGGCTAAACGATGCTCTTTGAGGCTTTGATTTACAATGCTGTAGATGATATATTTGTAGTTCTAGGGTAGGTTCTGCTGTGGACCTGCTGTGATTACTCATCCATGAACCAAGTTAGGGCTGAGATCTTCAACTAGGAGGTTAGAAAATTGTCAGTGGAGCAAGAAATGTTTGATAAAGTTTATTTAGATGCTAACCACATTAAAAAAAAATAAATAAGCAAACAGAGGTGAAGAAAACTTAAGCTTTCTAGGGACCAAGCCTGTTTTTATTTTTCAATTAGCTTAATCTTAAATGTATTTTGAGTGAAAAAGATATAAAAGTAAGTCCCAAATAGACTTTCTGAAGTAATTTTACTTTCATTAAACTGTCTTTTGAAAAGAAGAAAGCACTTAGCTTAACATCTTAAAATAGAAACTACTAACATAGAGTTTATGCAATTTCTCAATCCTGTTATACTTCTCCCCAGTATCTAAAAACCAGCCTGGAAAGAAACAACACAAGAGAAACCATATAACATTCAGAAATTTAGCTTAAAACCCCAGGCAGCCTTAGGGGAAAGAAAGCAACCAGAACGTAGCATTTCAGGAATGTGTTGCTTTCATAATTTTTTCACTGATCTGAGACCTACGGGCCCAATCCTGCACAATGCTGGATGCCTCCTGAAAAGTGATGACTAGTGTCAACTGCTGTTAAAAGCAGGGATTTCTTTAGATGTTCCTCTAACTTTGCTTTCAGGAGTACACAATTCATGGATTTAAAAAGTGATTTTTTTTAACCTTGCCACTGCAAATATTTGAATATTAATTTTTTCTCCAGAAGAGACACAGATCAAGCATTGTTAAAAGTAGATTAAACAAAAATGTTTTAGTTCAGGAAAAAAAAAATGCACACTATTTTATTGCTTTTAAATAGAATGTCTGTGTTTTGAAAATTTGAAATACTTTTCTGTAACACTAACTGTTGATCTTGTGTTATTAATGTCACTGGAAAAACCTGGAAAAAGGTTTTCGTTATCACAAAATCTGTAGACAAATTTTAAATGTGTACTTAAATTTTTGCTTATTTTTCTAGGTGATTTTCAAACATTAAGAAAGCTTAGACTTTTGAAAACTGTGGACCTGAAGATTTTGAAAAGTACTTTGCTTTTAAAGTCTAGTTTGCAAAAAACACTTTTAAATACACAATTTTGTTTCACTTTTAAACCTGTCTGTCCTTCACTCCTTTAAATGGTTAGTCCATGAAGCCCTCTGCTTTGGAACTGTATTACGCCCTGAATTCACACCACCTTGGCTTCTTGCAAAGTTTAACTGAATTCATATTGAAGTTTATAAAATCATTATGATTTCATAATACAAAAGAGGCATTTACCAAATGAGCATGTGACCAACGGCAAAAAAACATGTTTCAGAAAACCTCTGGGACTCAACAACTGCAGAAGATGATGTTGCCAGCTGTATTGGTGCTTTACTATCGTGCGGGAAATATGTAATATGTTTTCATTTTTAGCAAATACTGTGCAAAGTGTGCATGTGACAGACGAGACACTCAGGCAATACAATCCTGTGTTGTATTATGTGACATCATTCAAATTCAGAGATATGACACTTATTAAATATCAGCGAGGGATTATATGAAGTGTCTAGAAATTGTTAAAAGTTGCAATTGCAGTCACATTAGTAGCAATAGCTGGAGTTAAGACTCCAAAACTTAATATCTTTACTCATTCTCTACAACTTGCTTTTTTCAGATTCAGAGTATAATGTTTTTGTTGGATTCACTTGCTGCAGTTAAATCGGGTCTGTCAACTGAAGAACCAATGTCGGTTTTTTGAATGCCAGCTGGTGGATGCTACCCAGTAAGTAAGAAGGCAATACCCTGACTTCTATCCTGTTCACAACTGAGATGCCAGTAATTAAGTCCTGCATTTTCTGCAGATATTACATGTTCTATCAGGAGCTCGATAATGCAGATATCTCACGGGAGGATTCTACTTCACAGAGCTCCCTATTAAAATTTTAACAACTTCAAGAAAATTAGCGTCTGAGTTGTTTCTATTAAAACTATGCATTGGCCACCTTCCAGAGAGTGTGTTAGTGTCAGTCCTAGAGACATGAATGGGACTTGCAGATTTGCAAATGTATGGTCTGGAGATATACATATGTTAGATATATAATCTATGTGACATACAATATCAACGTTCAGTTAGCAATGCAAAAGGTCACTTAAGGGGCATTTAACCTTTGAAGTAGTATGTAACAGCAGTACTGTTTGTTTGTTGTTGTTTTTTTTGTTTGGGTTTTTTGCTTGTTTATTTTAGCTTTCAAGGCTTTACATAACAATCAGTATGATTTCTTTAATGACAGACATAGAAAAATAAATCCCTTATAAAACACAGTTTTTACTACCATGGTTTTTTTATCTGTTCCTTTATTGGAACAGGGAGTCTGTGGAAAGAGGTTTTCTATAAGTTAGCTATGAGTTTCTCTGTTAAAAAGGTAAAACCAGTAAAGGCTTGCAGAGACATGCTGTCATGCAGAGCAGGCCAGGTACAAGCAATTTAAAAGAAGTGAAGGTAGGCTTTATTAGCAGCCTTGCTACTCACTTGGGCTTTTCAACTGTTGTAAAGCTAGATGTGTCCCAGTCCCTCAAGTCAGTGGACCAGTGCCACCAGCAGGGAGGAGTCAAACCAGGCTAACAGCAGTCATGCTGGATCAGATACAGAAATGATGAGACACAGCCATTAGTATCCCAGCTATGAGATTGCTCTATCTTGGCAGCCAAGTGTAGGTGAGAGTAGGTCTCAGGTAAAGACACAAATTGTCCTCTGCTGGTCAGAGGATATCATAATAGCTGATCCAAGCTATGAAAAGAGGTGGAAGCCTTCTACTTCTTGCCTGTCTCCCTCCTGCCATGAGCCCATTGCCATGTGCATGGGTGAACAGCAGCTCGGGCTCCATTGTCCATTGACTGATTGCAGGGGTGACTTGCCTTCCTCACAGTTCCTTTTATTCTGGAACCATTAAAAACATAATTGCTGCTGCCATGCTGTTTGTCTTGTTTTTTCATCACTAAGAGCCTCTCCATCCAACATCAGAGTACTGGAGTGGCAAACCAAGAGTGTGCGGTTTCCCTCCTTGCTCTGTTCCTGGGGTTTTCTGACCCATGAAACTTTGTCTTTGAGATCCTCTGGCCTCGTTTCAGCTGTCAAGGTCAGATGAATGTGGAGTCTGAATCCTCATGAATATCATTATGCCCCAGAATTTTCCCAAATTCTGCATGCTGGGACCTTTTCAGATCCTTTGCAAGGCTACTCATCTTGAAAAATAAAATAAATTGGTAAATCTCCATTCCAATTGCAGAAGATAGAATCTAGGCAGCTCACAAAAATGTGAAAATATGCAAAGTAAACAGATTGTTTCTGACAGTAACAACCCTGCGATTGCATAAAGCATCATCAAATTGCAACATGCACGTATTAAGCTTTGAGAACAACTGAATTCACAGTGACACATTCTCAGCTCTTGAATTCATTATCACACCTGCTCAGCTTGAAGATTTGCAGTATTGTACCTTGTTCTCAAAAGTGGCCTCCAAAGGAGTGCTGTATTATCAAGGTAATTTCATTTCAGTTCAATTTTCTGAATTTCTTTGTGAGCTGTATAGAGAATTGTAGCACGGGCAGGACAAAAGGGTGCCAAATAGAAGTAAATATATGCAGACTCTTCTTTGGGTGCTGCCATATGGAGAGATGCCCATAGCAGATCCATAAGTGCTGCTGAAAGGAGATCGTGAAGGGGCAATGTGCTGCAGCGCCAACAAATCATGCTGTAACTCTGGCTATAGAAAGCCCAGCTGAGCTAATCCACATGCACATTTCCCTCTGTGATTTATAATAGTTAGCTTTTCTACATAGAAGTTCTTAAGGAAAAAACAAAACCAAACCAAAACCTAAAAAATTAATTTATTGGGCAAATAATAACTAGTGACCAGGAAGCAGGTGTTTTAAAACAAAATAAATAAATATTTCTGGGCATAGGAGTTGTCTGCTGGCCCTCAAATAAACACTTTCATCAAACTACAAAGAAATACATGCTTTGTGATAATGTTACAATCTTGACCCTCGACAGTATGCTGGCGATCCTTTAAATCAACATGTTAATGGATACTCTTATGGACATTTTTAATAGTCTAATATATAAACATGCTGTAGAATTTTAAAGTATTTTTAGTTGCTGTGACTTCTGTTAGTTCTCCAAGGTAGTCTGTTGAACTATTTTTCCACTTATTCTAACAAAACATATATGCAGTGACTTGTATTTGATGCTTGTCAGTAGATGTCATTAGTGTGTATAGAAATAATTTTTTAATGGTTGTCTTTTCCAGAAGTAGTTATTTTTATTATGGTTAGAATGTGAGAGTTCTCTTGTAATAGTATTTATTTAACATCAGAATTGAGGTTATGCTGACGTGAAATACAGTCTTTATAAAATAAATATGTACTGAAGCAATACACAATTTATTGCATATTTGTATCCATTTCCTTGATTTTATGCAATTGATACTTGAAGATGACACAGTTGATATATTTATGAAAAGTACTGTAAGCTCTTGAAGGTTTTAATTTTTGTGTGTTTGGGTGCACTCTAAGGTGTTTATTTATCCATATCATGTCTTTATCTCTCACAGATGTACTAAAGTACAGTTTTCTAATAATAAAACTATTTCCTTTCATGAAGGGCTCCATGCTATTATAGTACATGGGTGCAGTGTAGCCAAAGCCAATAATAGCTGGGAACTGACAGACATATTTCTGCAGTGCAAGATCTTTCAAGGTCTTGCAGAAGCAGCTGGGCAGAAAGAAGCCCTCCCAGCCACCTCTGGGAGACCACTCTCTTGCACCGCAGGAATGTATGTGAGCAATACGATGTCTGAAAGCAGTCACCTGTCGTTAAAACAAACAGCTGATGGTAGAGCACTCCCTGCTGCTTCTTCCACTCTCTCACACACTTAAGTATATGGAAAGTAGCGTACAAATTAAAAATCATGACATACTAAACAAAGGAAAAGGACTTGAAGACTTCTCAACCTTGTTGTACAGAAGAATGTTGCAGTGCTACTCAGTTTTACATTTTTAGTGCAACTGTCTTGCTCTTTGCTTGCAACAGCGATTAAAACCCATGTTAAATTGCAGAAGTACCTTTTCATAAAAGAATGTTTTGGGTAGGCTTGTCCTACCTCTGTCTTTTTGCATAAAACAGGATAAAGATTTTGGTGTCAGAAAACTACTGTGAGCAAGCTATAACAAGACGAGTTATAAAGATACTTCATTTCTATTGTAGTCACTGAAAAGTATGTCATGAGAGCACAATGTCCCCTTCACTATCAAGTCTGTGGCAGCTTACTAATCAGCATCACTATGAATTCGGTATTGTAACCCAGAGATAATTCAGCAAAGAGATAAAGTGTTTTTAAAAAAAACCTGTATTTAAAGACAGAATCTCACTGTTTAAAAGGAGAACTCAAGAAAACAGCAAACTCTTCATCTTAGTACTTCACAGATAAGTTGCTGACCAGGTGATTGTCACTAATAGCACAATGTTTTGTTTTAATAGTTTTTTCCTGTTTGGTTTCTTCTGTCTTTCTTTTTTTTTTTTGGGTTTTTTTTTTTTGTTTTTGTTTTTGTTTTTTTTTACTTATTTTTTATTTTAATTATTGTCAAAGCTGATCAAGCCATTATCAGTTTGTGACAAAATCAGTTTTTCATATGTGCTTTCTATTCAGAATGCTAGTCCTGGGGTGGTTTTTTTTTTGGGTTTTTTTTTTTGGTTGGTTGGTTTTATTTTTGTTTGGCTTTTGTTTTCTTTTTATGAACCAAGTATCTCCATTTTCAGTCATAAAAGGAGAAAAAAATGTATTTTATATTTCATAGATCACAGTAGCATTATACCAGACAAGGAAGAGCTCTACTGTCTTTTTATTCCTCTTCCCTTGCTATCACTCTGCCTTCTCAGTCCAGTGTGGTAACTGGAACACTGTAGACAGATTTTTAACAAGGTTGATCTTTTGCCTCAGGATTGTAGGCAAGACTAGGAGTGCTACACTCATAGTGCACATTGTCCTCATGAAAATTCCAGCTATGGAGACAGCTTTGGAGAGGTAGAAGTTGTCCTCTTCCTGCTGTGGTCTTCACTGCAACTCAAAGGCTCACAAGAGCTTCTGCAAGAAAAACCTTGTGCACAGGTCCTTCCTGGTGACAAGCTCATTATCACACATTAATTTTGATCACCTCTTCTTACCATCAACAACAGGCAAGGAAAAAGGTCCAGATGTATTTCAGTGTATTTCAAGGAGTAGTCTATTCTTTGCCACTGACTTTACATTATATATCACCAAATCTGTCTGCCAATCAATGTTTTACCACAAACTTGCTGATATTTGTGTATTGAGATATATTTCCAGATGAACATGTAAGAGAACAATTCAGATACCCACAGGCAAATGAGACTTGCATTTATTACAACATTTCTATTCCTTTCAGAATTCAAGAAGCTTTTTTTAAAAATTGTTTTCAGCAGTTTCACAGAGTCTGCAGTGAACTGTTGCAGTCCTTGATTTAAATGATTAGCAGCAATAATTGCATTTCTAAAGCAATAACGCTTCAGTAAAAAGACAAAGACTTACTCAAAGAGGATGCAGAACAATCTGGACTATATTTTAAGACTGATCCTTCTCAAATATATGTTGCTTTAAGCTTTGGGACAACAGTACTCTCGTATTATATTGCAGGTATGCTATAGTGTAACAAGGTTAAATTTGCCAGTTAATCCCCTTTAACATTAGTTTATAAGCAAACATACACCTACATGCCTCTATGCAAGCATTATTATATTGAATAAGTTGCTCATCTTCATCAAAGGGTAGCACGCTAGAAAAGAAGATGGATGGTAGAGTTCCTAACATGCTTGGTGCTAACAGGCACTTGACACTTGAAGGCATTTGACACCGTTTCCCACAGCATTCTGCTGGAGAAGCTGGCAGGTCATGGCATAGACAGGAGGACTCTTCGCTGGGTTAGAAACTGGCTGGATGGCCGAGCCCAGAGGGTGCTGGTGAATGGAGTAAAATCCAGTTGGTGACCAGTCACAAGGGTGTCCCTCAGGGCTCAGTTTTGGGACCCGTCTTGTTTAATATATCCATCAATGACCTGGACGAGGGAATTGAATGTACCCTCAGTAAATTTGCATACGACACAAAATTAAGCGCAAGTGTGGATCTGCTTGAGGGCAGGAAGGCTCTGCAGCGGGATCTGGACAGGCTGGAGAGATGGGCTGAGCTCAGTTGTATGGAGTTTAACAAAGCCAAGTGCCGGGTCATGCACTTTGGTCACAACAACCCCCAGCAATGCTGCAGGCTTGGGGAGGAGTGGCTGGAGAGCTGCCTGGCGGAAAAGGACCTGGGGGTGTTGGTCAATAGCCGGCTGAACATGAGCCAGCAGTGTGCCCAGGTGGCCAAGAAGGCCACTGGCATCCTGGCCAGGATCAGAAACGGGGTGACCAGTAGGAGTAGGGAGGTGATCGTACCCCTATACTGGGCACTTGTGAGACCACACCTTGAGCACTGTGTCCAGTTTTGGTCACCACAGTACAGGAGGGACATCGAGGTGCTGGAGCGAGTGCAGAGGAGGGCAACAAAGCTGGTGAAAGGGCTGGAAAGCATGGCCTGGGAAGAGCGGCTGAGGGAACTGGGTTTGTTTAGTCTGGAGAAGAGGAGGCTGAGAGGAGACCTTATCGCCCTCTACAACTACCTAAAAGGAGGTTGCAGAGAGGCTGGTGTTGGTCTCTTCTCTCAAATTAGTAATGATAGGATGAGGGAAAATGGACTCAAGTTGTGTCAGGGGAGGTTTAGATTAGATATTAGGAGGAAATTCTTCACTGAGAGGGTGGTTAGGCACTGGAACAGGCTGCCCAGGGAGGTGGTGGAGTCACCATCCCTGGAGGTGTTTAAAGAACGATTAGATGTGGAGCTTGAGGATATGGTGTAGTGGTTAGAGAAATGCTAGGACAAAGGTTGGACTTGATGACCCTGGAGGTCCTTTCCAACCATAATGATTCTATGATTCTATGAACTGAGGCCCTCAGCAGCTTGAAGAAGACTACAATGGTCCCAGCTGCAGGCAGGGAGGCTCAGCAGCTGTAAGGACAAGCAGGAGAGCAGCTGAGCATGTGGCATGGCTGCTGGAGCAGGTGTATTGGGTTACTCTGATCAAGAGCCATATAATGGCTGGGAAGGGGGAGGGGGGTTGGTTTGTTTAGCATTGCTCTAGGTGTGATGGGGCTGTGTCTCTGTGCTGGTTTCCAGGTAATTGCTTATTTTAAGTTTTCCAGTTTGATTCTTTGTTCACAGGTTCACTATAGTGGTGGTCATGAGGGGTGCTTAGCTAAAGAGTTTTCTTTTAGAAGGGAGACTATGCTTTAGTCCCTGTAGGACTTGAGAGGCTGTGTCACTTCTGGAGCTGCTGGAAGAAGAGTAGGAATCTGTACTTCTTCCCTTAGGAAATGTCTTGCTTTGTTTCCTGTCTTGAGCACTTTGTGATTGTTGTTTTTTAGGGTGGTTTTTAATGTTGGTTGGGTGCTGTTGGGTAGGTAGCAAGTGCAGCATTGCTGGGGGATTAGCATATTCCAGATGCCCTCTGCCCGGAGTATGCAAAAATCCCAGAATCAAGCCTGTATTTCTGTTTTGCTCTGTGTAACCCTACCATGACTTCTTACACTCAATGTGGAGATGAGACAAGCTCTCAAACCATTGCTCATGTGCCAAAGAAATTGGGGTAAGATTTCACTGAGAAAGCTGAAAGAAATGTCAATGCAGTTGTGGGAGTTTGGGCTATCTTTGGGCAAACAAACACAGCTGCTTTAAATGATAGTCATTATAAAAGAAGGTTTACCTGTTTTCTTGCCAGTTGAAGTTTACTAGCTTCTTTAGGTCCAGTTCTAATTTAATCAGGACTGAAACTCTCCCTTTGAAATTACATCTGTGTTGAATTATGCCTGCATGCTGATACAACTATGACAAGGGAAGTTGAAGTGTGTGTTGATGAAGCTCAACATGGCTTTGAGCAGAATGTAAATTCTGCTTGTGACCATTGTTTTTTTTTTTCTTGGCTTCAAGTTTCCTCTGAATTGTCTATGTCCATTAACTGGCTGCCAACTGTTACAATGGAGAAAATCCTTTCCACTAGATGAGGTCTGGGTCTTCCATTTCAAAGAATGCAGTTCCTCACAGAAAGACCTGTGTCTTCTTTTTTATTTCCTTCTCTTGCATGCTATTGTTACTTTGAATGTTTAATATTTTTTTAAATACTCAGTAGAATGAGTCATAAAGAAGGAAAATGAGAATGTTGAGTGACCTAAAACTCACATCTGGTTACCAGGATAAATGAAGGTGGTAACATATGAATAATTCTACCTTGTAATTGCTTAGACTTTCTGCAGTAAAATATACAAAAAGGAGTCAAATATGTCTGCCAGTCATGAATGCATAACTAAAAATATACTGTCTCGAGGAAACTCTTCTGATGTTTATTATTCAGTGATAATAATTGTATATGTCCATGTTCTTTTAAAAAACAAAAACAAAATTAAAACTGTAGTCCTGCAAAGACGTTTGATTTAATCAGTAAAAACAAACTGTCCCTTTCAAATGGGAAAAAAATGAAGAAGACAAAGAAGGTATCAGAGGGGAAAATATGCAGGCAATAAAGAGCTAGGTAGGAAAAGAAACAGTAGGAAAGGAGAAAGAAATTAACAGAAACAGCCACAAAAAGAGCATTTCTAAGGTTACTTCAGGAAGTCAAAACTTTAAAGACCAGAGCAAAAGGTAGGAAATAAGAAAGAATAGTTGTGGTCACTTTTCTCCTACTTATGTCCAGTCACAGGAGCTCTGTGGGCAGACTACAAGTTGGGTCCATGGGGGTGGCCTGACTGTCCCATCACCTGTTTCTGTGCTTCTCCCTTGAGTGGTCCTGCTGTCCTTGTGCTGCCCTCCCCAGCTACTCCTGGTGCTTCATTCACACTTGTGTGAATGTCTGCAGAAGGGCCTGGGGGAGCAATTGCTGAGGCAGACTTTCACCCTGTCCCTGACTCCTTTCTTCCTCTGTGGCTCAAAAGTATGGAAGAGTGCATAAAAGTTAGAGAAAAAATGAAAGCTAGAGGTGTCTTAACTATGGCTGTAAACAAACACTGAATTATGATATCTTTGCAAAGGTCTGGATTTTTCCTGTAGTAAACTCAGATGGTAGAAATAAAAACTGCTTGCATTCTTCTCTCACTGAGGCAGACTAAAGCTGGCTTTTGGAAAGGCTTTCGGAATCATTTCTGCACTGCCTAATTGGTGGGAATGGGTTCTGCTTGGAGTTTTTGATTATTTTTTATTAATTTATTTTAATTTGAAATTGCAGGCATTTGTGCAAGGGGTATCTAAGGCAAAAAATTTGGATTGATGCATGCTAGAGTGAAGAAACAATAAAAGACAATATTGGCAATATTTATAGAACACCTGGGGAAATTAAAAGAACTTCTACTGGAAATGATAGACATTATGCAATGCTGAATACAGGCTTATATTTTGACCTTCATTCTTGTATTATAACCTTGCAATGTTTGTCAGGAGTGTAAAATTATTTGATTATGGAAAAAAAATTCCAAAAAGTATATGCCTTTTATGAATAATCATAGAATATAGAAAAGTTTGGGTTGGAAGGGATCTTAAAGCTATAGTTCCAACCCCCCTGCCATGAACAGGGACACCATAATTAGTTTATACTGATTGTCCAATACGTATTCAGTAGAGGATGTGATGCTATTTGAATATCAGATGCTCTGCCAAAGTTTCTGTTTGGTTTTCTTCTATTTACTCTAAAATATTAGAAGAAGCTTAAATGATGTGATGAAATGGGTTTGAGTTTGGACTCTGTACTAGGGGAGAGGGAGTCAGAAGAAACAAGATCAAGTACTTGGTGTGGGCCTGAGTGATGTACCACTCTTAAATGGAAGAGGTCTCAGTTCACCATTCTTTGTTTCTCTTGAAAAAGTTTATCAAATAGAGATACTTCAAACTCTGTCCTTCTTTCCCATTAATTCTATCTTTGGTGAAGTCTCATTTCAAGTGGTCTGTCTACCACTTTCTGGAGGATTTAGGGTAATGTTGTCTGAAGCTCTTCAGGTGTTTATGCATATGCATTTTTTGCATCCAAATAGCACTGATGTCTTCAAGAATGAGGTAGGGAAGATACGGAAGAAATGTTGGGAGTCATATGCATCTTTCATAGGTCAGGGAGAGGTGTAGTGGGGTGACTGGAGCTTTGCAGAGAAGGGGCTCAAGTTGGACATCTGGGTCCCTTGAGTCTCAGTTGGATCCCACGTTGTACAGTCAAGGTGTAACAGAACTTGCTGTGCCATCAGCTTGGGTCCTGCTGGAAACTAGGAATCAGACCTGTAGCTAGTTTCCACACGATTGATGTTAATGATAGTAATTGCTAACACTGAGTTGAGTTTAATATTCCAAAGCACTTGTGATTCCAAGTGTCTGGGACTGAAGGTATCCCCTTGGAAGGTATTAATCAAGTAAAGGAGGGAATTATTTTTTTTCAGGCATTTGAAGCTAAACAGTATTAATTTACAGACAGCAGAATTTTCAGTTTTATCAAGCACTAAAGCACGAGTAGACACACTAATTTCTACTTTGTATTTGAACACCCATCCAGTGAGATACTGAGAATGTGTAGCGGAAATCAGTGTGTTTAGCTTTTTAGCTTCTTTTTGTCAGAGCACAAGAGTCTTGGAGATTAAGAATGCATGACTTGGGTAAAGATAAAACCAGACAATTTTCTTTGCAGCATGGCGTAGAACAATCTTTCAGCTTCATTTGTTTTAAGCAGCTGCAGGCTAGTCATGTGCTATGATTCAACATATTTTAGTGAGTTGTGTGTAGTATATAATCAGTCATATTTCAGATTAATGGTTTGATTAAACTAAGCAGAATGTGTATAGATTGCACTTTAAACTTTTTAAAAATAGCGTACGCTAATGAATCAAGCTAGCCTCTTATTACCTGCCTTATTAGAGTAATAATGTGCAGGTCTTGTTTAGTAGCATGGTTACAAACACTTTTTGACATGTAAATTCACTCATGTTCTGCATACTTCTATTGATTTTTACAAAAGAGAATTGGTTTATTTGACCTACCTTGCTCTGGTATCTTTTTCCCAAGAAAATCAATATAATAAAGTAATTCTTTCCTGCTCTTCTTTACTAAGCTTTTTTGAGAACAGTCAGAAAATGTCTATTATTTCAGACTTGTTTGCATTAAATCCTTTCAAAGGGACCCATGTAAATGTGCTACTTTAATAAGGATGTGTCTCTGTGATATAAGCTAAATAAAATTTTACATTTAAGGTGAGTAAGAACCAGTTATGGAGAAAATTGTTCAATATATGTTCCATTGTAATTTCTTTTTCCATGCAAAACTTGCTCCACTCTAAAGTAGGATAGGAGTTTGATACAGTATGCATAATGAATGTGTTTAGACTTATGTATGCCATTCTTTTTCTGGAATCCTACCTATTTAGATTAGATAAAATTATTCTTGCCTCCTATCAATAAACTTTGTTTTCAATCAATATAATGCAACATATAACATAGGTTACTTAGGGCAAAGTACTGTTCTTGCTTTTGCATGGCAGACCCTGACTTCAGTTTTATCTCTGAGTTCTGTACATTTAAGAATATTAGAGTAACACAGGGCCTTGTGAACAGAATTTCTCTGCTGTTGCAGTAATTCATCTCATTTTTAGTAGTGGTTTAGATGACTCTTATAGCTGTTATATAAGCTAGTACAGGAGTTTTGCCAACTCATAGTTTGGATTACAGTTGAATTTAGCTGTTGCTTTTTAATGATTAAAAAAATAATCTGCTGGCTCTATGGCTCAGCTTGCCAAAAGCTTTTTTTTTGCTGCTTAGCAGGAGCTTCACTTGTGCTGGTAAATGTGTGTTTTGTTTAGTGTAATTTTGTGATATCACAATGAATTAGCTGTATCCTTTGATTAGCCTAGTTGTCTTTTGTAAATGGGAAAGAACTATTCGGAACACCCTGAACAAATCCCACTAACTTTGAATTGGCAATATTTCCTATCTGGCATTTAAACAAAAAGTCCCCCAAGACAATAAATTAGAAATTTATTTGTTTCTTTAAGCTAGTCATCTGCATCTTTCAAGTGTTTTTGCAGTGATTATTTTCACCCTTCAGGAAAATATAAAGTTCTAAATTTAAAATAACAGCAACAATGTTAAATTTATTACAAAACTTTTCTGTACTAAAGCTTTAGGAAAAACACTAGATTACTCATTCAATTGAATGTTTGAAGCCCTGATTTAAAGGGAATAATTCAGATTCTTCCAGTTGCTTACAGTGGGGTGTGGAGCTTCTGGCTGTGTTGCCAGACTGCAATGTGCTGACATTAAGGCACTGGGGCTGAACTTCACAGATGGAAATGGGTTTATGTGCTGATGCACCCCCAAGATGGAAAAAGGTCTTCATTGGAATGCTTTTCCAAACGTTTCATAGCTTGTCTCCTGTTCAAATTTATGCTCATAGAAAGAAAATTAAAAGCGAGGAGTATTCCTGCACTTGTGAAAAACCATGCCAAGATACTGTAGCTACTATAATTTTCAGGTGCTGCAGACTGGGGCTGGAAAATAACTGTGGGGAGACTTTCTACTCTTAACTGGAATTTCCCTTCATCCCTCTGAAAATACTTACTGAAAGACAGGAATTGGTCCCTGATGGTTAATTCACTGTCACAGACAATACAAGCCCATCTTTCCCAAATGGCTTTTATTTACCCATACTATTACTTGGAAAGAATAATATTGTGAATGCCACTTTCCCAAAGGTCTGCTGCTTTGGTATAGATCCAAAGTCTATGAATTTGTATTGGGAATTCCTATGCATGAGTGCTGTTGGTGGTTTTGTTAACTGTCCCAGAAAGTGCAATAATTATTTAGCACTGGAACTGCATCAACTGTTTTGATGTGTTATGCGTTGCAGCTACTTGTTTTAGCTGCAAGGTCCAAATTCCTCGTGTTACCCTCTGCTGTGTAACCCTTTCTTTCTGAGATCAGGATTGCTTTTGTAGCAAGTCTTTTTCTGTCTTGAACCCATGCTTACCTTTGACAACACACTGCCTACTTGACTCTGTGCCATCTTGCAACTGTCTTACAGTAACAATGACCTCTACATAGGTCTTTGAGGTGCTGTGCTCAGTGTCTGTTTATAAGGCTTGGTTCCTGGATGTATCACTGCTTCCAGGAAAGGTTTTGTGCCCATGGACTTGTCATGGCCTCTGGATTCCAGGAACTGGCTGGTGGCTCTTCCACACATGTGCCTGATAACTCAAGCCCCCTGTTTTCTTACATATAGTGTTTTTCTAATGAATGCTTTTCCCCTCTGTGATAGAAATCCAATAGGCAGGGAGAAGCTTAAATATAGAAAATATAATGTTTATACTGCTTTTATCAATGATACTGCCTTCATTATGCTTGTCTGTACTAAATACAGCCAGCATACCACTGAGAAGAGGCAAAATGCGATAAATGATTAACTTCTGGTGAATACACATTGTAAAGCTTCTACCAAATATAATTCCTGCTGCCATCTTAGTGTGAATATTAAAATCTAGATTTTTCCCATCAATTTATTTTCAAGAATACCTTCATGACTACTTCAGTCTTTCCCCTCCAGCATTATAATTCTAATCAGAAGCCAAAGTAGGCACATCAAGTGTGGTTGAAAAAGGGGAAGAGAAATGTTTGGTTTTGTTTGGGAGCAATTTAAGACTGTGTAAATGGAGTAAGAAATTGCTTTGTCAAATGAAGATGAGTGTACGGGAGAAGCTTGTCCTTTGCAGCAAGAGGGGAAGAGTGGGAGAGACTTAGGGCAGTGTATATGTGTGCAGGTGTGCCCCTGCAAGGCAAGTTAACATTTACATTTGTAATTGCCACTGCTTTGGAAAACCTTTTGTTTAACACTCCCAAACTGCACATTTGAATGCCACAGCAATGCAAAAAGAAGGCAACAATATTCAAATAAAAATAAATGTATTTTTCTTTAAGAAATAAAAATGCTAGAAGAGTCAGTTTCTCACTCTAGCAGCTTGAGCTGTTAATGTACTCATCAGTGACATTGGGATCTGCCTGCAGTGGCTGAGAAGTGTCTGATGTGGCAGACTTCAGTGGTTTACCAAACTGTGGAAGTAATTGTGTGGATGGTGTTAAGGTGCTTCATACAAACTCTTGCATGTGAAACAGCTCATATAATTTTAATATAATTTCGTACTTCATTTGAAAATCCACTTGTAACTCTTTCAGCTCTTGCTTTTCCTCTAGCTGTGCCACAAGACAACCTTGTTCGTATCTGTGGAATTTCAATTTAAACCTCTTTAAAAATGACTGCTATTTGATTATAGCTCTGTGTGTACTCTGACTTTGTATAGTCCTGCTCTACATGTTGTACTACTGTTATGTGGCTGTTATCATTAAAAATTCACTAGAACCCATTCATAACATTTCAGAATGGCTTGCTAGAGATGCTAGACTTGTGTGCTTTAGTTTTCTCAGAACTAGCACTATTCCTGTAACCACAGAATTGAGCTGGAAAATGCTCACCGCAGTGCAAGGAATGCAATACTACTTTTTATAAATGTCTCCAAGCAGTTTGAATGGTCAAAATCAGGTAGATAGTTGAAAAAGTTCAATGTCAGTATGTTTTCTGAATCCTTCATAGTGTCTCTCATCTTAATTTCCCTTTGTCTTTCTGCTCCCATCTACTTCTCTCAAGTTTTACTCCTTTCCTTGTTGCTGTTCATGAAATTGCAGCCCAGGGAAGCTGCTGCACCCTGAAGCTTTCCTCAGTTTGTCCCAGCTTGCAGAATCATGATTTGTCCCCTCAGCAAGCTTTTTTTTTTACTATGTTTAATACTACACTCATTACATATCAGTCCTAAAGCTATGACTGAAATTGGATCCCCTGTATTGTTGCTTAAAAAAAAAGTTTCAGATAAATGTGAGACGCACACAAAGTGTGTCTGTGAGGCTTATTGGGAGTTTTATATGCAGGATACACAGCATCTACATATGTTTATTACTGAACCCAAAAGAATTTAAAAATTATTGAGAATCAGGAGTATCTGTCCACTTGAAATCTCTGAGTATATACCTTTGCTTGGACCTCACTGCATTGGCTTCCCTGGAAGGCTTTCAAAAGCTTTTCTCCTTGCTTCCTGGGTTACATCTATCCTCCTACGCCTTTTATGTGAAGGTAGTGTTGTCCTTCCAGTTACCTGCCTTGGACTGTGTGAGAGGCAGCAGCTATGCAGTGGTTGGTAGCAGCTGGGTGCTTTCTAAGCACCCATATTGTGTTAAGTGGTGGGTTGTCTGTCAGAGAGCAGTTTTATGAGTCCCAGTTAGAGATTTTTTCACTGGGTCCCCTATGTTATCCCCAAGATGTGGGACTAAGGGTGGTGTTAGCTTGGGCGGAGGGAGAAGCATCACATCCAGCTGCTGGAGTTGCTGTAGATGGAGAGAGCAGAAACCTGGCTGCTTATGGAGTTAGTCTGGGATATAAACTGTGCTCAGATAGTGGGCTTTGACAACTCTGTACTGACTCTGTTGTGCAGCTTGCAAGGATTTTTATTTCCCTTGAAGTATTTTATTCTGCACTTCTTGAGCTCAGCAGCATGTCTCTTTACATAGAAATCACTGTCATAATTTATGACATATGCTTCTGGATTTAGTACTTTGTAAAGTCAATAATCCTAAGTATGAATAAAAATTCAGCACTCTGAGCTGTAATAGAAGCCATTCTTATATTCCTAATATATAGTAGCATTTTTAAAGGTTAAAAAAAATTTGTTTTCAGTTTGCCTCTAAATGGCTTCTGAATGATAGTCTTCTTCAGCTGATTGTTTCTTTGACATCCAAATGACATCCTGTGTTGCACATTCATAATTTAAGATATGAAATAGGTTGCAAAGAAAAGAATGGAAATTGGGTTTGGAGTTAAATATATAGCTCTTAGGACAAAATTAGCAAGGAATAATGCATACATTTCTAGTCTTTATATTTACTTAGTACATGCACAGGCTAGGAATGAATATATTATATCATGATGTATATGTTCTCATACATAAAATAGAAACAATAAATATTTGTCAGTTATTTTGTATGTAGAGTGCCTACTCTAAGACAGTGGGAATGTTATATCAAAAATAAGGTGTTCAATTTAACCTCAAAGACAAAGACCATTTTTTATTTAACTGAAAGTGGTGGACATAGCCCTTGATGAATTTAAAGAGCAAGTTCCTTGCAGTTATGCCTGTCATCTTTGCTTGTGTAAAGTTCTGTTTGTGAATTCTATATTATAAATTTTTGCTAGTGGTGTTTTAAATTTTATTTGTGCTAGACCTGTTGGTATAGATGGAATTAAAGTAGTACATACCTCTTTGTTTATAAGCTTTTTGTGTGGAACAAACTCCCTCAGACTGTATTGTGGAAAAAAAGCGCTGTGGAACACTGTAAGCTTTTGCAAAAACTGTGAGGGTTTTGCAAATACATTGTGTTATCCTGCTTCATGCCACTTAGTTGTAGACTGGGCTTTTGAAATCTGTTCCATTCAGATTTATTGGATTATGGATCCGTAGAAGCATCCCAGCTGGTGCACATCCGTGGGTGGGACTTTGGTAGCAGCTGCATGAGAGAGAACAAATTGCTGTGCCTCATGGCTGCTGCCAATAATACTCCCATTCCCTTCTTTCTCACAGCCTTATGCTGACATGGGTGTTGCTCACCTGGCAGCAGCTTTAGCAGTGATGAGCTGACATGTGAGCCAGTGGGTGCTGAAGCCTGCAAAGGTGGTTGGAATTCAAATGGAAAGACTTGGGTAGCTGCAGAATGGTGCTGGGCGGGAGCAGAAGGGAATAAGTTGTTCTTCTCCCTGCTTTTTGTGCCAAGAAGCGCTTGGCTCAGCTGTCTTGGAGACTACGGAGTAGCTGGGGCAGTTGATGGCATCTCAAGAACTGGTTCAAGTATTTATTCCTTTTCTTCTGCATGCCACCCCCCTCCCCCTCACTTGCATAGAGCTGCAAATTGCCTTTTTATGAAAAGTGATTGGAAAATGTATACGTTCATGAAATATTTGGTGTATCTTTGGCATAGTTACAACAGCTTATGTATTTTAATGCTTTGATATGAAGGTTGAAATGATTTGGTTTTACTTTCTTGGTATCCATTTTTATCTACAAAGTATGACTGTTCAATCCTCGTCTGATCAGTTGTTGCTCTCTTCTTGCCTGTAAAGGTTCAAAAGTGACTGTGTATTAACAGGTCCTTTTCTTTCTCTATCTTTTTACTTTCAGTAGTTCAGCCACAGGTTTTATTAGAGCAATCTGAGCTCCAGGAGCAATAAAGAGAGCAAAAATCTCTTCTTGGAGATGTTTGCTTTTCTCAAGATCTACCTTGTCTTTTTGCCTACAGTATTTTGTCTGTAGTTATTAATTATAGTCAGGGCAATGATTAATTGACTACTGCTTGAAACAATAAGGCTGCTTATTAAGCAAAACACAGTGCAAACCTGTTTTTGAGAGACCTTTTTTGGTAAGAAAGCTCCTATGCACACTAGCGATTTTGGTGTTGTAAAATTAGGAGGAAAATGTTGGATATGTGCTGTTTGGACTAATAAGCTGCTTGCTTTATAGAGGTCTCCACTCCAATCTTGACACATTTCTTGCTTTAACTCTTGATTAAAACTTAAACTTAATTGCATTCTTTAAACAGAAAGGAAGAAAACGTGAAAAGGGTTGGACTCAACAGTGCTGGCAGAAGGAGGCATGAATTGGGTTTTGTTATGACAACTGACATCCCAAGACCCTAGAAAGGACTTTAAAAGTCCAGATGACAGGAGGATGTAATCAAGCCAATTACTTTCTTAACTGCTTAATTAGATTTGAGTACAAGCTACTGAATTAATGTGCAACCCTCAGTGTCTCTCCATCTCCAAATTGCAGTATGTTTCAGTCATTTTTTGGAGACTGGTGACTTCCACTGCCTGTGTGAGAGATTAGCCATATTCTTACAATACCTTATACAAATGTTTGGCTACTCAGGTATGTAAATATATCATCACGATACTGTCAACCTTTGGAAAATACTGCAAAGATTTTGCAAACTTACTCAATGATGGGTAAAGTTAAATGGCCTGTTGGTAGTGCTGGGTTAAGCTGAAGCCTGACCAGCTGAACTGAGTCACTGTATCAGTGTTTGCATGCCACAGTCTCCTGCTACCTCCTTTCTGCCTGCATGCTTTCTTCATGGATGGACCAATAGCATAAATGTTTTCTGCTTGCTGAAGGGAGATGTCTGCATTGCCTGGAGGATTATGACCTCCTTAACTCCTGACAAAATTAAGTACCTTAAACAGATGCCATATACATAGTGTACTTTTCACTGGAATACTTTAGTCTTTCATTTTTGATGGTTTCAATTTCTTTCAGCTTATTCATCTCCCTTTATCTTTTTTCCCTGCATAATTTATTTCACCATTTTTCTGCTGCTTCCACATCTCTTAACAGGGATGCAAATATAATAATACTTAAATATGACATGAGAAATATTTGAAAATTGGCAAAATTAGTTCCATCCTTTTGCCTTCAAACACTCTTGATGATACTGCTTCCATTAAAGAAGCTTTGGTAACAATATGTCTCTGCTTTTGTCACTTGTCTCATCTTGTATCATTACTTCTGATTTTTGGAAGGGTGCAACCTAAAAGAGCTAGTAGCCACAGGAAAGTATTAGGTTTTGTATTGATAGAGATATTTGAAGTGTCTCTAACATACTTAATAACAGGCATTATGCCACTTATTCTGAGATTTGCTTGTAAGCCTGTATGTCATCTATAATGGCTTTCTTTATGATATGGAAAACGAAGGCACTAACAATCTTGCATATTGCCTGACCTACATCTTTCTCCACTAATGGAGCTGACAGTTCTCTCCCAGGAATGCGACAGGGACATTATTTGTTTTCTCAAGTGCTTCTTATAGCTTCTCAGGATTTCATCTTACCGCTCTGCAAACAGAAAACAAAAAGGCAGCCTGATTGCATGTTTTAGAAGTCTAATCAGTGATTAAACCAATTAAACTTGATACACTTTCATAGCTTCTAGCAGAGTAGAGCATTCCTTGGAAAACCTAGGAGTAAAATTACCACCATAATAAAAGCAGATCTTTACTTCTGGCTTGACAAGACCAAGTGCTTCCATGGGTGTGTAACCATAACCCAGACAACTTTGCTAAATACAGCATGGGGGTGGGTGGGCGAGAATGTAAATGGGCTGTTTTAAGATTACTGTAGTCACTTGGTTTGAATGCAAGAAAACCCTACAGTCAACTGAGTTTAGTGATCCTTTACTGAACTCCCCTGATTCTACTGCTTTACTAGAAATCAAACATTTATGTCCTCTTCCAGTGGCAGGAGAAAACTTCTGTAGCAGATGAAAATAAAGTTGTATCACCAGGCAATAATTCCCCATCCCAGGATTACCCTTGGCATCATTTTTGTCTGGTTCCTGAAACTAATCAATGTGTAGGGAAAACAAAGTATTCTTACTGCTGTATCTTTATTTTTGTCTGTAAATTTTCAGGTCATCTGTAATATATTGTAGATGACACTTTTTATCAATAAAATTGACTTAGACATCTTAAATCAAACCCACAATTAGACTGAAACTGGCATTGCTAATATATGTTAGTAATAGGATGGAAACCTCATTTTGTGAAACAATGATTTGTACTAGTTTACAAATGAAACTTTTAGTGTTATAATTGTCCTACTAATGTACTGTTAATGCCTAAAGCAAGCCAAGTTGATCTAGTGTTAGGCAATAAAACTCTTGAAAACAAATGGTGACAATAAATCTGTTTTGTAAGCTTTTTTCTTTAAAGCCAGATGATAGATCCTTCAAAAGGGATTTGAGAGAATATCATTTAAAGTGCTTTGTAGACATGATTTTGATGATGACAAGCCTTCTGCCAAGTGTTGCACAAAAATGTGACCTGTCTGGTCGCCTGATGGTATTTGCTGTTGTTTTTTGGGAAGGTGTTTAAATGCGTCAAATGAATACATAACATTTAATTACAAAAAACATCCAAGGAAAACTTTTTCTTAGATGTTCAGCTAAAAACTGTCACCAGTCTTAGCTCTTAATAGTGTTATGCTCCAAAAGTGCCCTTGTCTGATATCAACAAAGTCTTTGATCCAAAAGTGCTTTTGGGATTATTAGCCTGTAAGCCTTGTGAAAGACTTCTTCAGGTTCAAACAAAACAAAAATGATTTTGCTCTATCAAGGCAGCTGGGAAAAGTGGTTGCTGAGGGCTGGGCACTGGGCTGCTTGGTCAGACCTGGTGAGAGAAAAGCCATGATCAGAAACTTGTCTGTGCTAGAACAAAAAATGGAAAAGAGCAAAGAGGAATTACTTTGTGTGTGTCAAATCCATTATGTGAATTTGACAGTTTCTAAATGAGAGTGTACTGTTGCTTTTTTAAATTTGTTTTTGTAATAAAAATTTCTTTGGTATCTGTGAATAAACAGGTTGCTACTGAGATCCCCTTCCCTCACTTATTCCTCTAAATGGAAGCAGCCCTGCAAAACTTGTTCTTCAAAGATAAATTATTGTATCAAAAGCTCTACCACTGAGTTTCAAAGTAGAGAAAAATCCAACAGTTGTGGAGAAAATCTGTCTGTATTTAAATGTATGAACTCTACAACTCTGTTATATTGGTTGGAAGCGTTTTGACTTTTCAGGTTCTCCAACTTTAAAAAAACCCCAAAATAATGTTTCCTTTTCCAACAAGAAGTGTGGTCATCTTTGTAATATTATTTTATTTTCTTCATAATAATCCATTGTAAAATAATAAACATCCACGCTGTTCAGACCACTACTCTGCATGTTACATTTATATTCTTCCCAGAAGAATTTTTTTATTTTATTAACCTTTGAAGTGTTTGCAGGTGACAATATTCCACTGAAGTGTATTTAATGTCACTTCTCACACTTGCCAAAACAATCCTTATCAAAATGAGAAGTCCTGAAACAAAAAACTTTAACTTTTAACCTTCTTATAGAGCCTTGAAAATAAGAAAGAGTTATTGAAAAAGACAAGTGTTTCATTTGGTTAGATGTATTGTTTGTGAACAATGTCAACTGTTTAATACTAAATTAAAAATATTAATCCTTGCTTTCAGCTGAATCACCATTTCCAGAAAAGAGGTATAAACTTTGATGCAGCCCCTCAACATCATGAATTTTGCTAATAACTTCATTCTGCTGCATAGTTACTTACTTCTGTTATGATAACTTTGATGTTCTATATTCATATTATATCATCCAGTGAAGGATGTCAAAAAAGCCCTGTAGTGAATTAATGCTGTCTTTTTGGATTTCTGCATCCCATCGTAGCTAACTAGATGATATGCCTGTGTAATGAAACTCCCCTGGGACATGAGTTATGATTTTATTTAAACAAATGTTATTTCTTTTTCCAATTTAAATTTTCCCTTGAATGCTACCAAAAGAGTTTTCCAATTTTTTTCCTAACCCTGGAGGTAAATTACTAAGGATGGGAAAATTTTAAGAAATGTTATTCATTCCCAATAAAGAAGTTAGAAAACATGAAACGGATCTCATAGAAGAGAAATGCTTAGGAAATGGAAAACCTCATACAGAGGTTGTGAAACTCTGTTTTAGTTGGGAGTCATGAGAGGGGAGGAAGACACAACAGACTTGTCTGGAGCTCCTGAGGGACTTGAGTGCATGCAAATAATGAATAAAAATATAACCAAGTATTCTAAAAGATACTTTCAGGATTTGTTTATGTCCCAGCTGCTGTTCCAGAGTACACTATGAAAACAGTTTCTGTTCCATACTGGCAACTTGCTGTATTTATCAGTCTTGTTTAACATCTTTGTCAGCGACATGGACAGTGGCATTGAGTGCACCCTCAGCAAGTTTGCTGATGACACCAAGCTGTGTGGGGTGGCTGACATGCTGGTGGGAAGGGATGCCATCCAGAGACTTAGATAGGCTGGAGAGGTGGGCCCATGCCTACCTCATGAAGTTCAACAAGGCCAAATGCAAGGTCCTCCATCTGGGTCGGAGCAATCCCAAGCACCAATATAGGCTGGGCGGTGACTGGCTTGAGAGCAGCCCTGAAGAAAAGGACTTGGGAGTGCTGGTGGATGAGAAGCTCAACATGAGCCATCAGTGTGCTCTCGCAGCCCAGAGGGCCAGTCATATCCTGGGCTGCATCAAGAGAAGCGTGGCCAGCAGGTCGAGGGAGGTGATTCTCCCTCTCTGTTCCACTCTTGTGATGCCTCACCTGGAGTACTGTGTCCAGTTCCAGAGTCTCTATTACAGGAGGAATATGGATGCGCTGGAACGTGTCCAGAGAAGGGCCATGGGGATGATCAGAGGGCTGGAGCACCTCTCCTACGGGGACAGACTGAGAGAGTTGGTGTTGTTCAGTCTGGAAAAAAGAAGGCTCCAGGGAGACCTTATTGTGGCCTTCCAGTGTCTGAAGGGGGCCTACAAGAAAGCTGGGGAGGGACATTTTAGGCTGTCAGGCAGTGATAGGACTGGAGGGAATGGATTAAAGCTAGAGATAGGTAGATTCAGGTTGGACATTAGGAAGAATTTCTTCACCATGAGGGTGGTGAGACACTGGAACAGGTTGCCCAGCGAGGTGGTGGAAGCCCCATCCTTGGAAGTTTTAAAGACCAGGCTGGACGGGGCTCTGAGCAACCTGCTCTAGTGGGAGGTGTCCCTGCCCATGGCAGGGGGGTTGGGACTAGATGATCCTTAAGGTCCCTTCCAACCCTGACAATTCTATAATTCTATGATGCTCTTGCATCAGACAGTTGCATTTGGGTGATAAAATTGTCATAAACCTATCTATATTGTTACAGCAACACATGAACTATCATTATGGATCTCACCAGTGGTCCATTATATCCACTAGTCTCTAACAGCAGTCTTTATCACTTCTGTTGAAGTGTTATAGAAAAAGCCCTAAGTAGATAAAAGATAGTTTGTAATTAAGCCTACAAATACTGTTTGTGTTATCATAAATGATTTTGTATGTTTATTATGGATTTCAATAAAGCATTTCTAATGTATGCTCAAATCAAAGAAACTACAGTTCTCTTCTGCCTTGATCAGAGCTGGATCTGTGCAAGGAAGTAGTGAGAGTATTCTGCATGGCTTTGAGTTTTAAAATATAATACTGTCCCTGTGTCAGAAAATATCAATGCTTTCCAGTAATACATCAAGAGCATCCTGAATCTATAGCCTTGGAGGGTTCCCTTTCCTGTCATGCAGTTTCTATAGTCATTTCTTAGATTTTCAGCTGCCTTTTGAGGAACCATGTGCTGGACTGTCCAACCAACTCTGTTTGTTCTTTGACTTTGAAATTAGGACAGAACATTTCTCGATGTTCTCTGAAATCTGTGACCTCAGGGTTGGCCTAATCCTGCTTTGAACTAAGGGGTCAGAAAGAAGGGTAATTTGGGCAGTAAGTAGCAATTGCAGATAGAAAAAAATCTACTTCAACACAGATAACTTAGGAGAAAGTAACGTTCTCATGAATCTGCTATGGGACTTGCAAAGGATTCATTGGTGCACCTCTGAGCTAAAATGCAAAAATGTAGTGTGTTTATCAGCTTTGAAGCAGATAAATTATTATACAAAAATGTGATGTGAATACTTGGAGAGGGAGCTGGCATATGCTAATTCAATTGTTTTTTTGTTGTGTGTGTGGGTTTTTTTTTTAAATCCCCTTATTAAAATTCACTGGGGGTCAAATGTGAGAGAAGATCTGCACATTTAAAAGTAGAATTTATTCCACAAATTAATGACATTTCATGTAAACTTGGAGGAATAAAAGAGGTTGAGCATGGAAGGAGGAGAAGGAGCAATCAGCAGGTTGCAGCTGTTTGAAGTGACAGCTCAGAGGATTTACAAATGTAGCTGTTCTGACTATATTGCTTGAGTCACAATAAAAAATAATGGAAGTGGAGTTGTTGAGAGACAATGACTTAAGTTGATGGAATAGTAGCAGTGCATTTAAACATACAAAGGTTTTTGGAAATGGAGGAACCACAGAAAAAGAAAATGAAGGAAAATAAATGAGAGAAACACAGAAAACAGATATGAGTGTCCCAAGAAGCTCAGTAGGTGTGAGATGTGCATTCTAGTGGAGAGTGTTTACTAAAATATTAAGATTGTTCATGTGGCTTTGTATGGTGAAGCATATTTTTCACCTTGTGTAATGGGGAGCAGCTGGGAGTATTTGTACTGGTATGAGGGATTCTACTTGTATCTAACTCTAATGAAGCTATATGTTTCCATATGGAGATGCAGTATGCACAGACTGGAGAAGTTACAGCATCAGCTTGCTTAAGTCTAAGCAAGTCCACCAAAGGACTTGTGCATGAGGTTTGAGGAGTGTTCCACTTTGTTGTGGTGTCCCTTAGCAGTGTGAGTTACTGTAACCAATCACAGGCATCCCAGTAATTCATTTTGAGTAATTGCGAGGTCTTGAGTAAGGGCTGTTGATGTGTTTTGAATAGGTGGCACTGGCAACTCCTGTACTGAGACTGGTCACTGTTAGGAGCCTGCTGACAGGATGGGCAGAGAGAGTCCATACAGGAAACCTAGAATAAGCTGGAGATATCACTGGTGTCAGTCTATTCTAAGACATACACTGGATCAAATGGGATATAGCAAAGGTGCTTGGATGAAGGACAGCAGGATACATCTGTTGAAGTGATATAGTAGAAAGAGATGTTAAGCATGGCCATTTTTAGACCTTTTGTTAGTCCAACCTGGATCTCTATGAAAGTTTTATTGCCGTCAGCCTGGAAAACCAGCAGCTCTGATGGAGAATATTTGAAATTTATAATTGCCTTAAGCCCACTGAAGGGAAGGAATACACACACACATATCAAATAGCTTCTATGCAATGGTAAATGAAATGAGTGCAAAGATGCTAGTTTTTAGTAAGCAAACTAAAATGACCATGTTAGTATAGCTGTTCTTCAGTGACCAAGGATATTGCTTGCTACATATGTCCCCTGTAATTGAGATGAAATTGGAGCACTATAGTAAAGACAGAGGAAGGCAAAAAATAGTCATTGTCAAGGCCTTTACTCTGAGCTGGAGAAATTAGTGTTAATTATAGAAGAAATACAATCAGAAAAGTCTCTAAAACAACTGTGTGCTAGAAAAGGCAGGCCAAATTTCTTATATTTTAGTTTATGCTTAATTTGTATGAGATTATACCTTTTTCTTAGTTGGACTGAAAAATACAAAATTAAGGAGCTGAGGAAAAAGTTGCAGTTAATGTGAAACGGTTGTTCAGTACTTTTTATTCATCCGTAGGAATGCAAAATCTGTAACTAGCAAGTAGTCTAACACCTAGACATGGAGATTTTTTAAGCCTTCCTACAGAGCACATTTCTTCAGTCTACTGTTAGCTGCTGCATGTTTTTATTGCCACTATTATCTTTTTCTTTTTACATATATACAGTATACTAGTATGTATTAGTGTGGTCTGAGGAAAACCTAAGGGATGAATTTGACCTTCTGATGCACTACTAATACCCAGTCAGTAAGAGCCTTAAGCATTTTGTTTTAAAATAAAAATCATTGCCTTATAAATCAATGTGGAATATTTAATAAATCCTGCAAAGTTTCATAATAAAAACATCACCAGCCTCTTCTGGGCTCATCCACTGTGGTAAACGTGGGATTCAACAAAAGCAGGGATGTGTAAAAGTGTTAGTGACAGACAGTCTCAGTATCTTGAGCTGCTCTGTTTTCCTGTGTGTTGTAGAATTCCTTCTGATGAAAGGAAAAAAGTCTTCCAAAGACATATGTGTAAATTAGTAGCAGCTTAGAGGTAGGCTGAAGTGTTCAAAGGATGGTTAATTACAGCTGTGTGTGCTGCAGCTCTGCACAGAGTACTTGATCATGCTCCTTGGTTGCTGATGGAGGTGTCGTTGTGGAGTTAGATTTGACTGGAGCTGGACAATGAGGGAAATATTGTGCAGCCTGTGAAAGTGTTAATTAGCCATGGAATTTTAAACAACTTCAGTGTCTCAGGTAGCATACATGCAGCAGCTGGCTACCTAGTATGTTCAAGTTTAAAATTTCAGTAACATTAACAAAACTAATGAAATACTAAACTGCCATGTATCTGCAAGTCTTGTGTGATGGTTCCAACATCTTGGAGGGAAAAAAATGCTGCTGTACAGATTGTGGAGAAACTGAGGGAGAGGTGCCTGGGAGATCTGAACAAACACTGTAATTTCTGCAAATATTCATCTTGTGAAATGAATTAACTTTTAATTGTATTTATGGAAAATGGGAAGCCTTGTTCATGTACAGATTGTCAGTCTTAGTCTGCACTAGGACAATATATGTTGTTGCACAAATATAAGCATATTTATATTGTCCTAATTTAACTCATGGACATATAAATGCATTTATATTAGTCTGACTAAAATGTTCCTATCATGAATAGAGACACTGTAAGCCAGGAAGGCCAAATCTTCTGAACTGATTTTTACAAGTGAAAGGGACAAAGCATAGAAAATTACCAGTAGCTATGCCCTCTGCTTACTTGCACCTTTTAATATCTAGAATACAAAGCTTGTTTTAAGCTAATATTATCTCTAGGGAGAAACTGTCATTGCCTTTACGTGTCTCCACGGGTTTCCTTCTTGAAATATTTCCTCACCACTATTGTTTGTGAAATTATTTTCCTAGGTTTGTAGGTAACCTTTCTTTATTTTCATATATGTATTTTCATATATTTTTCTTACCATTCTCCTTCTTTGCATCTGCTCCCAGTGAGTGCTGCAGTCTGGAGTTTTGTTGCTGTTTTGCATTTACTTGGATACCTCTTAGTCTCCTTTCTTTTGTAGCCCTTTTTTTCTTACACTTCCCACAAGCCACACAGTGTGTATGCACAGAAGTACTTCAGGCCAGATTTATTTATGAATTTGCCAGAAGCAGGTATTTATGGGTATTCTCTGTTTATTCTTTCATGCAGCTGATGACTGTTGCTGCTTTGGTTTGGAGCCACAGGAGTAAATGAGTCCATGAGTGAATAACTACATGTCACCCTGAATAGAGCAACCCTTATGTACTTCATCTGCAAAAAATTCAGAAAACTGGAAACTGCATAATAGCAACCAGCAGGATAGCTGAGCCAATTCAAGACTTTGGCACCAGAAGGCTTCTATAGCCATCTTTGATGTATCTAACTCTGTCTCTTCTGTTTCATTCCCAAATGTATTTGCCTCATAAAAAATGCAGAGATACAATGACATAAATGTGTATAGAAAATATCACCTAGCAAGATCAACAGAGGGGAAAAACAGGGTGTTGCAAAGAGAATTCTAGCACAACCAAACAAGACTCTAAAAATAAGATACAGTAGTAATAGCACAAGAGTTTGATCATCTGTTTAATTTAGTCTTTGTGGAATGGTGCTGAGTAGAATTTCAGGAACTACCTAAGTAGGCAGGAAACAAAACATTCTGTTATGCCACAGCACACTCAGATGCCTCCCTGTATTTTGGTAACAGGCGTTTCTTTCTGATGTCAGTTTTAAGTTTAAAATTGTCCCTCCAAGATACAAAGAAAGCTCAAACCTAAATAAGTCTCAAACATATAGTTCAGAAACAAGAGTTACTTTCTACCACAAGTGGTAAAACCAGTATGAGGTATCTCTTAAAGTATTTGCCTCTCTTTCCTTCCTCTGTCACCTTTACTTCAGTGGAAAGGAGGCTGCTTACAACAGTGGCTGACACTGAGTGCTCATAATAGGAATTTTTTTTATAAATCATGTTTGGTATATTTTGTGATAATATTCCTATTAACTTCAAAGAAAACCATTTGGCTAAGAAACACCAGCAAATTCTTTAAAAAGTCCTCTAATAACTGGATTTTTATTACCATGATCCTAAAGGTAAAATGTTAAAAAAAGGAAACCATATTTCCACTGGAGCTGCATGGCAGTAAGAGCTTAGAGAAGTAATGGTACAAAGTGAAGCACATGAGTTCTCAAGCACACTCTTGCTGTGCATTTATTTTTTCCTTGTCTCCTTCAAGTGCTTGGGAAAATTCCATAGCAGGCTGACAGCATCAGACTCTTTAAATTTCTGATTTGTCATCACTAGATAGCTTAAATAGTGAACTATTTATGGTCTTTTATTTTTTTTGTCCACCTATAACAATTACAACTAAATTTGCTTTTAAAATGAGCTTCACAAATAGGGCATAACAGACCAGCACAGGGAGAAGAGCAGTGGCCCTGGAGCTGCAGAGAGCTGGGGGTTCATGGAGTTACAAGTGGGAACAGATGCATCTTTTCAGCCTAGATGCAAAATTAATTGGGGGGAAAATGTAGAAAAGGATGGAACTGTCCCACTACTTCTGCATCTCCTCACAGCTGGAGGAGGAGTATGGCGTAGCCAGAATGGTTTCTGTGGTGCTGGTGGGGGATGGAGATCTTTCTGTTCTAGGCTTTCCTAAGCAGAGTTGCATTGTCCATCTCTTTCCAGCTTGTCTCCTCTCATAAACTTTGTTTAAAGGCAGTAGTTTACTCTGTCACATGTAAGTAGTGAATTTTTTAAGCCCTACATATTGTGTAATCCAGTTTTACTGTTCCTGGCAGTATATGGAAGAATGAAGAAATATCTTTAAAAAAAAAAAAAAGTATCTCTGCCTATGAAAAAATGTAGCAAAAATGATGTTTCATTTATGATAGTGTAATATATTACTGCAACTCTCATATGCATCATTGAGTGACACAAATCAGTGCTTTAGTTGCTAGCATAAGCCAGGCTTTAAGTATCAGGTGGATTAATGCAAGGGATAGCACTTATCCCTCTCTCCATGGGGACCCTCTGTGGGGCTGAGGGCTTGCACTATGATGTTCTGTCAAGGACATGGGGAAGACTTTTTTTCCAAGTGCTCAGGGCTGTGGGTAGATAAAGATGCTCAGAGCACTTCAACCAGTATCACTGTCATCAAGGGTCTCTTCTAGAGGTTTTAGGGGAGAGCATATGTGAAAGACTTATATAAGCAGTTAATTTCAGTCTATTTAATCTGAGGAATTTAGGAGACAGGAGCTAGAACTGCCCAAGTTGAGAGAAGGAAAAGAGTGACAGCAGTTTCAATATCCTTTCCTGACTGTGACCATTATCATTCTAAAAATGTCCGAGACTATTAAAACTGGATCTACATGTAAGTTCTAGATGATTTTATTTTCTTCATGTATTGTAACCTCCTTTAACTTGACTACAGTGCAAAAGGTGTGATTACCATTTGCTATATAACAAGATGAACCGGTTCTATGTGAATAAATAGCTCTCATAGATCTATGTATGACAATTATTCTAGTCGTAAAGCAGTTGTAGGTATTTGAGAATATAGCATGTCAAAGAGGAAAGTACAATTTTCAATAGTTTAACAGTGTTTCAAGTACTTGAAAGCTACTCTTACCATCCCCCCCCCCCCCCCCCCCCCCCCCCCCCTCCCCCCCCCCCCA